>CAKLBY020000043.1:0-409175 GCA_921007115.2 Peronospora matthiolae | reverse complement strand
GACATCTGCGAAATCGAGCGACATCTGGCTGGTCGACTCCGGGGCGACGCAGCACATGACGTGCTCCAAGAAGTTCATGCGGAACTACAAGGGGTTTGACGCTGTGGATGTCCATCTCGCGGATGATGGAATCGTCCAAGCAATCGGCAGTGGGGAAATTGTCACGTCGATGAAGACACCCCAAGGGATGAAGAAAGGTGTGCTCACAAACGTGTGGCACATCCCAAAGTTATCCAGAAACCTGTTCTCGGTCGGCCGCTTCACCAAGGATGTCGGCCCAGTGACGTTCACGAAGGATGGGTGCTATGGAGAAGCGAAAGGGACCAAGTGGAAAATTGGTGCCCGTGAAGGTAAAGGACTGTTCAAGCTGCAAATGACTCCAGTGGCGCCGGAACAAGCAAATGCAGCCAAGTCGTCGGGATGTCAAGGGGGCACCAAGTCGTACCTCTGGCACCTTCGACTTGGCCACATAGGTCACGATGGACTCAATTGCATCGTGACGAAGAACATTGGAATTGGCATCGACATATCTTCGGTGAAGAAGTGGGACGTGTGTGAAGGTTGTGCTCTGGGAAAACAGACTCGAGTGCGCTTCCAATCAAAACACTACAGCTCGCACCTCCAAACTCCTCGAAGTGATTCACAGCGACGTATGCGGACCGATGTCGATGGCAACATTCAGTGGAAAACGTTACTTCGTGACATTCATTGATGACAAGTCAAGATACTGTGTCGTCTATCTGCTCAAGAGCAAATCTGAAGTTGCGGCGAAGTTCATGGAATACGCTGCGATGGCCGAAACGCAAACCGGAAAGCGCGTGAAGTACCTTCAAAGCGACAATGGGGGTGAATACAAGTCCGACAAGCTGGCACGATTCTGCGCGGAACGGGGAATACAACAAAGGTTCACACCTCCATATACTCCTCAGCTAAACGGAGTAGCTGAGAGAATGAATCGCACGCTGGTCGAGTGTGCGCGTTGCATGATGGAACACGCTGGACTGGGAAAGAGCTACTGGGGTGAAGCAGTGATGACGGCGATGTTTCTTCGAAACCGCTGTCCAACACGTGCCATTCACCAAGACAAGTCTCCATATCAAGTGTGGACGATGAAGAAACCGATTCTGGCCAACCTTAAAGTGTTTGGATGCCACGCGTATGTTCAAGTGCCTCAAGACAAACGCGCGAAGTTCGACTCCAAGTCATCACTCTGTCGTTTCCTGGGATACGCCGAACACCAGAAGTCATATCGATTTGAGGAAGTGTCAACAGGAGCGATCAAGATCAGTCGCGATGCCACATTCATGGAAGACAAGTTTGATGAAGGTCCGCGCAACTACAACGATGAGTCAAGTGTCGTTGAGTTTGATGATCATGATGAGGACGAAGAAAAAGAAGAAGGTAAAACTGACGACGACATGGACTCGAGCGACGATGACAACGAAGACACCAGGTCTTCGAAGAGCAACATCAAGAGACACACGCGCACTCAATCACTTGAGAAAGCTACCGTCATTCCAAGCCCCAAGCGAAGAACATACAGAGGTCCGTCGCTTGAGCATGTGTCAGCGGCTGCAATGGATTTTGAAGCAGCCTACATCGTTGATTCAGTGGGGAAACGCCGACTACATTCAAGTCGGCGATGGAATCAAGTGACTCCGGCAAGTGGAAAGAAGCGTGTGACTCGGAGTTCGATTCGCTTCAGAGAAACGACACGTGGGAAATCGTGCCTCTTCCGAAAGGTCGCAAGGCCATCGGGTGCCGATGGGTTTTTCGTGTAAAGGAGAATCAAGATGGCGAAGTTGAACGTTTCAAGGCAAGACTTGTGGCCAAAGGATTCTCACAGAAATTCGGAGTTGACTATGAAGAAACTTTCGCACCGGTGGCCAAGTTCACATCGATTCGTGTGGTGCTCAGTATGGCGGCTAAGTACGGCCTAATGCTACATCAGATGGACGTCAAGACAGCGTTTCTTAACGGCTCCCTCAACGAAGACATCTACATGGACCAGCCGGACGGATACCTGGATACAACACAGCCGGACTATGTGTGCAAGCTAAAGAGATCACTCTACGGCTTGAAGCAATCGCCTCGCATGTGGAACCAAACAATCGATGGGTTCATGATCAAGATGGGATTCAAGAAGTGCGAATCGGACCACTGCATCTACATCAAGCGAGACGACCAAGACATGATTCTCGTGGTGCTCTACGTCGATGATCTCATCCTGGCCAGCAGCAACAACGAACTCCTCAAGTCAACCAAGATAGCGCTGAGCAAACGCTTCGAAATGACGGATCTCGGTGAGCTCGATTACTTTCTCGGCATGGAGATCAAGAACGACCGTAAGACGGGAATGGTGACTGTACAACAAACCAAGTTTCTCAAGTCCGTGTTAACCAAGTTCGGAATGGATAACAGCAAGCCAGTGAAGACGCCTCAAGATCCCGGCCTGAAGCTAACCAAGAACATGTGTGAACAAGAATGCAAGCACGAAGACACCATGTGCAACGTGCCATATCGAAGTGCTGTCGGAGGCATCATGTATCTCATGGTCGCCACACGTCCGGATCTAGCTGCTGCAGTGGGATCATTATCCCAGTTCTCGTCCGACCCATGCCCGACTCACTGGCAAGCTTTGAAGCGTGTGCTGAGATACCTGCAAGCAACGCCCAATCATGGTCTTGAGTTTACACGTGAAGAAGGAAGCCGTATCTGCGGGTACACCGACGCAGACTGGGCCGGCGACATTGAGTCAAGACGAAGTACAAGCGGCTATGTGTTCATGATGAGCGGAGGATGCATCAGCTGGAAAAGCCAGAAACAACGGACGGTCGCGCTATCTTCAACAGAAGCAGAATACATGGCGCTTTCCGAAGCAACCAAAGAAGCAGTATGGCTCAAAGTGCTTTTGGGGGAACTTGGTGAGATGACAAGCGACGAAGCGATCAAGATATATGAAGACAACCAAGGATCAATCGCTCTCGCCAAGAACCCGGAGTTCCATAAGAGAACGAAACACATCGACATACGCTACCATTTTGTACGTGAGAAGGTGGAATCAGGTGAAGTCGTTTTGGAGTATTGCCCGACTCAAGATATGCTGGCAGACATGATGACCAATCCGATCGCCGCTGTACAATTTGAAAACATTCGCGATCGACTTGGGATCCAAGGTGCCGCAGCTAACGAGTCGAGAGGGAGTGTTGAAAAGACAGCGGCTGTGAAGAAGACACCTCGTCAAGCTGCGTCAAGTGTTGAAGCAAGTGGAAGACCAAGCTTCGCTATACCGGTGGGTACCGGTATGTACCAGTAAGGGCGAAGTCAGGAAATGACGTCACTGGATGACGTCATTGCATGACGTCAGTGGGTGACGTCAGTGGGTGACGTCACTGGATGGCGTCACTGCGAATAATAGGCTTAGAGGTAGTATTCAAAGTTGCGAACTAAGTACCTATTATAAATATATATGCACTTTGCGTTTTGCACTCGGACCAAGAAGTCTAAAGTTCATCAGGTTATGAGCCCAAGTGCTCGCTGCAGACACCTCACCAAGGACCAACTTGTGCGAGGGACACCCCGTCAGAGAAGGCGCTCGATGCACGAGTAAGGCGCCGAAGAATTCATCGACAGGGATCGTTGACGGTGCGCGTGCAGTCGAAAAGGGTTTGTGCAAGGGTGGTGACGCGAGATGGTCTGAATGCGCGAGTGCTATCGAAGGAAGAGTCAAGTCAAGTGGTGACAAGTGTATTTGTGGTCAAGAAGAAGTGGAAACTACATCCAAGGCGAACGACGACTACGAGATGTCCAGATGTGACATGGTGCTGGACGATGGGGGAGCTGGAATACCTGGAACGCTCGGTATCATCGAGGTTGGCTGGAGCGCAGGGGCAAGACTCAATCAAGATTCCCATGGTGCACGGATGCAGCAGTGAGGATTACAGGCGGGTCGATACCAAAGTGGTCTGCATCTCATGTCGTCGAGGGGGAGTGTTGTAAGTGCATGATGCACTGGATTCGACTCCAGAGATTCGACCCATGATAGGGTATGTCTAGAATGTTCTTTAGGGTTCTATGCATTATTATAGGTCGTACGGCAGCTAGACGTATAGATAGTTCTCACTTGTAGATTGACAAACCACTGATAAGGCCCCCGGCGGGGGGCCGAAACGCGTCTGGTGCGCGGTAATATACAAGTCATTTACTTCACTTAACTCCTACTTCTTACAGGTTATGAGCCCAAGTTCGTCAGACTCTGAAACCGCCAACAATTCAAGCTTAGCTGCCATGGACGCCTCCTCCCTCCGCATCTCCAAGTTCGATGGAACTAACTTCCACGCCTGGAAGTTCAAGATGCAGATGGTGCTGGAGGAACGGGACCTATGGGAGGTCGTCAGCGGTGAGATCAAGGCGGAACAGTGCGAGACTCAGTTGGACCAAGCGACGTACAAGAGGAAGTCAAGAAAGGCGATGGCAGTGATCTGTCTAGCCATGGAAGATTCCCAGCTACCGTTGGTCCGGTCGGCAAGTGGTGCATGCGACGCATGGTCAAGGTTGGAAGACCACTTCGAGAAGAAGAGTCTTGCCAACAAGCTGTTCTTGCGCCGTCGCTTCTTCACGACAATGATGGAAGAAGGCGACGATGTGCTCGAACACATCAACAAGCTCAAGACGCTGGCGGAACAGCTAGAAGCGGTGGGGACTCCAGTCTGCGAGGACGATCTGGTGATCACACTCCTCGGCAGCCTGAGTGACTCGTATCAATTCTTGATCACAGCTTTGGAGTCGCGCTCAGACACTCTTAGCTGGGAGCTCGTGACGTCTCGACTGCTTCATGAAGAAATGAAGCGGAAGGAGCAAGGAAGTAAAGGTGATGAAGCTTCGCAAGGTCAAGCGTTCATCACAAGGGACAATCAGCGCAAAGGGCGACCAGTGAAGAAGTCCTGGCCGTGCCACAATTGCGGAAAGATTGGTCACTGGATGGCGGAGTGCCCCTCGCGCATCCAAGAAAACACGGAGAGACACCGGCCACAGCGTGCTCAAGACAGCGGCGACCGCTATCGATCACAACGTGCAAACGTCGCTCAAGAAGAAGACTCGGGCGACTACCTCTTTTCGATCGGTGAAACGACATCTGCGAAATCGAGCGACATCTGGCTGGTCGACTCCGGGGCGACGCAGCACATGACGTGCTCCAAGAAGTTCATGCGGAACTACAAGGGGTTTGACGCTGTGGATGTCCATCTCGCGGATGATGGAATCGTCCAAGCAATCGGCAGTGGGGAAATTGTCATGTCGATGAAGACACCCCAAGGGATGAAGAAAGGTGTGCTCACAAACGTGTGGCACATCCCAAAGTTATCCAGAAACCTGTTCTCGGTCGGCCGCTTCACCAATGATGTCGGCCCAGTGACGTTCACGAAGGATGGGTGCTATGGAGAAGCGAAAGGGACCAAGTGGAAAATTGGTGCCCGTGAAGGTAAAGGACTGTTCAAGCTGCAAATGACTCCAGTGGCGCCGGAACAAGCAAATGCAGCCAAGTCGTCGGGATGTCAAGGGGGCACCAAGTCGTACCTCTGGCACCTTCGGCTTGGCCACATAGGTCACGATGGACTCAATTGCATCGTGACGAAGAACATTGGAATTGGCATCGACATATCTTCGGTGAAGAAGTGGGACGTGTGTGAAGGTTGTGCTCTGGGAAAACAGACTCGAGTGCGCTTCCAATCAAACACTACAGCTCGCACCTCCAAACTCCTCGAAGTGATTCACAGCGACGTATGCGGACCGATGTCGATGGCAACTTTCAGTGGAAAACGGTACTTCGTGACATTCATTGATGACAAGTCAAGATACTGTGTCGTCTATCTGCTCAAGAGCAAATCTGAAGTTGCGGCGAAGTTCATGGAATACGCTGCGATGGCCGAAACGCAAACCGGAAAGCGCGTGAAGTACCTTCAAAGCGACAATGGGGGTGAATACAAGTCCGACAAGCTGGCACGATTCTGCGCGGAACGGGGAATACAACAAAGGTTCACACCTCCATATACTCCTCAGCTAAACGGAGTAGCTGAGAGAATGAATCGCACGCTGGTCGAGTGTGCGCGTTGCATGATGGAACACGCTGGACTGGGAAAGAGCTACTGGGGTGAAGCAGTGATGACGGCGATGTTTCTTCGAAACCGCTGTCCAACACGTGCCATTCACCAAGACAAGTCTCCATATCAAGTGTGGACGATGAAGAAACCGATTCTGGCCAACCTTAAAGTGTTTGGATGCCACGCGTATGTTCAAGTGCCTCAAGACAAACGCGCGAAGTTCGACTCCAAGTCATCACTCTGTCGTTTCCTGGGATACGCCGAACACCAGAAGTCATATCGATTTGAGGAAGTGTCAACAGGAGCGATCAAGATCAGTCGCGATGCCACGTTCATGGAAGACAAGTTTGATGAAGGTCCGCGCAACTACAACGATGAGTCAAGTGTCGTTGAGTTTGATGATCATGATGAGGACGAAGAAAAAGAAGAAGGTAAAACTGACGACGACATGGACTCGAGCGACGATGACAACGAAGACACCAGGTCTTCGAAGAGCAACATCAAGAGACACACGCGCACTCAATCACTTGAGAAAGCTACCGTCATTCCAAGCCCCAAGCGAAGAACATACAGAGGTCCGTCGCTTGAGCATGTGTCAGCGGCTGCAATGGATTTTGAAGCAGCCTACATCGTTGATTCAGTGGGGAAACGCCGACTACATTCAAGTCGGCGATGGAATCAAGTGACTCCGGCAAGTGGAAAGAAGCGTGTGACTCGGAGTTCGATTCGCTTCAGAGAAACGACACGTGGGAAATCGTGCCTCTTCCGAAAGGTCGCAAGGCCATCGGGTGCCGATGGGTTTTTCGTGTAAAGGAGAATCAAGATGGCGAAGTTGAACGTTTCAAGGCAAGACTTGTGGCCAAAGGATTCTCACAGAAATTCGGAGTTGACTATGAAGAAACTTTCGCACCGGTGGCCAAGTTCACATCGATTCGTGTGGTGCTCAGTATGGCGGCTAAGTACGGCCTAATGCTACATCAGATGGACGTCAAGACAGCGTTTCTTAACGGCTCCCTCAACGAAGACATCTACATGGACCAGCCGGACGGATACCTGGATGCAACACAGCCGGACTATGTGTGCAAGCTAAAGAGATCACTCTACGGCTTGAAGCAATCGCCTCGCATGTGGAACCAAACAATCGATGGGTTCATGATCAAGATGGGATTCAAGAAGTGCGAATCGGACCACTGCATCTACATCAAGCGAGACGACCAAGACATGATTCTCGTGGTGCTCTACGTCGATGATCTCATCCTGGCCAGCAGCAACAACGAACTCCTCAAGTCAACCAAGATAGCGCTGAGCAAACGCTTCGAAATGACGGATCTCGGTGAGCTCGATTACTTTCTCGGCATGGAGATCAAGAACGACCGTAAGACGGGAATGGTGACTGTACAACAAACCAAGTTTCTCAAGTCCGTGTTAACCAAGTTCGGAATGGATAACAGCAAGCCAGTGAAGACGCCTCAAGATCCCGGCCTGAAGCTAACCAAGAACATGTGTGAACAAGAATGCAAGCACGAAGACACCATGTGCAACGTGCCATATCGAAGTGCTGTCGGAGGCATCATGTATCTCATGGTCGCCACACGTCCGGATCTAGCTGCTGCAGTGGGATCATTATCTCAGTTCTCGTCCGACCCATGCCCGACTCACTGGCAAGCTTTGAAGCGTGTGCTGAGATACCTGCAAGCAACGCCCAATCATGGTCTTGAGTTTACACGTGAAGAAGGAAGCCGTATCTGCGGGTACACCGACGCAGACTGGGCCGGCGACATTGAGTCAAGACGAAGTACAAGCGGCTATGTGTTCATGATGAGCGGAGGATGCATCAGCTGGAAAAGCCAGAAACAACGGACGGTCGCGCTATCTTCAACAGAAGCAGAATACATGGCGCTTTCCGAAGCAACCAAAGAAGCAGTATGGCTCAAAGTGCTTTTGGGGGAACTTGGTGAGATGACAAGCGACGAAGCGATCAAGATGTATGAAGACAACCAAGGATCAATCGCTCTCGCCAAGAACCCGGAGTTCCATAAGAGAACAAAACACATCGACATACGCTACCATTTTGTGCGTGAGAAGGTGGAATCAGGTGAAGTCGTTTTGGAGTATTGCCCGACTCAAGATATGCTGGCAGACATGATGACCAATCCGATCGCCGCTGTACAATTTGAAAACATTCGCGATCGACTTGGGATCCAAGGTGCCGCAGCTAACGAGTCGAGAGGGAGTGTTGAAAAGACAGCGGCTGTGAAGAAGACACCTCGTCAAGCTGCGTCAAGTGTTGAAGCAAGTGGAAGACCAAGCTTCGCTATACCGGTGGGTACCGGTATGTACCAGTAAGGGCGAAGTCAGGAAATGACGTCACTGGATGACGTCATTGCATGACGTCAGTGGGTGACGTCAGTGGGTGACGTCACTGGATGACGTCACTGCGAATAATAGGCTTAGAGGTAGTATTCAAAGTTGCGAACTAAGTACCTATTATAAATATATATTCACTTTGCGTTTTGCACTCGGACCAAGAAGTCTAAAGTTCATCAAACACGACTTGAAACTTGCCGTGCTTGTTGATCTGCGGTACCGAAAGCAGATTCTTGCTCATGCTTGGTACGTAAAGCACGTTTTCGATCTCGATCTCACGCTCTTCACCGTCGGGCAGAACCACCTTTTCAAAGATAGTTCCAACACCCTTGATGGCCATTGTGTTGCCATCCGCCACCAAGATTTCACCGTCGTTGCGCTTGTTCATTCTTGCAAACTTGGTCTTGTCGTGTCATATGTGGTGTGTTGCACCACTGTCGACGGCTCACATTCCGGACACGTCCTTCTTCGCTGAGAGTCCACACTCTAGCGAAACTGCAAACGCTAATTGATCGTAGTCGCTGTCTTCATCACGATATTGTCCCCACTGGACATTGTTTGCCCCGCGTCCACGACCATTGCCGCCGCGTCGGTCTCCTCGACTTTCATTATTCTGCTTGGACCAACAGCGATCGACGGTGTGTCCCAGCTTCCCACAGTAGGTGCACTTGTATGGCTCGCGCTCAGTGTTGAAGGCCTTGGCTGCATCTTCAGTCTTGACCATCGTCGCTGTTGTTGTCACCTTCTCCCCTTGGCGCTTGGTGTGCTCATTCGTGAGCACCTTCACCACATCTTGGGTACGAAGCTCTGCGCTGCTCATCTCCAAGTTAAGAACAACGTTTTCTCAAAACTCTTAGGGAGGCTGAGCAGCAGGCAAATTGCGACGTCCTCATCGTCCATCTTCGCACCGATGCTGCTAAGCTTGGCAGCGATGTTCAGGACCTCGTTGCAGTGATGCATGACGATGGCGCCTTCATCCATCTTCATGCTGAAGAGTTGACGCTTGAGGTAGATCTTTCCCGCTTTCTGGGATCCACCGTACAGCACCTTCAGGCTCTGCCACGCAACCCACGCTTCCTTGCAGTTGTCGACCACATGGTGGTAGTCTGCGCCCATGTGTAGCAACATCTTTCCAAACGCGATGTTGTTGGTCTTGACGTAGTCGTCCTGCGCTCGAGGGTCCACGAACGTCGAGGAGCTCTCCCGGTTGACAGTATGCCACACTGACTTTGTCAGGAACACGCCACGCATATATCGACTCCAGGTTGAATAGTTGTCCCCATCGAACTTATCGATGAGGGCGTTGGAGGATGCATGGCCGGCAGAAGACATTGCGCTTGGGCTCATAACCTGTTAAAAGTATGGCACGGGTGTGACGAGAAGACTGGAAGAGACCGGAGGGAGCGAAGAGGCTGGAGGAGCGGAGCAGAGAAGACTTGCTCGGTAGAAGGAGAATTCGAAAGTGATTGATTGTCGGGGCTTACTTCTTACTACATTATTTATGTGTGGCTTACTTCTTACTACATGATTTATGTGTGGTGCACATATAAATCATGTAGTATGTAGTAAGCCCCGATAATCAATCACTTTCGAATTATCCTTCTGCCGAGCAAGTCTTCTCTGCTCCGCTCCGACAGCCTCTTCGCTTCCTCCGGTCTCTTCTGGTCTTCTCGTCACTCCCGTGTCACACCATCGACACGGTCCATCAAGAGCATCTTTAAACGTTGTCAGCTCAGACAATTCAGTACCTTCTGTTGCATTGTAGATCGGAGCGAGGAAAGCGGAGCAAACGGAGCGGAGAGACCGAAGAGAGTAGAGCAGAAAACACTTGCCCAATAGTTGGAAGATTCGAAAGTGATTGATTATCGGGGCTTACTACTTACTACATGATTTATATGTGGTGTACATATAAATCATGTGAAGCGTCTCATCATCCTACGCGTCTAATCAACTATGGTAATTACCGTAAGAACTACGTCGTAAATACTAAGCTGAACAGGCGGTTCGGATTGGATCGGTCACGGTTACCAATACTGGTAGAAAACCGATGATCGTCAACACGCCCCCTCAATCCGAATGCTCACGAATCCCGAGAGTCGCCGTCATCTCCTTGTGGCGTGGCCCGTGAAGTCCCTTCGTCATGATGTCCGCTAACATCACCGCAGTTTCACAGTACTTGAGCTTCACTTCACCGCGCTTGACCTCATCACGGATGTGATGGTACTTGATATCAATGTGCTTGGCACGGCCGTGGTTGACTGGGTTCTTCGTCATCTTGATACACGACTGATTGTCTTCATGGATCATGAGTTCCGGTCCTTCTTCATTGGCAGCCATCACGATCTCACAAAGCAGACGATAAATCCACTTGCCCTCTTGAATCGCCAAGCTGAGTGCGATGTATTCGGCTTCACTCGTGGACAACGAAACACTTGGCTGCTTCTTGCTGCCCCAACTGACTGGCGCACCGAGTAGCATGAACGTGTACCCCGATGTTGACTTGCGGTCGGTAAGATCACCAGCCCAATCCGCATCCGAAAATCCACGGAAGTCGATCCTTGCACTTGGCTTGTAGCAAATTCCATGCGTCTTGGTGCCTTGTAGGTAGCGAAAGATACGCTTAACTGCAACCCAGTGTTCTTCTTGGGGATTTTCCATGAACCGCGACACATAGCCCACAGCAAACGCAATGTCCGGACGCGTTGCAGTGGTCAGGTGCATCAACGCACCAACAGCTTCGCGAAAAGGAGCATCGACCTTGGTAGTTGCATCACTTGAAACAAGTAGAGAGCTCATGTCGACTGGACTTGCGACTGCCTTGCAATCATCCATGCCAAAGCGCTTGAGGATATCATCGACATACCGACGCTGACATAGTGTCACACTGCCATCTTCACCGTCCAAAAGCTCGATCCCAAGAACAAACGCACACTTGCCGCTGTCCGTCATTTCGAACCGCGTCTTCAGGTCGTTCTTGGTTTGTGCAATCAGCTCGAGTGAGCTTCCTGTCACCAACACGTCATCCACATAGACCAGTATAAACACGCAATGGCCGTCCGAAGTCTTGATGTAGAGACATGGGTCGAAGCCTGACACTTGAAATCCAATGGAACACACATACTCGTCGAACGTCTCGTTCCACACTCGCGACGCTTGCTTGAGGCCGTAAATTGACTTCACCAATTCCAGGCAGTCGAACGTACTGTCAAGTTCGACGCCTTCAGGAATCACGCAGAACACTTGTTCCTTCATGACGCCATACAGGAAAGCTGTCACCACATCAAGCTGGTCGATGGGCCATCCAAAATGCTTGGAAATTGCGATCACCATTCGCAGCGTCACATACTTGACCACAGGCGAAAACGTCTCCGTGTAGTCGATGCCATACTTTTGGCGGAAACCCTTGGCCACAAGTCGTGCCTTGTACTTCTCGATTGACCCATCCGCCTTGCGCTTGATCTTGAACACCCATTTTGTGCCAATGGCGCGTTGTCCGTTGGGCAGCTTGGCTGCACGAAACACACCGCGAAGTCGCATTGACTCGAGCTCTGCATGAATTGCTTTTCTCCAGTGCACTTGGTCAGGGCCGCTTACTGCTGCTTCAAATGTTGAGGGTTCTGATAAGTCCACTGCTGCTTCAACGGCATTTGCACTCGCACGCCAAAACACAGGCGGTGTTGAATCACCAGAATCCTTCGTTTCTTCGTCTTCTTCTTGTCGTGACGAGTTGTTTTCCGGCGCGCTTGACTCTTCTAGTCCTGGTCGTTGACGCACTGCACGCGGTCGTGGAGCTGCTGTATCTTCATCATTGAGTCGGTTCTTGCGCTTGCCTGTTTGCTTGTACTCCATTTGACGCAGCTCTTCGTCATCAAGATCCAGCAATTCGAAGTCCAGGTCATCGACATCTTCATCAATGATCGGCAGTTGAAGTCCAAAGGTGGACTCGTCGAAGTTGACATCGCGGCTGATAACCACCTGCCCCGCCTCGATGTCATAAACACGATATGCCTTCGAAACTTCTTCGTAGCCCACGAATATGCCAGCGCGAGCCTTTGGATCCCACTTGAGTCGATTCTCTTTAGGCGTCAGTATGTATGTCTGACACCCGAATGTTCGCATGTGCTTGACGCTTGGTTTCAAGTTGTAGACGATCTCAAACGGGGTCTTGTGCACGACTTTAGGTGACGGCAGTCGATTCTTGACGTAGATGGCCGTCATCGCTGCTTCGGCCCAGAAACACTTGTCCAGTTTGGCATGATGAAGCATGCTGCGGCCGATCGTGACAATAGTCCTAATGGCACGCTCTGCTGTTCCGTTTGTTTGATGTGCATACGGCACCGTTGTCTGCTGTTCAATGCCTTCGTCTTCGTAGAACAGTTGAAGCGAGTTGGTTGCAAACTCGCGAGCTCCGTCGTGTCGCACGAACTTGACCTTCTTACAGAATTGCGTCTGTACCATGGTGATATATTTCCGGATGTAGTCTTCACTCTCGGACTTCACTCGTAGACAAAAGCCCTTCATGCATCCACTGGCTTCGTCGATGATCAGCAGCAAATATTTGCTGCCACCGAGCGAATCCTTTTCCATGGGCCCGCAGATGTCCAGATGAAGTAGCTCAAACGTGTCGTAACTTCGCTTGTCACGATTGCTTGGGAATGGGTTTTGGACCATTTTCCCTTGCTGACATCCTCGACATGTACCTGATCCACTTGACTTGAGAGGCACTCCCACATCTTTGATCATGTTGTTGGAGACCATCTTGCGAAGCACGTCGACTGTAGCATGACCCATTCTCGCATGTAGATCGGCACAACTGGTTCCACTTGTTGTCACATTCGCTGATCGTTGAGTCGTCCGAAGCCAGTAGAGTCCATCCACGAGATCCGCTGTCGCCACCACTTGCTGTGAGTTCTTGAGAGTCACATACATCTTGGACCCGTCAAACACGACTTGAAACTTGCCATGGCTGTTAATCTGTGGCACCGAGAGCAGGTTCTTGCTCATACTTGGAACATATAGCGCGTTCTTGATTTCGATCTCACGCTCTTCACCGTTGGGCAGAACCACCTTTTCCATGATGGTTCCCACACCCTTGATGGCCACCTTGTTGCCATCAGCCACCAAGAGTTCGCCCTCATTGCGCTCTGCCAAACTTGCGAACTTGGTCTTGTCGTGGCAAATGTGGTGCGTTGCACCACTGTCGACGGCCCACATTCCAGACACGTCCTTGCTCGTCGAAACTCCACATTCGAACGAGACTGCAAACGCCACTCGATCGTAGCCATTGCCTTCATCATGATGTCCCCACTGGACATTGTTAGCCCCGCGTCCACGACCATTGCCGCCGCGTCGGGCTCCCCGACCTTCGTTCTTCTGCTTTGTCCAGCAACGATCCACCGTGTGTCCCACCTTGCCACAATACGTGCATTGGTAGGGCTCACGCTCGGCGCTGAATGCCTTGCTTGCATCTTCAGCCTTCACCGTAGTCGCTGTCGTTGTCCCTTTTTCTCCTTGACGCTTGGCATGCTCATTCGTCAGGACTCTCACCACATCTTGAGTGCGAAGCTCGGTGCTGCTCATTTCCATGTTGAGCACCACATTTTCGTAGCTCTTCGGAAGACTGAGTAGCAGACAAATTGCAACGTCTTCGTCTTCCATCTTCGCACCGATGCCGCTAAGCTTGGCGGAGATGTTGAGGACCTCGTTGCAGTGATGCATGACGTTCGCGCCTTCAGCCATCTTGATACTGAAAAGTTGTCGCTTGAGGTAGATGCGTCCTGCCTTCTGCGACCCACCGTACAGCGTCTTCAGACTTGTCCACGCAACCCAGGCTTCCTCGCAGTTGTCCAGCACATGATGGTAGTCCGCGTTCATGTGCAGCAGCATCATACCAAACGCGACGTTGCTTGCCTTGACGTAGTCATCGGACGCTCGCGGGTCGGTGAAAGTCGGAGTCACTTCACGGTTGACAACGTGCCAGACGGACTTCGTCAAAAACACACCGCGCATGTACCGGCTCCACGTTGCGTAATTGTCTCCGTTGAACTTGTCAATGGAAGCGTTGCTGGTGGACGACATGGCGCTTGGGCTCATAACCTGTTGCATTGTAGATCGGAGCGAGGAAAGCGGAGCAAACGGAGCGGAGAGACCGAAGAGAGTAGAGCAGAAAACACTTGCCCAATAGTTGGAAGATTCGAAAGTGATTGATTATCGGGGCTTACTACTTACTACATGATTTATATGTGGTGTACATATAAATCATGTGAAGCGTCTCATCATCCTACGCGTCTAATCAACTATGGTAATTACCGTAAGAACTACGTCGTAAATACTAAGCTGAACAGGCGGTTCGGATTGGATCGGTCACGGTTACCAATACTGGTAGAAAACCGATGATCGTCAACAGCAATTTCGTGTGGTAGAGTCGGCGAGAAACCAAGCGTTGATTCGTCGAATGTGACATCGCGAGATATCACCACTTGATCCGCTTCAATGTCGTAAACGCGATATGCCTTTACCACTTCTTCGTACCCCATGAATAGTCCTTCACGAGCCTTCGGATCCCGTTTCGATCTCTTTTCCTTAGGGGTCAGCACAAACGTTCGGCAGCCGAAAACCCGCACGTGCTTCACACTTGGTCGAAATCCGTTGACAATCTCGAACGGGGGTTTGATCTTGGCACTTGGGCGATGGTAGGCGATTCTTGATGTAGACCGCCGTCATTGCTGCTTCAACTCAAAAGCACTTGTCCAGCTCGGCGTAGTGAAGCATGCTGCGCCCGATCGTCACAATGGTCCGAATTGCCCGTTCCGCCGTGCCGTTGGTCTGATGCGCATATGGAACGGTAACTTGCTGCTCGATTCCTTGATCATCGTAAGATGCCTTGATCGAATCTGCCGTAAATTCGCGTGCACCATCGTGGCGTGATGAACTTTAGACTTCTTGGTCCGAGTGCAAAACGCAAAGTGAATATATATTTATAATAGGTACTTAGTTCGCAACTTTGAATACTACCTCTAAGCCTATTATTCACAGTGACGTCATCCAGTGACGTCACCCACTGACGTCACCCACTGACGTCATGCAATGACGTCATCCAGTGACGTCATTTCCTGACTTCGCCCTTACTGGTACATACCGGTACCCACCGGTATAGCGAAGCTTGGTCTTCCACTTGCTTCAACACTTGACGCAGCTTGACGAGGTGTCTTCTTCACAGCCGCTGTCTTTTCAACACTCCCTCTCGACTCGTTAGCTGCGGCACCTTGGATCCCAAGTCGATCGCGAATGTTTTCAAATTGTACAGCGGCGATCGGATTGGTCATCATGTCTGCCAGCATATCTTGAGTCGGGCAATACTCCAAAACGACTTCACCTGATTCCACCTTCTCACGCACAAAATGGTAGCGTATGTCGATGTGTTTTGTTCTCTTATGGAACTCCGGGTTCTTGGCGAGAGCGATTGATCCTTGGTTGTCTTCATACATCTTGATCGCTTCGTCGCTTGTCATCTCACCAAGTTCCCCCAAAAGCACCTTGAGCCATACTGCTTCTTTGGTTGCTTCGGAAAGCGCCATGTATTCTGCTTCTGTTGAAGATAGCGCGACCGTCCGTTGTTTCTGGCTTTTCCAGCTGATGCATACTCCGTTCATCATGAACACATAGCCGCTTGTGTTGACGGTCATCGGTTTTCTACCAGTATTGGTAACCGTGACCGATCCAATCCGAACCGCCTGTTCAGCTTAGTATTTACGACGTAGTTCTTACGGTAATTACCATAGTTGATTAGACGCGTAGGATGATGAGACGCTTCACATGATTTATATGTACACCACATATAAATCATGTAGTAAGTAGTAAGCCCCGATAATCAATCACTTTCGAATCTTCCAACTATTGGGCAAGTGTTTTCTGCTCTACTCTCTTCGGTCTCTCCGCTCCGTTTGCTCCGCTTTCCTCGCTCCGATCTACAATGCAACAGGTTATGAGCCCAAGCGCCATGTCGTCCACCAGCAACGCCTCCATTGACAAGTTCAACGGAGACAATTACGCAACGTGGAGCCGGTACATGCGCGGTGTGTTTTTGACGAAGTCCGTCTGGCACGTTGTCAACCGTGAAGTGACTCCGACTTTCACCGACCCGCGAGCGTCCGATGACTACGTCAAGGCAAGCAACGTCGCGTTTGGTATGATGCTGCTGCACATGAACGCGGACTACCATCATGTGCTGGACAACTGCGAGGAAGCCTGGGTTGCGTGGACAAGTCTGAAGACGCTGTACGGTGGGTCGCAGAAGGCAGGACGCATCTACCTCAAGCGACAACTTTTCAGTATCAAGATGGCTGAAGGCGCAAACGTCATGCATCACTGCAACGAGGTCCTCAACATCTCCGCCAAGCTTAGCGGCATCGGTGCGAAGATGGAAGACGAAGACGTTGCAATTTGTCTGCTACTCAGTCTTCCGAAGAGCTACGAAAATGTGGTGCTCAACATGGAAATGAGCAGCACCGAGCTTCGCACTCAAGATGTGGTGAGAGTCCTGACGAATGAGCATGCCAAGCGTCAAGGAGAAAAAGGGACAACGACAGCGACTACGGTGAAGGCTGAAGATGCAAGCAAGGCATTCAGCGCCGAGCGTGAGCCCTACCAATGCACGTATTGTGGCAAGGTGGGACACACGGTGGATCGTTGCTGGACAAAGCAGAAGAACGAAGGTCGGGGAGCCCGACGCGGCGGCAATGGTCGTGGACGCGGGGCTAACAATGTCCAGTGGGGACATCATGATGAAGGCAATGGCTACGATCGAGTGGCGTTTGCAGTCTCGTTCGAATGTGGAGTTTCGACGAGCAAGGACGTGTCTGGAATGTGGGCCGTCGACAGTGGTGCAACGCACCACATTTGCCACGACAAGACCAAGTTCGCAAGTTTGGCAGAGCGCAATGAGGGCGAACTCTTGGTGGCTGATGGCAACAAGGTGGCCATCAAGGGTGTGGGAACCATCATGGAAAAGGTGGTTCTGCCCAACGGTGAAGAGCGTGAGATCGAAATCAAGAACGCGCTATATGTTCCAAGTATGAGCAAGAACCTGCTCTCGGTGCCACAGATTAACAGCCATGGCAAGTTTCAAGTCGTGTTTGACGGGTCCAAGATGCATGTGACTCTCAAGAACTCACAGCAAGTGGTGGCGACAGCGGATCTCGTGGATGGACTCTACTGGCTTCGGACGACTCAACGATCAGCGAATGTGACAACAAGTGGAACCAGTTGTGCCGATCTACATGCGAGAATGAGTCATGCTCCAGTCGATGTACTTCGCAAGATGATCGCGACCAACATGATCAAGGATGTGCGAGTCCCTCTCAAGTCGGGTGGAGCAACTACATGTCGAGGATGTCAACAAGGGAAAATGGTCCAAAAACCATTTCCAAGCAACCGAGACAAGCGCAGCTACGATACGTTTGAGCTACTTCATCTGGACATCTGCGGGCCCATGGAAAAGGATTCGCTCGGTGGCAGCAAATATTTGCTGCTGATCATCGACGAAGCCAGTGGATGCATGAAGGGCTTTTGTCTACGAGTGAAGTCCGAGAGTGAAGACTACATCCGGAAATATATCACCATGGTACAGACGCAATTCTGTAAGAAGGTCAAGTTCGTGCGACACGACGGAGCTCGCGAGTTTGCAACCAACTCGTTTCAACTGTTCTACGAAGACGAAGGCATTGAACAGCAGACTGTTGACGGTCATCGGTTTCTACCAGTATTGGTAACCGTGACCGGTCCAATCCGAACCGCCTGTTCAGCTTAGTATTTACGACGTAGTTCTTACGGTAATTACCATAGTTGATTAGACGTGTAGGATGATGAGACGCTTCACATGATTTATATGTGCACCACATATAAATCATGTAGTAAGTAGTAAGCCCTGATAATCAATCACTTTCCAATCTTCCATCTACCCCCAAGTGTCTTCTCCGGTCTTCCGAGTAGACTCCCAGCATCACTCCCAGTTTCGGTCGTCAAGCTTTTCACCATTCAACAGGTTATGAGCCCAAGCACGATGTCCTCTGCTCATGATGCCACCACCAAGATCTCCATCGACAAGTTCGACGGCGACAACTACGCGACGTGGAGCCGCTACATGCGTGGCGTGTTCCTGACCAAGTCGGCGTGGCACGTGGTGAACCGGGGAGACCACCCCCCACCTTCGCCGATCCTCGCGCCAGTGACGACTACATCAAGACGAACAACATTGCGTTCGGCTTGATGCTGCTGCACATGAGCGCGGATTATCATCACGTGGTTGATGACTGTGAAGAGGCGTGGGTCGCGTGGGCGCGTTTGAAGACGCTGTACGGCGGGTCGCAGAAGGCTGGACGCATCTACTTGAAGCGCCAGCTGTTCAGCATGGAGATGGCGGAAGGCGGCAATGTGATGCATCATTGCAACGAAGTCCTCAACATCAGCGCGAAGCTCAGCAGCATCGGCGCCAAGATGGAGGACGAGGACGTGGCGATCTGCTTGTTGCGCAGCCTCCCCAAGAGCTACGAGAACGTCGTTCTCAACTTGGAGATGAGCAGCGCGGAACTGCGATCGCGAGACGTCGTGAGAGTGCTCACGAATGAGCACATCAAGAGACAAGGTGACAAGACGACATCGGTGAAGACTGAAGACGCGGCGAAGGCGTTCAGTGCCGAGCGTGAACCTCGCCAGTGTACATACTGCGGAAAATTGGGGCACACGGCGGAGCGGTGCTGGACCAAGCAGAAGGACGAAAATCAAGGTGGAGCTCGACGCGGCGGCAACAATGCTCGTGGACGCGGAGCCAACAACGTTCAGTGGCGAACCAACAGCAACTACGATGACAACTACGATCGAGTTGCGTTCGCGGTTTCGCTGGAGGCTGGACTTTCGACGGGCAAGAATATGCCAGGGATGTGGGCAGTCGACAGCGGTGCGACGCATCACATCTGCAACGACAAGGCCAAGTTTGCAAGCCTGAATGAGCGAGAGGAAGGCGAACTATCAGTGGCTGATGGCAGCAAGGCTGCGATCAAGGGTGTGGGAACCATCATGGAACGGGTGGTTCTGCCCAATGGTGACGAACTCGACATCGAGATCAAGGACGCACTGTTCGTACCAAGTATGAGCAAGAATCTGCTTTCGGTGCCACAGATCAACAAGGGTGGCAGGTTCCAAGTCGTGTTCGATGGATCCAAGATGCAAGTGAAGCGCAAGAATTCCACACAAGTCGTGGCAACAGCGGATCTCGTCGATGGACTTTACTGGCTGCGGACTCCTCAACGATCGGCAAATGCAGCAACACGCAATGGGACCATCGACTTGCATGCGCGCATGGGTCATGCACCCCTCGAAGTTCTGCGCAAGATGGTGGCCACTGGCATGATCAAGGACGCCAAGGCACCTCTCAACTCGACTGGTCCAAGTGTGTGTCGCGGTTGCCAGCAAGGAAAGATGGTTCAAAAACCATTCCCAACCAACCGTGACAAACGCCAATATGGTGTGTTCGAGTTGCTGCACTTCGACATCTGCGGGCCAATGGAACAAGTTTCGATCGGCGGCAGCAGATACTTACTGCTTGTGGTTGACGAAGCCAGCGGTTGCATGAAGGGCTTCTGTCTGCGGTCCAAGTCTGAGAGTGAAGACTGTATCAAGAACCACATTATCAAGATTCAAACTCAGTTCGGCACGAAGATCAAGTTTGTTCGGCACGATGGAGCGCATGAGTTTGCGACCAACTCCATCAAGACCTTCTACGAAGATCATGGTATCGAGCAACAACAGATCACGGTGCCGTATGCACACCAGACCAACGGCACCGCAGAACGCGCGATAAGGACCATCGTCACGATCGGACGCAGCTTGTTGCATCATGCAAAGCTGGAGAAGTGTTTCTGGGCTGAAGCGGCAATGACGGCGATCTACATCAAGAACCGCCTGCCTTCACCCAAGATCGACCACAAGACTCCGTTCGAAATCGTGTACAAGTCGAAACCAAGTGTCAAGCACATGCGCGTGTTTGGATGTCGGGCGTTTATCCTGACACCAAGGGAGAAGCGATTGAAGTGGGACCCGAAGGCTCGTGAAGAGATATTCATGGGCTACGAAGAAGCTTCAAAAGCTTATCGAGTGTACGACATTGAGGCGGGCCAAGTGGTGATCAGTCGTGACATCACCTTCGACGAATCGACTTTTGACTTTTCGATGGACCGACCAAGTGACGATGATGAAGATGCGGAGTTGGACCTCGACCTCCTGGCGATCAACGAGGACGACGTGCGTCAAACCGTCTACAAGCAGACTGGCAAGCGCAAGAGTGAAGCAAGACCCGGCATGTCACGGTCAGATCGCCCTCGAACTGGGTTGGAACAAGCAAGTGCGCCGGAACACGTCTCCAACCGTCACCAGAAACGACGATCAAGTGCTCCAGAAACGATGTCTGATGACGAAGAAGATGCAAGCGTGTACGATCAAGATGACGACTCGACGCCTCCAACATTTTGGCGTGCAAGTGCAAACGCAGTGGAAGCAACGGACCTAGCAGAACCTGTGACTTTTCAAGACGCGATCAATGGTCCTGATCAAACTCACTGGCGAAATGCTGTGAAGGCGGAACTCAAGTCGATGCATCTTCGTGGAGTTTTCCGTGCGGCAAAACTGCCAAGAGGCCAAGGCGCGATCGGCACCAAGTGGGTGTTCAAGATCAAGCGCAAAGCGGATGGATCGGTCGAGAAATACAAGGCGCGTCTCGTTGCCAAGGGCTTCAAGCAGAAGTACGGCATCGACTACACAGAGACGTTCTCGCCCGTGGTCAAGTACGTGACACTGCGTATGGCGATCGCGATCACCAAGTATTTCGACTGGCCACTGGACCAACTCGATGTGGTGACAGCCTTTCTCTACGGAGTGATGAAGGAGAAGGTGTACTGCGTGATACCAGAAGGCGTCGAGATGGATGGCGACTTCGACTGTCTCGAGTTGGTGAAGGCGATCTACGGTCTCAAGCAAGCTTCACGTGTGTGGAACGAGACTTTCGACGAGTTCGTATGCTCCATCGGTTTCGAAGCGTCGGCGTTCGACCCATGTCTCTACATCAAGGTTGTCGACGGTCACTGTGTGCTCGTGCTGGTCTACGTGGATGACGTGTTGGTCACCGGCAGCTCGCTCGAGTTGATTGCGCAGACGAAGGCCGACCTCAAGACGCGTTTCGAGATGACCGACAGTGGCAAGTGTACTTTTGTACTGGGCATCGAACTGGTGGACGAATCGGATGGCAGCGTGACAATGTGCCAGCGAAGGTATGTCAACGACATCCTCAAGCGCTTCGGCATGGATGAGTGCAAGGCCACAGCAAGTCCGGTCGACTTGAGCACTCGGCTTGTCGCAAGCACCGAAGCGGCCAAGATCGACGTTCCGTTTCGTGAAGCTGTGGGAGCTTTGATGCACTTGACGACTGCGACGCGCCCGGACATTGCGTATGCTGTGGGGTACGTCTCGCGCTTCATGGAGAATCCGCAGCAAGAACATTGGACGGCGGTGAAGCGCATCTTTCGTTACTTGCAAGGGACCAAGTCGCACGGACTCCGCTTCCAGCCAAGCGACAAGATCGACTTTCGTGGCTACTCGGACGCGGACTGGGCCGGCGACCACGCTGATCGCAAGTCGACTTCGGGTTACACTTTCATGCTGATGGGTGCTCCTGTGAGTTGGGGAAGCAAGAAGCAGTCAAGTGTGTCGCTGTCGACGAGTGAAGCGGAATACATCGCACTGAGTCTGGCCATCCAGGAAGGCAAGTGGGTGCATCGCCTGCTATGCGAGATTTTGGCGGCCGCAAACAAACCAGGACCGGACCTCGTCATCCGTGAAGACAACCAGTCGTGCATCAAGATGACGAAGAATCCGGTGAATCATGGCCGCGCCAAGCACATCGACATCAAGTACCATCACATCCGTGATGAGGTCAAGCGCGGGGAAGTGCAGCTCGAGTATTGCGAGACTTCCGTGATGATGGCGGACATCATGACCAAGGGACTTTCCGGACCTCGTCACAAGGACTTGACGACGGCTCTCGGCATTCGTGCGAGTTCGGATTGAGGGGGCGTGTTGACGGTCATCGGTTTCTACCAGTATTGGTAACCGTGACCGGTCCAATCCGAACCGCCTGTTCAGCTTAGTATTTACGACGTAGTTCTTACGGTAATTACCATAGTTGATTAGACGTGTAGGATGATGAGACGCTTCACATGATTTATATGTGCACCACATATAAATCATGTAGTAAGTAGTAAGCCCCGATAATCAATCACTTTCCAATCTTCCATCTACCCCCCAAGTGTCTTCTCCGGTCTTCCGAGTAGACTCCCAGCATCACTCCCAGTTTCGGTCGTCAAGCTTTTCACCATTCAACACAGACAACGGTGCCGTATGCACATCAAACAAACGGAACAGCAGAGCGTGCCATTAGGACTATTGTCACGATCGGCCGCAGCATGCTTCATCATGCCAAACTGGACAAGTATTTCTGGGCCAAAGCAGCGATGACGGCCATCTACGTCAAGAATCGACTGCCGTCACCTAAAGTCGTGCACAAGACCCCGTTCGAGATCGTCTACAACTTGAAACCAAGCGTCAAGCACATGCGAAC
The DNA here is from genome assembly GCA_921007115.2 of Peronospora matthiolae. Lineage (NCBI taxonomy): Eukaryota > Oomycota > Peronosporomycetes > Peronosporales > Peronosporaceae > Peronospora > Peronospora matthiolae. The sequence continues at coordinate 386,045 of CAKLBY020000043.1, read as the reverse complement.
ATTCGGGTGTCAGACATACATACTGACGCCTAAAGAGAATCGACTCAAGTGGGATCCAAAGGCTCGCGCTGGCATATTCGTGGGCTACGAAGAAGTTTCGAAGGCATATCGTGTTTATGACATCGAGGCGGGGCAGGTGGTTATCAGCCGCGATGTCAACTTCGACGAGTCCACCTTTGGACTTCAACTGCCGATCACTGATGAAGATGTCGATGACCTGGACTTCGAATTGCTGGATCTTGATGACGAAGAGCTGCGTCAAATGGAGTACAAGCAAACAGGCAAGCGCAAGAACCGACTCAATGATGAAGATACAGCAGCTCCACGACCGCGTGCAGTGCGTCAACGACCAGGACTAGAAGAGTCAAGCGCGCCGGAAAACAACTCGTCACGACAAGAAGAAGACGAAGAAACGAAGGATTCTGGTGATTCAACACCGCCTGTGTTTTGGCGTGCGAGTGCAAATGCCGTTGAAGCAGCAGTGGACTTATCAGAACCCTCAACATTTGAAGCAGCAGTAAGCGGCCCTGACCAAGTGCACTGGAGAAAAGCAATTCATGCAGAGCTCGAGTCAATGCGACTTCGCGGTGTGTTTCGTGCAGCCAAGCTGCCCAACGGACAACGCGCCATTGGCACAAAATGGGTGTTCAAGATCAAGCGCAAGGCGGATGGGTCAATCGAGAAGTACAAGGCACGACTTGTGGCCAAGGGTTTCCGCCAAAAGTATGGCATCGACTACACGGAGACGTTTTCGCCTGTGGTCAAGTATTTGACACTGCGAATGGTGATCGCAATTTCCAAGCATTTTGGATGGCCCATCGACCAGCTTGATGTGGTGACAGCTTTCCTGTATGGCGTCATGAAGGAACAAGTGTTCTGCGTGATTCCTGAAGGCGTCGAACTTGACAGTACGTTCGACTGCCTGGAATTGGTGAAGTCAATTTACGGCCTCAAGCAAGCGTCGCGAGTGTGGAACGAGACGTTCGACGAGTATGTGTGCTCCATCGGATTTCAAGTATCGGACTTCGACCCATGTCTCTACATCAAGACTTCGGACGGCCATTGCGTGTTTATACTGGTCTACGTGGACGACTTCTTGGTGACTGGAAGCTCACTCGAGCTGATTGCACAAACCAAGAACGACCTGAAGACGCGGTTCAAAATGACGGACAGCGGCAAGTGTGCGTTTGTTCTTGGGATCGAGCTTTTGGACGGTGAAGATGGCAGTGTGACACTATGTCAGCGTCGGTATGTCGATGATATCCTCAAGCGCTTTGGCATGGATGATTTCAAGGCAGTCGCAAGTCCAGTCGACATGAGCTCTCTACTTGTTTCAAGTGATGCAACTACCAAGGTCGATGCTCCTTTTCGCGAAGCTGTTGGTGCGTTGATGCACCTGACCACTGCAACGCGTCCGGACATTGCGTTTGCTGTGGGCTATGTGTCGCGGTTCATGGAAAATCCCCAAGAAGAACACTGGGTTGCAGTTAAGCGTATCTTTCGCTACCTACAAGGCACCAAGACGCATGGAATTTGCTACAAGCCAAGTGCAAGGATCGACTTCCGTGGATTTTCGGATGCGGATTGGGCTGGTGATCTTACCGACCGCAAGTCAACATCGGGGTACACGTTCATGCTACTCGGTGCGCCAGTCAGTTGGGGCAGCAAGAAGCAGCCAAGTGTTTCGTTGTCCACGAGTGAAGCCGAATACATCGCACTCAGCTTGGCGATTCAAGAGGGCAAGTGGATTCATCGTCTGCTTTGTGAGATCGTGATGGCTGCCAATGAAGAAGGACCGGAACTCATGATCCATGAAGACAATCAGTCGTGTATCAAGATGACGAAGAACCCAGTCAACCACGGCCGTGCCAAGCACATTGATATCAAGTACCATCACATCCGTGATGAGGTCAAGCGCGGTGAAGTGAAGCTCAAGTACTGTGAAACTGCGGTGATGTTAGCGGACACCATGACGAAGGGACTTCACGGGCCACGCCACAAGGAGATGACGGCGACTCTCGGGATTCGTGAGCATTCGGATTGAGGGGGCGTGTTGACGATCATCGGTTTTCTACCAGTATTGGTAACCGTGACCGATCCAATCCGAACCGCCTGTTCAGCTTAGTATTTACGACGTAGTTCTTACGGTAATTACCATAGTTGATTAGACGCGTAGGATGATGAGACGCTTCACATGATTTATATGTGCACCACATATAAATCATGTAGTAAGTAGTAAGCCCCGATAATCAATCACTTTCGAATCTTCCAACTATTGGGCAAGTATTTTCTGCTCTACTCTCTTCGGTCTCTCCGCTCCGATCTACAATGCAACAGCTTGTACTTCGTCTTGACTCAATGTCGCCGGCCCAGTCTGCGTCGGTGTACCCGCAGATACGGCTTCCTTCTTCACGTGTAAACTCAAGACCATGATTGGGCGTTGCTTGCAGGTATCTCAGCACACGCTTCAAAGCTTGCCAGTGAGTCGGGCATGGGTCGGACGAGAACTGGGATAATGATCCCACTGCAGCAGCTAGATCCGGACGTGTGGCGACCATGAGATACATGATGCCTCCGACAGCACTTCGATATGGCACGTTGCACATGGTGTCTTCGTGCTTGCATTCTTGTTCACACATGTTCTTGGTTAGCTTCAGGCCGGGATCTTGAGGCGTCTTCACTGGCTTGCTGTTATCCATTCCGAACTTGGTTAACACGGACTTGAGAAACTTGGTTTGTTGTACAGTCACCATTCCCGTCTTACGGTCGTTCTTGATCTCCATGCCGAGAAAGTAATCGAGCTCACCGAGATCCGTCATTTCGAAGCGTTTGCTCAGCGCTATCTTGGTTGACTTGAGGAGTTCGTTGTTGCTGCTGGCCAGGATGAGATCATCGACGTAGAGCACCACGAGAATCATGTCTTGGTCGTCTCGCTTGATGTAGATGCAGTGGTCCGATTCGCACTTCTTGAATCCCATCTTGATCATGAACCCATCGATTGTTTGGTTCCACATGCGAGGCGATTGCTTCAAGCCGTAGAGTGATCTCTTTAGCTTGCACACATAGTCCGGCTGTGTTGTATCCAGGTATCCGTCCGGCTGGTCCATGTAGATGTCTTCGTTGAGGGAGCCGTTAAGAAACGCTGTCTTGACGTCCATCTGATGTAGCATTAGGCCGTACTTAGCCGCCATACTGAGCACCACACGAATCGATGTGAACTTGGCCACCGGTGCGAAAGTTTCTTCATAGTCAACCTCCCTCTTTTTTTGTGTGGGTTTTCCCCCCGCCTGTCCTTTCGTCGGGTTCCTTCCTCCCCCCCTTTTTTTTTCTCCTAAAAAAAAAACCCCCCCGCCCCCGGTGGCCTTGCGCCCTTTCGGAAGAGGCACGATTTCCCACGTGTCGTTTCTCTGAAGCGAATCGAACTCCGAGTCACACGCTTCTTTCCACTTGCCGGAGTCACTTGATTCCATCGCCGACTTGAATGTAGTCGGCGTTTCCCCACTGAATCAACGATGTAGGCTGCTTCAAAATCCATTGCAGCCGCTGACACATGCTCAAGCGACGGACCTCTGTATGTTCTTCGCTTGGGGCTTGGAATGACGGTAGCTTTCTCAAGTGATTGAGTGCGCGTGTGTCTCTTGATGTTGCTCTTCGAAGACCTGGTGTCTTCGTTGTCATCGTCGCTCGAGTCCATGTCGTCGTCAGTTTTACCTTCTTCTTTTTCTTCGTCCTCATCATGATCATCAAACTCAACGACACTTGACTCATCGTTGTAGTTGCGCGGACCTTCATCAAACTTGTCTTCCATGAATGTGGCATCGCGACTGATCTTGATCGCTCCTGTTGACACTTCCTCAAATCGATATGACTTCTGGTGTTCGGCGTATCCCAGGAAACGACAGAGTGATGACTTGGAGTCGAACTTCGCGCGTTTGTCTTGAGGCACTTGAACATACGCGTGGCATCCAAACACTTTAAGGTTGGCCAGAATCGGTTTCTTCATCGTCCACACTTGACGACTCTTGCGCTTGCCTGTTTGCTTGTACTGCGCTTGACCTGGCGCTTCATCATCCAGATCGAGGGAGTCGAAGTCAATGTCATCGGCGTCTTCAGCTGTGGTTGGCGGCGAAAATCCAAAGGCGGACTCGTCAAAGTTGACATGCGACTGATGACCACCTGCCCCGCCTCGATGTCATAAACGCGGTACGCTTTAGATGCTTCTTCGTAGCCCAAGAATATCCCAGTGCGAGCCTTGGGGTCCCACTTGAGCCGCTTCTCCTTCGGTGTCAGTATGTAAACCTGACAACCGAACACCCGCATGTGCTTGACACTTGGCTTGGAGTTGTGGACGATCTCGAACGGAGTCTTGTGCATAACGTTAGGCGACGGCAGACGGTTCTTGACGTAGATTGCCGTCATTGCTGCTTCGGCCCAGAAGCACTTTTCCAACTTATCATGGTAGAGCATGCTGCGACCAATTGTGACGATAGTCCGAATGGCGCGCTCTACCGTGCAGTTGGTCTGGTGTGCATATGGCACCGTCTTCTGCTTCTCAATGCCTTCATTTTCGTAGAATTCTTGAAGCGAGTTGGTTGTGAACTCGCGGGCTCCGTCGTGTCGGACGAGCTTGACCTTCTTGCCAAACTGCGCTTGCACCATCTTGATGTACCGTGTGATGTAGTTTTCACTCTCCGACTTCACACGTAGACAGAAGCCCTTCATGCATCCACTGGCTTCGTCAACGATCAGCAGTAGATACTTGCTGCCACCCAGAGAATTCATCTCCATGGGTCCGCATATGTCGACGTGAAGTAGCTCGAAGGTGTCGAATCTGCGCTTGTCCTGGTTGTGTGAGAATGGTTTTTGGACCATTTTCCCTCGTTGACATCCTCGGCATGCGCTTGATCCACTTGACGTGAGAGGTACCTTCACATCCTTGATCATGTTCGTGGCCACCATTTTGCGAAGAACATCAGCTGGAGCGTGTCCCATTCGCTCATGTAAGTCGACACCGTTGCTTCCGTTTGTTGCCGTATTGGCCGATCGATGAGCTGTGTGAAGCCAATAAAGGCCATCCACAAGATCTGCAGTTGCCACCAATTGGTGCGATCATTTGCGAGCGGCAAACATCTTGGTCCCGTCGAACACTGTTGAAAAGACAGCGGCTGTGAAGAAGACACCTCGTCAAGCTGCGTCAAGTGTTGAAGCAAGTGGAAGACCAAGCTTCGCTATACCGGTGGGTACCGGTATGTACCAGTAAGGGCGAAGTCAGGAAATGACGTCACTGGATGACGTCATTGCATGACGTCAGTGGGTGACGTCAGTGGGTGACGTCACTGGATGACGTCACTGCGAATAATAGGCTTAGAGGTAGTATTCAAAGTTGCGAACTAAGTACCTATTATAAATATATATTCACTTTGCGTTTTGCACTCGGACCAAGAAGTCTAAAGTTCATCAGGTTATGAGCCCAAGTGCTCGCTGCAGACACCTCACCAAGGACCAACTTGTGCGAGGGACACCCCGTCGGAGAAGGCGCTCGATGCACGAGTAAGGCGCCGAAGAATTCATCGACAGGGATCGTTGACGGTGCGCGTGCAGTCGAAAAGGGTTTGTGCAAGGGTGGTGACGCGAGATGGTCTGAATGCGCGAGTGCTATCGAAGGAAGAGTCAAGTCAAGTGGTGACAAGTGTATTTGTGGTCAAGAAGAAGTGGAAACTACATCCAAGGCGAACGACGACTACGAGATGTCCAGATGTGACATGGTGCTGGACGATGGGGGAGCTGGAATACCTGGAACGCTCGGTATCATCGAGGTTGGCTGGAGCGCAGGGGCAAGACTCAATCAAGATTCCCATGGTGCACGGATGCAGCAGTGAGGATTACAGGCGGGTCGATACCAAAGTGGTCTGCATCTCATGTCGTCGAGGGGGAGTGTTGTAAGTGCATGATGCACTGGATTCGACTCCAGAGATTCGACCCATGATAGGGTATGTCTAGAATGTTCTTTAGGGTTCTATGCATTATTATAGGTCGTACGGCAGCTAGACGTATAGATAGTTCTCACTTGTAGATTGACAAACCACTGATAAGGCCCCCGGCGGGGGGCCGAAACGCGTCTGGTGCGCGGTAATATACAAGTCATTTACTTCACTTAACTCCTACTTCTTACAGGTTATGAGCCCAAGTTCGTCAGACTCTGAAACCGCCAACAATTCAAGCTTAGCTGCCATGGACGCCTCCTCCCTCCGCATCTCCAAGTTCGATGGAACTAACTTCCACGCCTGGAAGTTCAAGATGCAGATGGTGCTGGAGGAACGGGACCTATGGGAGTTCGTCAGCGGTGAGATCAAGGCGGAACAGTGCGAGACTCAGTTGGACCAAGCGACGTACAAGAGGAAGTCAAGAAAGGCGATGGCAGTGATCTGTCTAGCCATGGAAGATTCCCAGCTACCGTTGGTCCGGTCGGCAAGTGGTGCATGCGACGCATGGTCAAGGTTGGAAGACCACTTCGAGAAGAAGAGTCTTGCCAACAAGCTGTTCTTGCGCCGTCGCTTCTTCACGACAATGATGGAAGAAGGCGACGATGTGCTCGAACACATCAACAAGCTCAAGACGCTGGCGGAACAGCTAGAAGCGGTGGGGGCTCCAGTCTGCGAGGACGATCTGGTGATCACACTCCTCGGCAGCCTGAGTGACTCGTATCAATTCTTGATCACAGCTTTGGAGTCGCGCTCAGACACTCTTAGCTGGGAGCTCGTGACGTCTCGACTGCTTCATGAAGAAATGAAGCGGAAGGAGCAAGGAAGTAAAGGTGATGAAGCTTCGCAAGGTCAAGCGTTCATCACAAGGGACAATCAGCGCAAAGGGCGACCAGTGAAGAAGTCCTGGCCGTGCCACAATTGCGGAAAGATTGGTCACTGGATGGCGGAGTGCCCCTCGCGCATCCAAGAAAACACGGAGAGACACCGGCCACAGCGTGCTCAAGACAGCGGCGACCGCTATCGATCACAACGTGCAAACGTCGCTCAAGAAGAAGACTCGGGCGACTACCTCTTTTCGATCGGTGAAACGACATCTGCGAAATCGAGCGACATCTGGCTGGTCGACTCCGGGGCGACGCAGCACATGACGTGCTCCAAGAAGTTCATGCGGAACTACAAGGGGTTTGACGCTGTGGATGTCCATCTCGCGGATGATGGAATCGTCCAAGCAATCGGCAGTGGGGAAATTGTCATGTCGATGAAGACACCCCAAGGGATGAAGAAAGGTGTGCTCACAAACGTGTGGCACATCCCAAAGTTATCCAGAAACCTGTTCTCGGTCGGCCGCTTCACCAAGGATGTCGGCCCAGTGACGTTCACGAAGGATGGGTGCTATGGAGAAGCGAAAGGGACCAAGTGGAAAATTGGTGCCCGTGAAGGTAAAGGACTGTTCAAGCTGCAAATGACTCCAGTGGCGCCGGAACAAGCAAATGCAGCCAAGTCGTCGGGATGTCAAGGGGGCACCAAGTCGTACCTCTGGCACCTTCGGCTTGGCCACATAGGTCACGATGGACTCAATTGCATCGTGACGAAGAACATTGGAATTGGCATCGACATATCTTCGGTGAAGAAGTGGGACGTGTGTGAAGGTTGTGCTCTGGGAAAACAGACTCGAGTGCGCTTCCAATCAAACACTACAGCTCGCACCTCCAAACTCCTCGAAGTGATTCACAGCGACGTATGCGGACCGATGTCGATGGCAACTTTCAGTGGAAAACGGTACTTCGTGACATTCATTGATGACAAGTCAAGATACTGTGTCGTCTATCTGCTCAAGAGCAAATCTGAAGTTGCGGCGAAGTTCATGGAATACGCTGCGATGGCCGAAACGCAAACCGGAAAGCGCGTGAAGTACCTTCAAAGCGACAATGGGGGTGAATACAAGTCCGACAAGCTGGCACGATTCTGCGCGGAACGGGGAATACAACAAAGGTTCACACCTCCATATACTCCTCAGCTAAACGGAGTAGCTGAGAGAATGAATCGCACGCTGGTCGAGTGTGCGCGTTGCATGATGGAACACGCTGGACTGGGAAAGAGCTACTGGGGTGAAGCAGTGATGACGGCGATGTTTCTTCGAAACCGCTGTCCAACACGTGCCATTCACCAAGACAAGTCTCCATATCAAGTGTGGACGATGAAGAAACCGATTCTGGCCAACCTTAAAGTGTTTGGATGCCACGCGTATGTTCAAGTGCCTCAAGACAAACGCGCGAAGTTCGACTCCAAGTCATCACTCTGTCGTTTCCTGGGATACGCCGAACACCAGAAGTCATATCGATTTGAGGAAGTGTCAACAGGAGCGATCAAGATCAGTCGCGATGCCACATTCATGGAAGACAAGTTTGATGAAGGTCCGCGCAACTACAACGATGAGTCAAGTGTCGTTGAGTTTGATGATCATGATGAGGACGAAGAAAAAGAAGAAGGTAAAACTGACGACGACATGGACTCGAGCGACGATGACAACGAAGACACCAGGTCTTCGAAGAGCAACATCAAGAGACACACGCGCACTCAATCACTTGAGAAAGCTACCGTCATTCCAAGCCCCAAGCGAAGAACATACAGAGGTCCGTCGCTTGAGCATGTGTCAGCGGCTGCAATGGATTTTGAAGCAGCCTACATCGTTGATTCAGTGGGGAAACGCCGACTACATTCAAGTCGGCGATGGAATCAAGTGACTCCGGCAAGTGGAAAGAAGCGTGTGACTCGGAGTTCGATTCGCTTCAGAGAAACGACACGTGGGAAATCGTGCCTCTTCCGAAAGGTCGCAAGGCCATCGGGTGCCGATGGGTTTTTCGTGTAAAGGAGAATCAAGATGGCGAAGTTGAACGTTTCAAGGCAAGACTTGTGGCCAAAGGATTCTCACAGAAATTCGGAGTTGACTATGAAGAAACTTTCGCACCGGTGGCCAAGTTCACATCGATTCGTGTGGTGCTCAGTATGGCGGCTAAGTACGGCCTAATGCTACATCAGATGGACGTCAAGACAGCGTTTCTTAACGGCTCCCTCAACGAAGACATCTACATGGACCAGCCGGACGGATACCTGGATACAACACAGCCGGACTATGTGTGCAAGCTAAAGAGATCACTCTACGGCTTGAAGCAATCGCCTCGCATGTGGAACCAAACAATCGATGGGTTCATGATCAAGATGGGATTCAAGAAGTGCGAATCGGACCACTGCATCTACATCAAGCGAGACGACCAAGACATGATTCTCGTGGTGCTCTACGTCGATGATCTCATCCTGGCCAGCAGCAACAACGAACTCCTCAAGTCAACCAAGATAGCGCTGAGCAAACGCTTCGAAATGACGGATCTCGGTGAGCTCGATTACTTTCTCGGCATGGAGATCAAGAACGACCGTAAGACGGGAATGGTGACTGTACAACAAACCAAGTTTCTCAAGTCCGTGTTAACCAAGTTCGGAATGGATAACAGCAAGCCAGTGAAGACGCCTCAAGATCCCGGCCTGAAGCTAACCAAGAACATGTGTGAACAAGAATGCAAGCACGAAGACACCATGTGCAACGTGCCATATCGAAGTGCTGTCGGAGGCATCATGTATCTCATGGTCGCCACACGTCCGGATCTAGCTGCTGCAGTGGGATCATTATCCCAGTTCTCGTCCGACCCATGCCCGACTCACTGGCAAGCTTTGAAGCGTGTGCTGAGATACCTGCAAGCAACGCCCAATCATGGTCTTGAGTTTACACGTGAAGAAGGAAGCCGTATCTGCGGGTACACCGACGCAGACTGGGCCGGCGACATTGAGTCAAGACGAAGTACAAGCGGCTATGTGTTCATGATGAGCGGAGGATGCATCAGCTGGAAAAGCCAGAAACAACGGACGGTCGCGCTATCTTCAACAGAAGCAGAATACATGGCGCTTTCCGAAGCAACCAAAGAAGCAGTATGGCTCAAAGTGCTTTTGGGGGAACTTGGTGAGATGACAAGCGACGAAGCGATCAAGATATATGAAGACAACCAAGGATCAATCGCTCTCGCCAAGAACCCGGAGTTCCATAAGAGAACGAAACACATCGACATACGCTACCATTTTGTACGTGAGAAGGTGGAATCAGGTGAAGTCGTTTTGGAGTATTGCCCGACTCAAGATATGCTGGCAGACATGATGACCAATCCGATCGCCGCTGTACAATTTGAAAACATTCGCGATCGACTTGGGATCCAAGGTGCCGCAGCTAACGAGTCGAGAGGGAGTGTTGAAAAGACAGCGGCTGTGAAGAAGACACCTCGTCAAGCTGCGTCAAGTGTTGAAGCAAGTGGAAGACCAAGCTTCGCTATACCGGTGGGTACCGGTATGTACCAGTAAGGGCGAAGTCAGGAAATGACGTCACTGGATGACGTCATTGCATGACGTCAGTGGGTGACGTCAGTGGGTGACGTCACTGGATGGCGTCACTGCGAATAATAGGCTTAGAGGTAGTATTCAAAGTTGCGAACTAAGTACCTATTATAAATATATATGCACTTTGCGTTTTGCACTCGGACCAAGAAGTCTAAAGTTCATCAGGTTATGAGCCCAAGTGCTCGCTGCAGACACCTCACCAAGGACCAACTTGTGCGAGGGACACCCCGTCAGAGAAGGCGCTCGATGCACGAGTAAGGCGCCGAAGAATTCATCGACAGGGATCGTTGACGGTGCGCGTGCAGTCGAAAAGGGTTTGTGCAAGGGTGGTGACGCGAGATGGTCTGAATGCGCGAGTGCTATCGAAGGAAGAGTCAAGTCAAGTGGTGACAAGTGTATTTGTGGTCAAGAAGAAGTGGAAACTACATCCAAGGCGAACGACGACTACGAGATGTCCAGATGTGACATGGTGCTGGACGATGGGGGAGCTGGAATACCTGGAACGCTCGGTATCATCGAGGTTGGCTGGAGCGCAGGGGCAAGACTCAATCAAGATTCCCATGGTGCACGGATGCAGCAGTGAGGATTACAGGCGGGTCGATACCAAAGTGGTCTGCATCTCATGTCGTCGAGGGGGAGTGTTGTAAGTGCATGATGCACTGGATTCGACTCCAGAGATTCGACCCATGATAGGGTATGTCTAGAATGTTCTTTAGGGTTCTATGCATTATTATAGGTCGTACGGCAGCTAGACGTATAGATAGTTCTCACTTGTAGATTGACAAACCACTGATAAGGCCCCCCGGCGGGGGGCCGAAACGCGTCTGGTGCGCGGTAATATACAAGTCATTTACTTCACTTAACTCCTACTTCTTACAGGTTATGAGCCCAAGTTCGTCAGACTCTGAAACCGCCAACAATTCAAGCTTAGCTGCCATGGACGCCTCCTCCCTCCGCATCTCCAAGTTCGATGGAACTAACTTCCACGCCTGGAAGTTCAAGATGCAGATGGTGCTGGAGGAACGGGACCTATGGGAGGTCGTCAGCGGTGAGATCAAGGCGGAACAGTGCGAGACTCAGTTGGACCAAGCGACGTACAAGAGGAAGTCAAGAAAGGCGATGGCAGTGATCTGTCTAGCCATGGAAGATTCCCAGCTACCGTTGGTCCGGTCGGCAAGTGGTGCATGCGACGCATGGTCAAGGTTGGAAGACCACTTCGAGAAGAAGAGTCTTGCCAACAAGCTGTTCTTGCGCCGTCGCTTCTTCACGACAATGATGGAAGAAGGCGACGATGTGCTCGAACACATCAACAAGCTCAAGACGCTGGCGGAACAGCTAGAAGCGGTGGGGACTCCAGTCTGCGAGGACGATCTGGTGATCACACTCCTCGGCAGCCTGAGTGACTCGTATCAATTCTTGATCACAGCTTTGGAGTCGCGCTCAGACACTCTTAGCTGGGAGCTCGTGACGTCTCGACTGCTTCATGAAGAAATGAAGCGGAAGGAGCAAGGAAGTAAAGGTGATGAAGCTTCGCAAGGTCAAGCGTTCATCACAAGGGACAATCAGCGCAAAGGGCGACCAGTGAAGAAGTCCTGGCCGTGCCACAATTGCGGAAAGATTGGTCACTGGATGGCGGAGTGCCCCTCGCGCATCCAAGAAAACACGGAGAGACACCGGCCACAGCGTGCTCAAGACAGCGGCGACCGCTATCGATCACAACGTGCAAACGTCGCTCAAGAAGAAGACTCGGGCGACTACCTCTTTTCGATCGGTGAAACGACATCTGCGAAATCGAGCGACATCTGGCTGGTCGACTCCGGGGCGACGCAGCACATGACGTGCTCCAAGAAGTTCATGCGGAACTACAAGGGGTTTGACGCTGTGGATGTCCATCTCGCGGATGATGGAATCGTCCAAGCAATCGGCGTTGGGGAAATTGTCATGTCGATGAAGACACCCCAAGGGATGAAGAAAGGTGTGCTCACAAACGTGTGGCACATCCCAAAGTTATCCAGAAACCTGTTCTCGGTCGGCCGCTTCACCAATGATGTCGGCCCAGTGACGTTCACGAAGGATGGGTGCTATGGAGAAGCGAAAGGGACCAAGTGGAAAATTGGTGCCCGTGAAGGTAAAGGACTGTTCAAGCTGCAAATGACTCCAGTGGCGCCGGAACAAGCAAATGCAGCCAAGTCGTCGGGATGTCAAGGGGGCACCAAGTCGTACCTCTGGCACCTTCGGCTTGGCCACATAGGTCACGATGGACTCAATTGCATCGTGACGAAGAACATTGGAATTGGCATCGACATATCTTCGGTGAAGAAGTGGGACGTGTGTGAAGGTTGTGCTCTGGGAAAACAGACTCGAGTGCGCTTCCAATCAAACACTACAGCTCGCACCTCCAAACTCCTCGAAGTGATTCACAGCGACGTAGGCGGACCGATGTCGATGGCAACTTTCAGTGGAAAACGGTACTTCGTGACATTCATTGATGACAAGTCAAGATACTGTGTCGTCTATCTGCTCAAGAGCAAATCTGAAGTTGCGGCGAAGTTCATGGAATACGCTGCGATGGCCGAAACGCAAACCGGAAAGCGCGTGAAGTACCTTCAAAGCGACAATGGGGGTGAATACAAGTCCGACAAGCTGGCACGATTCTGCGCGGAACGGGGAATACAACAAAGGTTCACACCTCCATATACTCCTCAGCTAAACGGAGTAGCTGAGAGAATGAATCGCACGCTGGTCGAGTGTGCGCGTTGCATGATGGAACACGCTGGACTGGGAAAGAGCTACTGGGGTGAAGCAGTGATGACGGCGATGTTTCTTCGAAACCGCTGTCCAACACGTGCCATTCACCAAGACAAGTCTCCATATCAAGTGTGGACGATGAAGAAACCGATTCTGGCCAACCTTAAAGTGTTTGGATGCCACGCGTATGTTCAAGTGCCTCAAGACAAACGCGCGAAGTTCGACTCCAAGTCATCACTCTGTCGTTTCCTGGGATACGCCGAACACCAGAAGTCATATCGATTTGAGGAAGTGTCAACAGGAGCGATCAAGATCAGTCGCGATGCCACATTCATGGAAGACAAGTTTGATGAAGGTCCGCGCAACTACAACGATGAGTCAAGTGTCGTTGAGTTTGATGATCATGATGAGGACGAAGAAAAAGAAGAAGGTAAAACTGACGACGACATGGACTCGAGCGACGATGACAACGAAGACACCAGGTCTTCGAAGAGCAACATCAAGAGACACACGCGCACTCAATCACTTGAGAAAGCTACCGTCATTCCAAGCCCCAAGCGAAGAACATACAGAGGTCCGTCGCTTGAGCATGTGTCAGCGGCTGCAATGGATTTTGAAGCAGCCTACATCGTTGATTCAGTGGGGAAACGCCGACTACATTCAAGTCGGCGATGGAATCAAGTGACTCCGGCAAGTGGAAAGAAGCGTGTGACTCGGAGTTCGATTCGCTTCAGAGAAACGACACGTGGGAAATCGTGCCTCTTCCGAAAGGTCGCAAGGCCATCGGGTGCCGATGGGTTTTTCGTGTAAAGGAGAATCAAGATGGCGAAGTTGAACGTTTCAAGGCAAGACTTGTGGCCAAAGGATTCTCACAGAAATTCGGAGTTGACTATGAAGAAACTTTCGCACCGGTGGCCAAGTTCACATCGATTCGTGTGGTGCTCAGTATGGCGGCTAAGTACGGCCTAATGCTACATCAGATGGACGTCAAGACAGCGTTTCTTAACGGCTCCCTCAACGAAGACATCTACATGGACCAGCCGGACGGATACCTGGATGCAACACAGCCGGACTATGTGTGCAAGCTAAAGAGATCACTCTACGGCTTGAAGCAATCGCCTCGCATGTGGAACCAAACAATCGATGGGTTCATGATCAAGATGGGATTCAAGAAGTGCGAATCGGACCACTGCATCTACATCAAGCGAGACGACCAAGACATGATTCTCGTGGTGCTCTACGTCGATGATCTCATCCTGGCCAGCAGCAACAACGAACTCCTCAAGTCAACCAAGATAGCGCTGAGCAAACGCTTCGAAATGACGGATCTCGGTGAGCTCGATTACTTTCTCGGCATGGAGATCAAGAACGACCGTAAGACGGGAATGGTGACTGTACAACAAACCAAGTTTCTCAAGTCCGTGTTAACCAAGTTCGGAATGGATAACAGCAAGCCAGTGAAGACGCCTCAAGATCCCGGCCTGAAGCTAACCAAGAACATGTGTGAACAAGAATGCAAGCACGAAGACACCATGTGCAACGTGCCATATCGAAGTGCTGTCGGAGGCATCATGTATCTCATGGTCGCCACACGTCCGGATCTAGCTGCTGCAGTGGGATCATTATCTCAGTTCTCGTCCGACCCATGCCCGACTCACTGGCAAGCTTTGAAGCGTGTGCTGAGATACCTGCAAGCAACGCATAATCATGGTCTTGAGTTTACACGTGAAGAAGGAAGCCGTATCTGCGGGTACACCGACGCAGACTGGGCCGGCGACATTGAGTCAAGACGAAGTACAAGCGGCTATGTGTTCATGATGAGCGGAGGATGCATCAGCTGGAAAAGCCAGAAACAACGGACGGTCGCGCTATCTTCAACAGAAGCAGAATACATGGCGCTTTCCGAAGCAACCAAAGAAGCAGTATGGCTCAAAGTGCTTTTGGGGGAACTTGGTGAGATGACAAGCGACGAAGCGATCAAGATGTATGAAGACAACCAAGGATCAATCGCTCTCGCCAAGAACCCGGAGTTCCATAAGAGAACAAAACACATCGACATACGCTACCATTTTGTGCGTGAGAAGGTGGAATCAGGTGAAGTCGTTTTGGAGTATTGCCCGACTCAAGATATGCTGGCAGACATGATGACCAAGCCGATCGCCGCTGTACAATTTGAAAACATTCGCGATCGACTTGGGATCCAAGGTGCCGCAGCTAACGAGTCGAGAGGGAGTGTTGAAAAGACAGCGGCTGTGAAGAAGACACCTCGTCAAGCTGCGTCAAGTGTTGAAGCAAGTGGAAGACCAAGCTTCGCTATACCGGTGGGTACCGGTATGTACCAGTAAGGGCGAAGTCAGGAAATGACGTCACTGGATGACGTCATTGCATGACGTCAGTGGGTGACGTCAGTGGGTGACGTCACTGGATGACGTCACTGCGAATAATAGGCTTAGAGGTAGTATTCAAAGTTGCGAACTAAGTACCTATTATAAATATATATTCACTTTGCGTTTTGCACTCGGACCAAGAAGTCTAAAGTTCATCAAACACGACTTGAAACTTGCCGTGCTTGTTGATCTGCGGTACCGAAAGCAGATTCTTGCTCATGCTTGGTACGTAAAGCACGTTTTCGATCTCGATCTCACGCTCTTCACCGTCGGGCAGAACCACCTTTTCAAAGATAGTTCCAACACCCTTGATGGCCATTGTGTTGCCATCCGCCACCAAGATTTCACCGTCGTTGCGCTTGTTCATTCTTGCAAACTTGGTCTTGTCGTGTCATATGTGGTGTGTTGCACCACTGTCGACGGCTCACATTCCGGACACGTCCTTCTTCGCTGAGAGTCCACACTCTAGCGAAACTGCAAACGCTAATTGATCGTAGTCGCTGTCTTCATCACGATATTGTCCCCACTGGACATTGTTTGCCCCGCGTCCACGACCATTGCCGCCGCGTCGGTCTCCTCGACTTTCATTATTCTGCTTGGACCAACAGCGATCGACGGTGTGTCCCAGCTTCCCACAGTAGGTGCACTTGTATGGCTCGCGCTCAGTGTTGAAGGCCTTGGCTGCATCTTCAGTCTTGACCATCGTCGCTGTTGTTGTCACCTTCTCCCCTTGGCGCTTGGTGTGCTCATTCGTGAGCACCTTCACCACATCTTGGGTACGAAGCTCTGCGCTGCTCATCTCCAAGTTAAGAACAACGTTTTCTCAAAACTCTTAGGGAGGCTGAGCAGCAGGCAAATTGCGACGTCCTCATCGTCCATCTTCGCACCGATGCTGCTAAGCTTGGCAGCGATGTTCAGGACCTCGTTGCAGTGATGCATGACGATGGCGCCTTCATCCATCTTCATGCTGAAGAGTTGACGCTTGAGGTAGATCTTTCCCGCTTTCTGGGATCCACCGTACAGCACCTTCAGGCTCTGCCACGCAACCCACGCTTCCTTGCAGTTGTCGACCACATGGTGGTAGTCTGCGCCCATGTGTAGCAACATCTTTCCAAACGCGATGTTGTTGGTCTTGACGTAGTCGTCCTGCGCTCGAGGGTCCACGAACGTCGAGGAGCTCTCCCGGTTGACAGTATGCCACACTGACTTTGTCAGGAACACGCCACGCATATATCGACTCCAGGTTGAATAGTTGTCCCCATCGAACTTATCGATGAGGGCGTTGGAGGATGCATGGCCGGCAGAAGACATTGCGCTTGGGCTCATAACCTGTTAAAAGTATGGCACGGGTGTGACGAGAAGACTGGAAGAGACCGGAGGGAGCGAAGAGGCTGGAGGAGCGGAGCAGAGAAGACTTGCTCGGTAGAAGGAGAATTCGAAAGTGATTGATTGTCGGGGCTTACTTCTTACTACATTATTTATGTGTGGCTTACTTCTTACTACATGATTTATGTGTGGTGCACATATAAATCATGTAGTATGTAGTAAGCCCCGATAATCAATCACTTTCGAATTATCCTTCTGCCGAGCAAGTCTTCTCTGCTCCGCTCCGACAGCCTCTTCGCTTCCTCCGGTCTCTTCTGGTCTTCTCGTCACTCCCGTGTCACACCATCGACACGGTCCATCAAGAGCATCTTTAAATGTTGTCAGCTCAGACAATTCAGTACCTTCTGTTGCATTGTAGATCGGAGCGAGGAAAGCGGAGCAAACGGAGCGGAGAGACCGAAGAGAGTAGAGCAGAAAACACTTGCCCAATAGTTGGAAGATTCGAAAGTGATTGATTATCGGGGCTTACTACTTACTACATGATTTATATGTGGTGTACATATAAATCATGTGAAGCGTCTCATCATCCTACGCGTCTAATCAACTATGGTAATTACCGTAAGAACTACGTCGTAAATACTAAGCTGAACAGGCGGTTCGGATTGGATCGGTCACGGTTACCAATACTGGTAGAAAACCGATGATCGTCAACACGCCCCCTCAATCCGAATGCTCACGAATCCCGAGAGTCGCCGTCATCTCCTTGTGGCGTGGCCCGTGAAGTCCCTTCGTCATGATGTCCGCTAACATCACCGCAGTTTCACAGTACTTGAGCTTCACTTCACCGCGCTTGACCTCATCACGGATGTGATGGTACTTGATATCAATGTGCTTGGCACGGCCGTGGTTGACTGGGTTCTTCGTCATCTTGATACACGACTGATTGTCTTCATGGATCATGAGTTCCGGTCCTTCTTCATTGGCAGCCATCACGATCTCACAAAGCAGACGATAAATCCACTTGCCCTCTTGAATCGCCAAGCTGAGTGCGATGTATTCGGCTTCACTCGTGGACAACGAAACACTTGGCTGCTTCTTGCTGCCCCAACTGACTGGCGCACCGAGTAGCATGAACGTGTACCCCGATGTTGACTTGCGGTCGGTAAGATCACCAGCCCAATCCGCATCCGAAAATCCACGGAAGTCGATCCTTGCACTTGGCTTGTAGCAAATTCCATGCGTCTTGGTGCCTTGTAGGTAGCGAAAGATACGCTTAACTGCAACCCAGTGTTCTTCTTGGGGATTTTCCATGAACCGCGACACATAGCCCACAGCAAACGCAATGTCCGGACGCGTTGCAGTGGTCAGGTGCATCAACGCACCAACAGCTTCGCGAAAAGGAGCATCGACCTTGGTAGTTGCATCACTTGAAACAAGTAGAGAGCTCATGTCGACTGGACTTGCGACTGCCTTGCAATCATCCATGCCAAAGCGCTTGAGGATATCATCGACATACCGACGCTGACATAGTGTCACACTGCCATCTTCACCGTCCAAAAGCTCGATCCCAAGAACAAACGCACACTTGCCGCTGTCCGTCATTTCGAACCGCGTCTTCAGGTCGTTCTTGGTTTGTGCAATCAGCTCGAGTGAGCTTCCTGTCACCAACACGTCATCCACATAGACCAGTATAAACACGCAATGGCCGTCCGAAGTCTTGATGTAGAGACATGGGTCGAAGCCTGACACTTGAAATCCAATGGAACACACATACTCGTCGAACGTCTCGTTCCACACTCGCGACGCTTGCTTGAGGCCGTAAATTGACTTCACCAATTCCAGGCAGTCGAACGTACTGTCAAGTTCGACGCCTTCAGGAATCACGCAGAACACTTGTTCCTTCATGACGCCATACAGGAAAGCTGTCACCACATCAAGCTGGTCGATGGGCCATCCAAAATGCTTGGAAATTGCGATCACCATTCGCAGCGTCACATACTTGACCACAGGCGAAAACGTCTCCGTGTAGTCGATGCCATACTTTTGGCGGAAACCCTTGGCCACAAGTCGTGCCTTGTACTTCTCGATTGACCCATCCGCCTTGCGCTTGATCTTGAACACCCATTTTGTGCCAATGGCGCGTTGTCCGTTGGGCAGCTTGGCTGCACGAAACACACCGCGAAGTCGCATTGACTCGAGCTCTGCATGAATTGCTTTTCTCCAGTGCACTTGGTCAGGGCCGCTTACTGCTGCTTCAAATGTTGAGGGTTCTGATAAGTCCACTGCTGCTTCAACGGCATTTGCACTCGCACGCCAAAACACAGGCGGTGTTGAATCACCAGAATCCTTCGTTTCTTCGTCTTCTTCTTGTCGTGACGAGTTGTTTTCCGGCGCGCTTGACTCTTCTAGTCCTGGTCGTTGACGCACTGCACGCGGTCGTGGAGCTGCTGTATCTTCATCATTGAGTCGGTTCTTGCGCTTGCCTGTTTGCTTGTACTCCATTTGACGCAGCTCTTCGTCATCAAGATCCAGCAATTCGAAGTCCAGGTCATCGACATCTTCATCAATGATCGGCAGTTGAAGTCCAAAGGTGGACTCGTCGAAGTTGACATCGCGGCTGATAACCACCTGCCCCGCCTCGATGTCATAAACACGATATGCCTTCGAAACTTCTTCGTAGCCCACGAATATGCCAGCGCGAGCCTTTGGATCCCACTTGAGTCGATTCTCTTTAGGCGTCAGTATGTATGTCTGACACCCGAATGTTCGCATGTGCTTGACGCTTGGTTTCAAGTTGTAGACGATCTCAAACGGGGTCTTGTGCACGACTTTAGGTGACGGCAGTCGATTCTTGACGTAGATGGCCGTCATCGCTGCTTCGGCCCAGAAACACTTGTCCAGTTTGGCATGATGAAGCATGCTGCGGCCGATCGTGACAATAGTCCTAATGGCACGCTCTGCTGTTCCGTTTGTTTGATGTGCATACGGCACCGTTGTCTGCTGTTCAATGCCTTCGTCTTCGTAGAACAGTTGAAGCGAGTTGGTTGCAAACTCGCGAGCTCCGTCGTGTCGCACGAACTTGACCTTCTTACAGAATTGCGTCTGTACCATGGTGATATATTTCCGGATGTAGTCTTCACTCTCGGACTTCACTCGTAGACAAAAGCCCTTCATGCATCCACTGGCTTCGTCGATGATCAGCAGCAAATATTTGCTGCCACCGAGCGAATCCTTTTCCATGGGCCCGCAGATGTCCAGATGAAGTAGCTCAAACGTATCGTAGCTGCGCTTGTCTCGGTTGCTTGGAAATGGTTTTTGGACCATTTTCCCTTGTTGACATCCTCGACATGTAGTTGCTCCACCCGACTTGAGAGGGACTCGCACATCCTTGATCATGTTGGTCGCGATCATCTTGCGAAGTACATCGACTGGAGCATGACCCATTCTCGCATGTAGATCGGCACAACTGGTTCCACTTGTTGTCACATTCGCTGATCGTTGAGTCGTCCGAAGCCAGTAGAGTCCATCCACGAGATCCGCTGTCGCCACCACTTGCTGTGAGTTCTTGAGAGTCACATACATCTTGGACCCGTCAAACACGACTTGAAACTTGCCATGGCTGTTAATCTGTGGCACCGAGAGCAGGTTCTTGCTCATACTTGGAACATATAGCGCGTTCTTGATTTCGATCTCACGCTCTTCACCGTTGGGCAGAACCACCTTTTCCATGATGGTTCCCACACCCTTGATGGCCACCTTGTTGCCATCAGCCACCAAGAGTTCGCCCTCATTGCGCTCTGCCAAACTTGCGAACTTGGTCTTGTCGTGGCGAATGTGGTGCGTTGCACCACTGTCGACGGCCCACATTCCAGACACGTCCTTGCTCGTCGAAACTCCACATTCGAACGAGACTGCAAACGCCACTCGATCGTAGCCATTGCCTTCATCATGATGTCCCCACTGGACATTGTTAGCCCCGCGTCCACGACCATTGCCGCCGCGTCGGGCTCCCCGACCTTCGTTCTTCTGCTTTGTCCAGCAACGATCCACCGTGTGTCCCACCTTGCCACAATACGTGCATTGGTAGGGCTCACGCTCGGCGCTGAATGCCTTGCTTGCATCTTCAGCCTTCACCGTAGTCGCTGTCGTTGTCCCTTTTTCTCCTTGACGCTTGGCATGCTCATTCGTCAGGACTCTCACCACATCTTGAGTGCGAAGCTCGGTGCTGCTCATTTCCATGTTGAGCACCACATTTTCGTAGCTCTTCGGAAGACTGAGTAGCAGACAAATTGCAACGTCTTCGTCTTCCATCTTCGCACCGATGCCGCTAAGCTTGGCGGAGATGTTGAGGACCTCGTTGCAGTGATGCATGACGTTCGCGCCTTCAGCCATCTTGATACTGAAAAGTTGTCGCTTGAGGTAGATGCGTCCTGCCTTCTGCGACCCACCGTACAGCGTCTTCAGACTTGTCCACGCAACCCAGGCTTCCTCGCAGTTGTCCAGCACATGATGGTAGTCCGCGTTCATGTGCAGCAGCATCATACCAAACGCGACGTTGCTTGCCTTGACGTAGTCATCGGACGCTCGCGGGTCGGTGAAAGTCGGAGTCACTTCACGGTTGACGACGTGCCAGACGGACTTCGTCAAAAACACACCGCGCATGTACCGGCTCCACGTTGCGTAATTGTCTCCGTTGAACTTGTCAATGGAGGCGTTGCTGGTGAACGACATGGCGCTTGGGCTCATAACCTGTTGCATTGTAGATCGGAGCGAGGAAAGCGGAGCAAACGGAGCGGAGAGACCGAAGAGAGTAGAGCAGAAAACACTTGCCCAATAGTTGGAAGATTCGAAAAGTGATTGATTATCGGGGCTTACTACTTACTACATGATTTATATGTGGTGTACATATAAATCATGTGAAGCGTCTCATCATCCTACGCGTCTAATCAACTATGGTAATTACCGTAAGAACTCGTTGACGGTCATCGGTTTTCTACCAGTATTGGTAACCGTGACCGATCCAATCCGAACCGCCTGTTCAGCTTAGTATTTACGACGTAGTTCTTACGGTAATTACCATAGTTGATTAGACGCGTAGGATGATGAGACGCTTCACATGATTTATATGTAGTCCACATATAAATCATGTAGTAAGTAGTAAGCCCCGATAATCAATCACTTTCGAATCTTCCAACTATTGGGCAAGTGTTTTCTGCTCTACTCTCTTCGGTCTCTCCGCTCCGTTTGCTCCGCTTTCCTCGCTCCGATCTACAATGCAACAGGTTATGAGCCCAAGCGCCATGTCGTCCACCAGCAACGCCTCCATTGACAA
Source organism: Peronospora matthiolae (assembly GCA_921007115.2). Classification (NCBI taxonomy): domain Eukaryota; phylum Oomycota; class Peronosporomycetes; order Peronosporales; family Peronosporaceae; genus Peronospora; species Peronospora matthiolae. Next base: position 363,828 of record CAKLBY020000043.1, on the reverse strand, counting down.
GTTCAACGGAGACAATTACGCAACGTGGAGCCGGTACATGCGCGGTGTGTTTTTGACGAAGTCCGTCTGGCACGTTGTCAACCGTGAAGTGACTCCGACTTTCACCGACCCGCGAGCGTCCGATGACTACGTCAAGGCAAGCAACGTCGCGTTTGGTATGATGCTGCTGCACATGAACGCGGACTACCATCATGTGCTGGACAACTGCGAGGAAGCCTGGGTTGCGTGGACAAGTCTGAAGACGCTGTACGGTGGGTCGCAGAAGGCAGGACGCATCTACCTCAAGCGACAACTTTTTGTTGAAAAGACAGCGGCTGTGAAGAAGACACCTCGTCAAGCTGCGTCAAGTGTTGAAGCAAGTGGAAGACCAAGCTTCGCTATACCGGTGGGTACCGGTATGTACCAGTAAGGGCGAAGTCAGGAAATGACGTCACTGGATGACGTCATTGCATGACGTCAGTGGGTGACGTCAGTGGGTGACGTCACTGCGAATAATAGGCTTAGAGGTAGTATTCAAAGTTGCGAACTAAGTACCTATTATAAATATATATGCACTTTGCGTTTTGCACTCGGACCAAGAAGTCTAAAGTTCATCAGGTTATGAGCCCAAGTTCGTCAGACTCTGAAACCGCCAACAATTCAAGCTTAGCTGCCATGGACGCCTCCTCCCTCCGCATCTCCAAGTTCGATGGAACTAACTTCCACGCCTGGAAGTTCAAGATGCAGATGGTGCTGGAGGAACGGGACCTGTGGGGGGTCTTCAGCGGCGAGATCAAGGTGGAACAGTGCGTGACTCAGTTGGACCAAGCGGCGTACAAGAGGAAGTCAAGAAAGGCGATGGCAGTGATCTGTCTAGCCATGGAAGATTCCCAGCTACCGTTGGTCCGGTCGGCAAGTGGTGCATGCGACGCATGGTCAAGGTTGGAAGACCACTTCGAGAAGAAGAGTCTTGCCAACAAGCTGTTCTTGCGCCGTCGCTTCTTCACGACAATGATGGAAGAAGGCGACGATGTGCTCGAACACATCAACAAGCTCAAGACGCTGGCGGAACAGCTAGAAGCGGTGGGGACTCCAGTCTGCGAGGACGATCTGGTGATCACACTCCTCGGCAGCCTGAGTGACTCGTATCAATTCTTGATCACAGCTTTGGAGTCGCGCTCAGACACTCTTAGCTGGGAGCTCGTGACGTCTCGACTGCTTCATGAAGAAATGAAGCGGAAGGAGCAAGGGAAGTAAAGGTGATGAAGCTTCGCAAGGTCAAGCGTTCATCACAAGGGACAATCAGCGCAAAGGGCGACCAGTGAAGAAGTCCTGGCCGTGCCACAATTGCGGAAAGATTGGTCACTGGATGGCGGAGTGCCCCTCGCGCATCCAAGAAAACACGGAGAGACACCGGCCACAGCGTGCTCAAGACAGCGGCGACCGCTATCGATCACAACGTGCAAACGTCGCTCAAGAAGAAGACTCGGGCGACTACCTCTTTTCGATCGGTGAAACGACATCTGCGAAATCGAGCGACATCTGGCTGGTCGACTCCGGGGCGACGCAGCACATGACGTGCTCCAAGAAGTTCATGCGGAACTACAAGGGGTTTGACGCTGTGGATGTCCATCTCGCGGATGATGGAATCGTCCAAGCAATCGGCAGTGGGGACATTGTCATGTCGATGAAGACACCCCAAGGGATGAAGAAAGGTGTGCTCACAAACGTGTGGCACATCCCAAAGTTATCCAGAAACCTGTTCTCGGTCGGCCGCTTCACCAATGATGTCGGCCCAGTGACGTTCACGAAGGATGGGTGCTATGGAGAAGCGAAAGGGACCAAGTGGAAAATTGGTGCCCGTGAAGGTAAAGGACTGTTCAAGCTGCAAATGACTCCAGTGGCGCCGGAACAAGCAAATGCAGCCAAGTCGTCGGGATGTCAAGGGGGCACCAAGTCGTACCTCTGGCACCTTCGGCTTGGCCACATAGGTCACGATGGACTCAATTGCATCGTGACGAAGAACATTGGAATTGGCATCGACATATCTTCGGTGAAGAAGTGGGACGTGTGTGAAGGTTGTGCTCTGGGAAAACAGACTCGAGTGCGCTTCCAATCCAACACTACAGCTCGCACCTCCAAACTCCTCGAAGTGATTCACAGCGACGTATGCGGACCGATGTCGATGGCAACTTTCAGTGGAAAACGGTACTTCGTGACATTCATTGATGACAAGTCAAGATACTGTGTCGTCTATCTGCTCAAGAGCAAATCTAAAGTTGCGGCGAAGTTCATGGAATACGCTGCGATGGCCGAAACGCAAACCGGAAAGCGCGTGAAGTACCTTCAAAGCGACAATGGGGGTGAATACAAGTCCGACAAGCTGGCACGATTCTGCGCGGAACGGGGAATACAACAAAGGTTCACACCTCCATATACTCCTCAGCTAAACGGAGTAGCTGAGAGAATGAATCGCACGCTGGTCGAGTGTGCGCGTTGCATGATGGAACACGCTGGACTGGGAAAGAGCTACTGGGGTGAAGCAGTGATGACGGCGATGTTTCTTCGAAACCGCTGTCCAACACGTGCCATTCACCAAGACAAGTCTCCATATCAAGTGTGGACGATGAAGAAACCGATTCTGGCCAACCTTAAAGTGTTTGGATGCCACGCGTATGTTCAAGTGCCTCAAGACAAACGCGCGAAGTTCGACTCCAAGTCATCACTCTGTCGTTTCCTGGGATACGCCGAACACCAGAAGTCATATCGATTTGAGGAAGTGTCAACAGGAGCGATCAAGATCAGTCGCGATGCCACATTTATGGAAGACAAGTTTGATGAAGGTCCGCGCAACTACAACGATGAGTCAAGTGTCGTTGAGTTTGATGATCATGATGAGGACGAAGAAAAAGAAGAAGGTAAAACTGACGACGACATGGACTCGAGCGACGATGACAACGAAGACACCAGGTCTTCGAAGAGCAACATCAAGAGACACACGCGCACTCAATCACTTGAGAAAGCTACCGTCATTCCAAGTCCCAAGCGAAGAACATACAGAGGTCCGTCGCTTGAGCATGTGTCAGCGGCTGCAATGGATTTTGATGCAGCCTACATCGTTGATTCAGTGGGGGAAACGCCGACTACATTCAAGTCGGCGATGGAATCAAGCGACTCCGGCAAGTGGAAAGAAGCGTGTGACTCGGAGTTCGATTCGCTTCAGAGAAACGACACGTGGGAAATCGTGCCTCTTCCGAAAGGTCGCAAGGCCATCGGGTGCCGATGGGTTTTTCGTGTAAAGGAGAATCAAGATGGCGAAGTTGAACGTTTCAAGGCAAGACTTGTGGCCAAAGGATTCTCACAGAAATTCGGAGTTGACTATGAAGAAACTTTCGCACCGGTGGCCAAGTTCACATCGATTCGTGTGGTGCTCAGTATGGCGGCTAAGTACGGCCTAATGCTACATCAGATGGACGTCAAGACAGCGTTTCTTAACGGCTCCCTCAACGAAGACATCTACATGGACCAGCCGGACGGATACCTGGATGCAACACAGCCGGACTATGTGTGCAAGCTAAAGAGATCACTCTACGGCTTGAAGCAATCGCCTCGCATGTGGAACCAAACAATCGATGGGTTCATGATCAAGATGGGATTCAAGAAGTGCGAATCGGACCACTGCATCTACATCAAGCGAGACGACCAAGACATGATTCTCGTGGTTCTCTACGTCGATGATCTCATCCTGGCCAGCAGCAACAACGAACTCCTCAAGTCAACCAAGATGGCGCTGAGCAAACGCTTCGAAATGACGGATCTCGGTGAGCTCGATTACTTTCTCGGCATGTGTTGACGGTCATCGGTTTTCTACCAGTATTGGTAACCGTGACCGATCCAATCCGAACCGCCTGTTCAGCTTAGTATTTACGACGTAGTTCTTACGGTAATTACCATAGTTGATTAGACGCGTAGGATGATGAGACGCTTCACATGATTTATATGTACACCACATATAAATCATGTAGTAAGTAGTAAGCCCCGATAATCAATCACTTTCGAATCTTCCAACTATTGGGCAAGTGTTTTCTGCTCTACTCTCTTCGGTCTCTCCGCTCCGTTTGCTCCGCTTTCCTCGCTCCGATCTACAATGCAACAGGTTATGAGCCCAAGCGCCATGTCGTCCACCAGCAACGCCTCCATTGACAAGTTCAACGGAGACAATTACGCAACGTGGAGCCGGTACATGCGCGGTGTGTTTTTGACGAAGTCCGTCTGGCACGTTGTCAACCGTGAAGTGACTCCGACTTTCACCGACCCGCGAGCGTCCGATGACTACGTCAAGGCAAGCAACGTCGCGTTTGGTATGATGCTGCTGCACATGAACGCGGACTACCATCATGTGCTGGACAACTGCGAGGAAGCCTGGGTTGCGTGGACAAGTCTGAAGACGCTGTACGGTGGGTCGCAGAAGGCAGGACGCATCTACCTCAAGCGACAACTTTTCAGTATCAAGATGGCTGAAGGCGCGAACGTCATGCATCACTGCAACGAGGTCCTCAACATCTCCGCCAAGCTTAGCGGCATCGGTGCGAAGATGGAAGACGAAGACGTTGCAATTTGTCTGCTACTCAGTCTTCCGAAGAGCTACGAAAATGTGGTGCTCAACATGGAAATGAGCAGCACCGAGCTTCGCACTCAAGATGTGGTGAGAGTCCTGACGAATGAGCATGCCAAGCGTCAAGGAGAAAAAGGGACAACGACAGCGACTACGGTGAAGGCTGAAGATGCAAGCAAGGCATTCAGCGCCGAGCGTGAGCCCTACCAATGCACGTATTGTGGCAAGGTGGGACACACGGTGGATCGTTGCTGGACAAAGCAGAAGAACGAAGGTCGGGGAGCCCGACGCGGCGGCAATGGTCGTGGACGCGGGGCTAACAATGTCCAGTGGGGACATCATGATGAAGGCAATGGCTACGATCGAGTGGCGTTTGCAGTCTCGTTCGAATGTGGAGTTTCGACGAGCAAGGACGTGTCTGGAATGTGGGCCGTCGACAGTGGTGCAACGCACCACATTTGCCACGACAAGACCAAGTTCGCAAGTTTGGCAGAGCGCAATGAGGGCGAACTCTTGGTGGCTGATGGCAACAAGGTGGCCATCAAGGGTGTGGGAACCATCATGGAAAAGGTGGTTCTGCCCAACGGTGAAGAGCGTGAGATCGAAATCAAGAACGCGCTATATGTTCCAAGTATGAGCAAGAACCTGCTCTCGGTGCCACAGATTAACAGCCATGGCAAGTTTCAAGTCGTGTTTGACGGGTCCAAGATGTATGTGACTCTCAAGAACTCACAGCAAGTGGTGGCGACAGCGGATCTCGTGGATGGACTCTACTGGCTTCGGACGACTCAACGATCAGCGAATGTGACAACAAGTGGAACCAGTTGTGCCGATCTACATGCGAGAATGGGTCATGCTCCAGTCGATGTACTTCGCAAGATGATCGCTACCAACATGATCAAGGATGTGCGAGTCCCTCTCAAGTCGGGTGGAGCAACTACATGTCGAGGATGTCAACAAGGGAAAATGGTCCAAAAACCATTTCCAAGCAACCGAGACAAGCGCAGCTACGATACGTTTGAGCTACTTCATCTGGACATCTGCGGGCCCATGGAAAAGGATTCGCTCGGTGGCAGCAAATATTTGCTGCTGATCATCGACGAAGCCAGTGGATGCATGAAGGGCTTTTGTCTACGAGTGAAGTCCGAGAGTGAAGACTACATCCGGAAATATATCACCATGGTACAGACGCAATTCTGTAAGAAGGTCAAGTTCGTGCGACACGACGGAGCTCGCGAGTTTGCAACCAACTCGCTTCAACTGTTCTACGAAGACGAAGGCATTGAACAGCAGACAACGGTGCCGTATGCACATCAAACAAACGGAACAGCAGAGCGTGCCATTAGGACTATTGTCACGATCGGCCGCAGCATGCTTCATCATGCCAAACTGGACAAGTGTTTCTGGGCCGAAGCAGCGATGACGGCCATCTACGTCAAGAATCGACTGCCGTCACCTAAAGTCGTGCACAAGACCCCGTTTGAGATCGTCTACAACTTGAAACCAAGCGTCAAGCACATGCGAACATTCAGGTGTCAGACATACATACTGACGCCTAAAGAGAATCGACTCAAGTGGGATCCAAAGGCTCGCGCTGGCATATTCGTGGGCTACGAAGAAGTTTCGAAGGCATATCGTGTTTATGACATCGAGGCGGGGCAGGTGGTTATCAGCCGCGATGTCAACTTCGACGAGTCCACCTTTGGACTTCAACTGCCGATCACTGATGAAGATGTCGATGACCTGGACTTCGAATTGCTGAATCTTGATGACGAAGAGCTGCGTCAAATGGAGTACAAGCAAACAGGCAAGCGCAAGAACCGACTCAATGATGAAGATACAGCAGCTCCACGACCGCGTGCAGTGCGTCAACGACCAGGACTAGAAGAGTCAAGCGCGCCGGAAAACAACTCGTCACGACAAGAAGAAGACGAAGAAACGAAGGATTCTGGTGATTCAACACCGCCTGTGTTTTGGCGTGCGAGTGCAAATGCCGTTGAAGCAGCAGTGGACTTATCAGAACCCTCAACATTTGAAGCAGCAGTAAGCGGCCCTGACCAAGTGCACTGGAGAAAAGCAATTCATGCAGAGCTCGAGTCAATGCGACTTCGCGGTGTGTTTCGTGCAGCCAAGCTGCCCAACGGACAACGCGCCATTGGCACAAAATGGGTGTTCAAGATCAAGCGCAAGGCGGATGGGTCAATCGAGAAGTACAAGGCACGACTTGTGGCCAAGGGTTTCCGCCAAAAGTATGGCATCGACTACACGGAGACGTTTTCGCCTGTGGTCAAGTATGTGACGCTGCGAATGGTGATCGCAATTTCCAAGCATTTTGGATGGCCCATCGACCAGCTTGATGTGGTGACAGCTTTCCTGTATGGCGTCATGAAGGAACAAGTGTTCTGCGTGATTCCTGAAGGCGTCGAACTTGACAGTACGTTCGACTGCCTGGAATTGGTGAAGTCAATTTACGGCCTCAAGCAAGCGTCGCGAGTGTGGAACGAGACGTTCGACGAGTATGTGTGCTCCATCGGATTTCAAGTATCGGACTTCGACCCATGTCTCTACATCAAGACTTCGGACGGCCATTGCGTGTTTATACTGGTCTACGTGGACGACGTCTTGGTGACTGGAAGCTCGCTCGAGCTGATTGCACAAACCAAGAACGACCTGAAGACGCGGTTCGAAATGACGGACAGCGGCAAGTGTGCGTTTGTTCTTGGGATTGAGCTTTTGGACGGTGAAGATGGCAGTGTGACACTATGTCAGCGTCGGTATGTCGATGATATCCTCAAGCGCTTTGGCATGGATGATTGTAAGGCAGTCGCAAGTCCAGTCGACATGAGCTCTCGACTTGTTTCAAGTGATGCAACTACCAAGGTCGATGCTCCTTTTCGCGAAGCTGTTGGTGCGTTGATGCACCTGACCACTGCAACGCGTCCGGACATTGCGTTTGCTGTGGGCTATGTGTCGCGGTTCATGGAAAATCCCCAAGAAGAACACTGGGTTGCAGTTAAGCGTATCTTTCGCTACCTACAAGGCACCAAGACGCATGGAATTTGCTACAAGCCAAGTGCAAGGATCGACTTCCGTGGATATTCGGATGCGGATTGGGCTGGTGATCTTACCGACCGCAAGTCAACATCGGGGTACACGTTCATGCTACTCGGTGCGCCAGTCAGTTGGGGCAGCAAGAAGCAGCCAAGTGTTTCGTTGTCCACGAGTGAAGCCGAATACATCGCACTCAGCTTGGCAATTCAAGAGGGCAAGTGGATTCATCGTCTGCTTTGTGAGATCGTGATGGCTGCCAATGAAGAAGGACCGGAACTCATGATCCATGAAGACAATCAGTCGTGTATCAAGATGACGAAGAACCCAGTCAACCACGGCCGTGCCAAGCACATTGATATCAAGTACCATCACATCCGTGATGAGGTCAAGCGCGGTGAAGTGAAGCTCAAGTACTGTGAAACTGCGGTGATGTTAGCGGACATCATGACGAAGGGACTTCACGGGCCACGCCACAAGGAGATGACGGCGACTCTCGGGATTCGTGAGCATTCGGATTGAGGGGGCGTGTTGACGGTCATCGGTTTTCTACCAGTATTGGTAACCGTGACCGATCCAATCCGAACCGCCTGTTCAGCTTAGTATTTACGACGTAGTTCTTACGGTAATTACCATAGTTGATTAGACGCGTAGGACGATGAGACGCTTCACATGATTTATATGTACACTGTTGACGGTCATCGGTTTCTACCAGTATTGGTAACCGTGACCGGTCCAATCCGAACCGCCTGTTCAGCTTAGTATTTACGACGTAGTTCTTACGGTAATTACCATAGTTGATTAGACGCGTAGGATGATGAGACGCTTCACATGATTTATATGTACACCACATATAAATCATGTAGTAAGTAGTAAGCCCCGATAATCAATCACTTTCCAATCTTCCATCTACCCCCAAGTGTCTTCTCCGGTCTTCCGAGTAGACTCCCAGCATCACTCCCAGTTTCGGTCGTCAAGCTTTTCACCAATCAACAGGTTATGAGCCCAAGCACGATGTCCTCTGCTCATGATGCCACCACCAAGATCTCCATCGACAAGTTCGACGGCGACAACTACGCGACGTGGAGCCGCTACATGCGTGGCGTGTTCCTGACCAAGTCGGCGTGGCACGTGGTGAACCGGGAGACCACCCCCACCTTCGCCGATCCTCGCGCCAGTGACGACTACATCAAGACGAACAACATTGCGTTCGGCTTAATGCTGCTGCACATGAGCGCGGATTATCATCACGTGGTTGATGACTGTGAAGAGGCGTGGGTCGCGTGGGCGCGTTTGAAGACGCTGTACGGCGGGTCGCAGAAGGCTGGACGCATCTACTTGAAGCGCCAGCTGTTCAGCATGGAGATGGCGGAAGGCGGCAATGTGATGCATCATTGCAACGAAGTCCTCAACATCAGCGCGAAGCTCAGCAGCATCGGCGCCAAGATGGAGGACGAGGACGTGGCGATCTGCTTGTTGCGCAGCCTCCCCAAGAGCTACGAGAACGTCGTTCTCAACTTGGAGATGAGCAGCGCGGAACTGCGATCGCGAGACGTCGTGAGAGTGCTCACGAATGAGCACATCAAGAGACAAGGTGACAAGACGACATCGGTGAAGACTGAAGACGCGGCGAAGGCGTTCAGTGCCGAGCGTGAACCTCGCCAGTGTACATACTGCGGAAAATTGGGGCACACGGCGGAGCGGTGCTGGACCAAGCAGAAGGACGAAAATCAAGGTGGAGCTCGACGCGGCGGCAACAATGCTCGTGGACGCGGAGCCAACAACGTTCAGTGGCGAACCAACAGCAACTACGATTACAACTACGATCGAGTTGCGTTCGCGGTTTCGCTGGAGGCTGGACTTTCGACGGGCAAGAATATGCCAGGGATGTGGGCAGTCGACAGCGGTGCGACGCATCACATCTGCAACGACAAGGCCAAGTTTGCAAGCCTGAATGAGCGAGAGGAAGGCGAACTATCAGTGGCTGATGGCAGCAAGGCTGCGATCAAGGGTGTGGGAACCATCATGGAACGGGTGGTTCTGCCCAATGGTGACGAACGCGACATCGAGATCAAGGACGCACTGTTCGTACCAAGTATGAGCAAGAATCTGCTTTCGGTGCCACAGATCAACAAGGGTGGCAGGTTCCAAGTCGTGTTCGATGGATCCAAGATGCAAGTGAAGCGCAAGAATTCCACACTAGTCGTGGCAACAGCGGATCTCGTCGATGGACTTTACTGGCTGCGGACTCCTCAACGATCGGCAAATGCAGCAACACGCAATGGGACCATCGACTTGCATGCGCGCATGGGTCATGCACCCCTCGAAGTTCTGCGCAAGATGGTGGCCACTGGCATGATCAAGGACGCCAAGGCACCTCTCAACTCGACTGGTCCAAGTGTGTGTCGCGGTTGCCAGCAAGGAAAGATGGTCCAAAAACCATTCCCAACCAACCGTGACAAACGCCAATATGGTGTGTTCGAGTTGCTGCACTTCGACATCTGCGGGCCAATGGAACAAGTCTCGATCGGCGGCAGCAGATACTTACTGCTTGTGGTTGACGAAGCTAGCGGTTGCACGGAGGGCTTCTGTCTGCGGTCCAAGTCTGAGAGTGAAGACTGTATCAAGAACCACATCATCAAGATTCAAACTCAGTTCGGCACGAAGATCAAGTTTGTTCGGCACGATGGAGCGCATGAGTTTGCGACCAACTCCATCAAGACCTTCTACGAAGATCATGGTATCGAACAACAGATCACGGTGCCGTATGCACACCAGACCAACGGCACCGCAGAACGCGCGATAAGGACCATCGTCACGATCGGACGCAGCTTGTTGCATCATGCAAAACTGGAGAAGTGTTTCTGGGCTGAAGCGGCAATGACGGCGATCTACATCAAGAACCGCCTGCCTTCACCCAAGATCGACCACAAGACTCCGTTCGAAATCGTGTACAAGTCGAAACCAAGTGTCAAGCACATGCGCGTGTTTGGATGTCGGGCGTTTATCCTGACACCAAGGGAGAAGCGATTGAAGTGGGACCCGAAGGCTCGTGAAGGGATGTTCATGGGCTACGAAGAAGCGTCAAAAGCTTATCGAGTGTACGACATTGAGGCGGACCAAGTGGTGATCAGTCGTGACATCACCTTCGACGAATCGAATTTTGACTTTTCGATGGACCGACCAAGTGACGATGATGAAGATGCGGAGTTGGACCTCGACCTCCTGGCGATCAACGAGGACGACGTGCGTCAAACCGTCTACAAGCAGACTGGCAAGCGCAAGAGTGAAGCAAGACCCGGCATGTCACGTTCAGCTCGCCCTCGAACTGGGTTGGAACAAGCAAGTGCGCCGGAACACGTCTCCAACCGTCACCAGAAACGACGATCAAGTGCTCCAGAAACGATGTCTGATGACGAAGAAGATGCAAGCGTCTACAATCAAGATGACGACTCGACGCCTCCAACATTTTGGCGTGCAAGTGCAAACGCAGTGGAAGCAACGGACCTAGCAGAACCTGTGACTTTTCAAGACGCGATCAATGGTCCTGATCAAGCTCACTGGCGAAATGCTGTGAAGGCGGAACTCAAGTCGATGCATCTTCGTGGAGTTTTCCGTGCGGCAAAACTGCCAAGAGGCCAAGGCGCGATCGGCACCAAGTGGGTGTTCAAGATCAAGCGCAAAGCGGATGGATCGGTCGAGAAATACAAGGCGCGTCTCGTTGCCAAGGGCTTCAAGCAGAAGTACGGCATCGACTACACAGAGACGTTCTCGCCCGTGGTCAAGTACGTGACACTGCGTATGGTGATCGAGATCACCAAGTATTTCGACTGGCCACTGGACCAACTCGATGTGGTGACAGCCTTTCTCTACGGAGTGATGAAGGAGAAGGTGTACTGCGTGATACCAGAAGGCGTCGAGATGGATGGCGACTTCGACTGTCTCGAGTTGGTGAAGGCGATCTACGGTCTCAAGCAAGCTTCACGTGTGTGGAACGAGACTTTCGACGAGTTTGTATGCTCTATCGGTTTCGAGGCGTCGGCGTTCGACCCATGTCTCCACATCAAGGTTGTCGACGGTCACTGTGTGCTCGTGCTGGTCTACATGGATGACGTGTTGGTCACCGGCAGCTCGCTCGAGTTGATTGCGCAGACGAAGGCCGACCTCAAGACGCGTTTCGAGATGACCGACAGTGGCAAGTGTACTTTTGTACTGGGCATCGAACTGGTGGATGAATCGGATGGCAGCGTGACGATGTGCCAGCGACGGTATGTCAACGACATCCTCAAGCGCTTCGGCATGGATGAGTGCAAGGCCACAGCAAGTCCGGTCGACTTGAGCACTCGGCTTGTCGCAAGCACCGAAGCGGCCAAGATCGACGTTCCGTTTCGTGAAGCTGTGGGAGCTTTGATGCACTTGACGACTGCGACGCGCCCGGACATTGCGTATGCTGTGGGGTACGTCTCGCGCTTCATGGAGAACCCGCAGCAAGAACATTGGACGGCGGTGAAGCGCATCTTTCGTTACTTGCAAGGGACCAAGTCGCACGGACTCCGCTTCCAGCCAAGCGACAAGATCGACTTTCGTGGCTACTCGGACGCGGACTGGGCCGGCGACCACGCTGATCGCAAGTCGACTTCGGGTTACACTTTCATGCTGATGGGTGCTCCTGTGAGTTGGGGAAGCAAGAAGCAGTCAAGTGTGTCGCTGTCGACGAGTGAAGCGGAATACATCGCACTGAGTCTGGCCATCCAGGAAGGCAAGTGGGTGCATCGCCTGCTATGCGAGATTTTGGCGGCCGCAAACGAACCAGGACCGGACCTCGTCATCCGTGAAGACAACCAGTCGTGCATCAAGATGACGAAGAATCCGGTGAATCATGGCCGCGCCAAGCACATCGACATCAAGTACCATCACATCCGTGATGAGGTCAAGCGCGGTGAAGTGAAGCTCGAGTATTGCGAGACTTCCGTGATGATGGCGGACATCATGACCAAGGGACTTTCCGGACCTCGTCACAAGGACTTGACGACGGCTCTCGGCATTCGTGCGAGTTCGGATTGAGGGGGCGTGTTGACGGTCATCGGTTTCTACCAGTATTGGTAACCGTGACCGGTCCAATCCGAACCGCCTGTTCAGCTTAGTATTTACGACGTAGTTCTTACGGTAATTACCATAGTTGATTAGACGCGTAGGATGATGAGACGCTTCACATGATTTATATGTGCACCACATATAAATCATGTAGTAAGTAGTAAGCCCCGATAATCAATCACTTTCGAATCTTCCATCTACCCCCAAGTGTCTTCTCCGGTCTTCCGAGTAGACTCCCAGCATCACTCCCAGTTTCGGTCGTCAAGCTTTTCACCATTCAACATACACCACATATAAATCATGTAGTAAGTAGTAAGCCCCGATAATCAATCACTTTCGAATCTTCCAACTATTGGGCAAGTGTTTTCTGCTCTACTCTCTTCGGTCTCTCCGCTCCGTTTGCTCCGCTTTCCTCGCTCCGATCTACAATGCAACACGTCTCGTTCCACACTCGCGACGCTTGCTTGAGGCCGTAAATTGACTTCACCAATTCCAGGCAGTCGAACGTACTGTCAAGTTCGACGCCTTCAGGAATCACGCAGAACACTTGTTCCTTCATGACGCCATACAGGAAAGCTGTCACCACATCAAGCTGGTCGATGGGCCATCCAAAATGCTTGGAAATTGCGATCACCATTCGCAGCGTCACATGCTTGACCACGGGCGAAAACGTCTCCGTGTAGTCGATTCCATACTTTGAGCGAAAGCCCTTTGCCGCGAGACGTGCCTTGTACTTCTCGATGGATCCGTCCGCCTTGCGCTTGATCTTGAACACCCATTTTGTGCCAATGGCACGTTGTCCGTTGAGCACCTTGGCTGCACGAAACACTCCGCGAAGTCGCATTGACTCGAGCTCTGCATGAATTGCTTTTCTCCAGTGCACTTGGTCAGGGCCGCTTACTGCTGCTTCAAATGTTGAGGGTTCTGATAAGTCCACTGCTGCTTCAACGGCATTTGCACTCGCACGTTAAAACATAGGCGGTGTTGAATCACCAGAATCCTTCGTTTCTTCGTCTTCTTCTTGTCGTGACGAGTTGTTTTCCGGCGCGCTTGACTCTTCTAGTCCTGGTCGTTGACGCACTGCACGCGGTCGTGGAGCTGCTGTATCTTCATCATTGAGTCGGTTCTTGCGCTTGCCTGTTTGCTTGTACTCCATTTGACGCAGCTCTTCGTCATCAAGATCCAGCAATTCGAAGTCCAGGTCATCGACATCTTCATCAGTGATCGGCAGTTGAATTCCAAAGGTGGACTCGTCGAAGTTGACATCGCGGCTGATAACCACCTGCCCCGCCTCGATGTCATAAACACGATATGCCTTCGAAACTTCTTCGTAGCCCACGAATATGCCAGCGCGAGCCTTTGGATCCCACTTGAGTCGATTCTCTTTAGGCGTCAGTATGTATGTCTGACACCCGAATGTTCGCATGTGCTTGACGCTTGGTTTCAAGTTGTAGACGATCTCAAACGGGGTCTTGTGCACGACTTTAGGTGACGGCAGTCGATTCTTGACGTAGATGGCCGTCATCGCTGCTTCGGCCCAGAAACACTTGTCCAGTTTGGCATGATGAAGCATGCTGCGGCCGATCGTGACAATAGTCCTAATGGCACGCTCTGCTGTTCCGTTTGTTTGATGTGCATACGGCACCGTTGTCTGCTGTTCAATGCCTTCGTCTTCGTAGAACAGTTGAAGCGAGTTGGTTGCAAACTCGCGAGCTCCGTCGTGTCGCACGAACTTGACCTTCTTACAGAATTGCGTCTGTACCATGGTGATATATTTCCGGATGTAGTCTTCACTCTCGGACTTCACTCGTAGACAAAAGCCCTTCATGCATCCACTGGCTTCGTCGATGATCAGCAGCAAATATTTGCTGCCACCGAGCGAATCCTTTTCCATGGGCCCGCAGATGTCCAGATGAAGTAGCTCAAACGTATCGTAGCTGCGCTTGTCTCGGTTGCTTGGAAATGGTTTTTGGACCATTTTCCCTTGTTGACATCCTCGACATGTAGTTGCTCCACCCGACTTGAGAGGGACTCGCACATCCTTGATCATGTTGGTCGCGATCATCTTGCGAAGTACATCGACTGGAGCATGACCCATTCTCGCATGTAGATCGGCACAACTGGTTCCACTTGTTGTCACATTCGCTGATCGTTGAGTCGTCCGAAGCCAGTAGAGTCCATCCACGAGATCCGCTGTCGCCACCACTTGCTGTGAGTTCTTGAGAGTCACATACATCTTGGACCCGTCAAACACGACTTGAAACTTGCCATGGCTGTTAATCTGTGGCACCGAGAGCAGGTTCTTGCTCATACTTGGAACATATAGCGCGTTCTTGATTTCGATCTCACGCTCTTCACCGTTGGGCAGAACCACCTTTTCCATGATGGTTCCCACACCCTTGATGGCCACCTTGTTGCCATCAGCCACCAAGAGTTCGCCCTCATTGCGCTCTGCCAAACTTGCGAACTTGGTCTTGTCGTGGCAAATGTGGTGCGTTGCACCACTGTCGACGGCCCACATTCCAGACACGTCCTTGCTCGTCGAAACTCCACATTCGAACGAGACTGCAAACGCC
Source organism: Peronospora matthiolae (assembly GCA_921007115.2). Taxonomy (NCBI): domain Eukaryota; phylum Oomycota; class Peronosporomycetes; order Peronosporales; family Peronosporaceae; genus Peronospora; species Peronospora matthiolae. The sequence goes on along the minus strand of CAKLBY020000043.1, from coordinate 348,516 downwards.
ACTCGATCGTAGCCATTGCCTTCATCATGATGTCCCCACTGGACATTGTTAGCCCCGCGTCCACGACCATTGCCGCCGCGTCGGGCTCCCCGACCTTCGTTCTTCTGCTTTGTCCAGCAACGATCCACCGTGTGTCCCACCTTGCCACTATACGTGCATTGGTAGGGCTCACGCTCGGCGCTGAATGCCTTGCTTGCATCTTCAGCCTTCACCGTAGTCGCTGTCGTTGTCCCTTTTTCTCCTTGACGCTTGGCATGCTCATTCGTCAGGACTCTCACCACATCTTGAGTGCGAAGCTCGGTGCTGCTCATTTCCATGTTGAGCACCACATTTTCGTAGCTCTTCGGAAGACTGAGTAGCAGACAAATTGCAACGTCTTCGTCTTCCATCTTCGCACCGATGCCGCTAAGCTTGGCGGAGATGTTGAGGACCTCGTTGCAGTGATGCATGACGTTCGCGCCTTCAGCCATCTTGATACTGAAAAGTGATGAACTTTAGACTTCTTGGTCCGAGTGCAAAACGCAAAGTGAATATATATTTATAATAGGTACTTAGTTCGCAACTTTGAATACTACCTCTAAGCTTATTATTCGCAGTGACGTCACCCACTGACGTCACCCACTGACGTCATGCAATGACGTCATCCAGTGACGTCATTTCCTGACTTCGCCCTTACTGGTACATACCGGTACCCACCGGTATAGCGAAGCTTGGTCTTCCACTTGCTTCAACACTTGACGCAGCTTGACGAGGTGTCTTCTTCACAGCCGCTGTCTTTTCAACACTCCCTCTCGACTCGTTAGCTGCGGCACCTTGGATCCCAAGTCGATCGCGAATGTTTTCAAATTGTACAGCGGCGATCGGCTTGGTCATCATGTCTGCCAGCATATCTTGAGTCGGGCAATACTCCAAAACGACTTCACCTGATTCCACCTTCTCACGCACAAAATGGTAGCGTATGTCGATGTGTTTCGTTCTCTTATGGAACTCCGGGTTCTTGGCGAGAGCGATTGATCCTTGGTTGTCTTCATACATCTTGATCGCTTCGTCGCTTGTCATCTCACCAAGTTCCCCCAAAAGCACTTTGAGCCATACTGCTTCTTTGGTTGCTTCGGAAAGCGCCATGTATTCTGCTTCTGTTGAAGATAGCGCGACCGTCCGTTGTTTCTGGCTTTTCCAGCTGATGCATCCTCCGCTCATCATGAACACATAGCCGCTTGTACTTCGTCTTGACTCAATGTCGCCGGCCCAGTCTGCGTCGGTGTACCCGCAGATACGGCTTCCTTCTTCACGTGTAAACTCAAGACCATGATTGGGCGTTGCTTGCAGGTATCTCAGCACACGCTTCAAAGCTTGCCAGTGAGTCGGGCATGGGTCGGACGAGAACTGGGATAATGATCCCACTGCAGCAGCTAGATCCGGACGTGTGGCGACCATGAGATACATGATGCCTCCGACAGCACTTCGATATGGCACGTTGCACATGGTGTCTTCGTGCTTGCATTCTTGTTCACACATGTTCTTGGTTAGCTTCAGGCCGGGATCTTGAGGCGTCTTCACTGGCTTGCTGTTATCCATTCCGAACTTGGTTAACACGGACTTGAGAAACTTGGTTTGTTGTACAGTCACCATTCCCGTCTTACGGTCGTTCTTGATCTCCATGCTGTTGCATTGTAGATCGGAGCGAGGAAAGCGGAGCAAACGGAGCGGAGAGACCGAAGAGAGTAGAGCAGAAAACACTTGCCCAATAGTTGGAAGATTCGAAAGTGATTGATTATCGGGGCTTACTACTTACTACATGATTTATATGTGGTGTACATATAAATCATGTGAAGCGTCTCATCATCCTACGCGTCTAATCAACTATGGTAATTACCGTAAGAACTACGTCGTAAATACTAAGCTGAACAGGCGGTTCGGATTGGATCGGTCACGGTTACCAATACTGGTAGAAAACCGATGACCGTCAACACGCCCCCTCAATCCGAATGTTCACGAATCCCGAGAGTCGCCGTCATCTCCTTGTGGCGTGGCCCGTGAAGTCCCTTCGTCATGATGTCCGCTAACATCACCGCAGTTTCACAGTACTTGAGCTTCACTTCACCGCGCTTGACCTCATCACGGATGTGATGGTACTTGATATCAATGTGCTTGGCACGGCCGTGGTTGACTGGGTTCTTCGTCATCTTGATACACGACTGATTGTCTTCATGGATCATGAGTTCCGGTCCTTCTTCATTGGCAGCCATCACGATCTCACAAAGCAGACGATGAATCCACTTGCCCTCTTGAATTGCCAAGCTGAGTGCGATGTATTCGGCTTCACTCGTGGACAACGAAACACTTGGCTGCTTCTTGCTGCCCCAACTGACTGGCGCACCGAGTAGCATGAACGTGTACCCCCGATGTTGACTTGCGGTCGGTAAGATCACCAGCCCAATCCGCATCCGAATATCCACGGAAGTCGATCCTTGCACTTGGCTTGTAGCAAATTCCATGCGTCTTGGTGCCTTGTAGGTAGCGAAAGATACGCTTAACTGCAACCCAGTGTTCTTCTTGGGGATTTTCCATGAACCGCGACACATAGCCCACAGCAAACGCAATGTCCGGACGCGTTGCAGTGGTCAGGTGCATCAACGCACCAACAGCTTCGCGAAAAGGAGCATCGACCTTGGTAGTTGCATCACTTGAAACAAGTCGAGAGCTCATGTCGACTGGACTTGCGACTGCCTTGCAATCATCCATGCCAAAGCGCTTGAGGATATCATCGACATACCGACGCTAACATAGTGTCACACTGCCATCTTCACCGTCCAAAAGCTCAATTCCAAGAACAAATGCACACTTGCCGCTATCAGTCATTTCGAAGCGTGTCTTCAGGTCTTCCTTGGTGTGTGCAATCAGCTCGAGCGAGCTTCCAGTCACCAAGACGTCGTCCACGTAGACCAGTATAAACACGCAATGGCCGTCCGAAGTCTTGATGTAGAGACATGGGTCGAAGCCTGACACTTGAAATCCAATGGAACACACATACTCGTCGAACGTCTCGTTCCACACTCGCGACGCTTGCTTGAGGCCGTAAATTGACTTCACCAATTCCAGGCAGTCGAACGTACTGTCAAGTTCGACGCCTTCAGGAATCACGCAGAACACTTGTTCCTTCATGACGCCATACAGGAAAGCTGTCACCACATCAAGCTGGTCGATGGGCCATCCAAAATGCTTGGAAATTGCGATCACCATTCGCAGCGTCACATACTTGACCACAGGCGAAAACGTCTCCGTGTAGTCGATGCCATACTTTTGGCGGAAACCCTTGGCCACAAGTCGTGCCTTGTACTTCTCGATTGACCCATCCGCCTTGCGCTTGATCTTGAACACCCATTTTGTGCCAATGGCGCGTTGTCCGTTGGGCAGCTTGGCTGCACGAAACACACCGCGAAGTCGCATTGACTCGAGCTCTGCATGAATTGCTTTTCTCCAGTGCACTTGGTCAGGGCCGCTTACTGCTGCTTCAAATGTTGAGGGTTCTGATAAGTCCACTGCTGCTTCAACGGCATTTGCACTCGCACGCCAAAACACAGGCGGTGTTGAATCACCAGAATCCTTCGTTTCTTCGTCTTCTTCTTGTCGTGACGAGTTGTTTTCCGGCGCGCTTGACTCTTCTAGTCCTGGTCGTTGACGCACTGCACGCGGTCGTGGAGCTGCTGTATCTTCATCATTGAGTCGGTTCTTGCGCTTGCCTGTTTGCTTGTACTCCATTTGACGCAGCTCTTCGTCATCAAGATTCAGCAATTCGAAGTCCAGGTCATCGACATCTTCATCAGTGATCGGCAGTTGAAGTCCAAAGGTGGACTCGTCGAAGTTGACATCGCGGCTGATAACCACCTGCCCCGCCTCGATGTCATAAACACGATATGCCTTCGAAACTTCTTCGTAGCCCACGAATATGCCAGCGCGAGCCTTTGGATCCCACTTGAGTCGATTCTCTTTAGGCGTCAGTATGTATGTCTGACACCTGAATGTTCGCATGTGCTTGACGCTTGGTTTCAAGTTGTAGACGATCTCAAACGGGGTCTTGTGCACGACTTTAGGTGACGGCAGTCGATTCTTGACGTAGATGGCCGTCATCGCTGCTTCGGCCCAGAAACACTTGTCCAGTTTGGCATGATGAAGCATGCTGCGGCCGATCGTGACAATAGTCCTAATGGCACGCTCTGCTGTTCCGTTTGTTTGATGTGCATACGGCACCGTTGTCTGCTGTTCAATGCCTTCGTCTTCGTAGAACAGTTGAAGCGAGTTGGTTGCAAACTCGCGAGCTCCGTCGTGTCGCACGAACTTGACCTTCTTACAGAATTGCGTCTGTACCATGGTGATATATTTCCGGATGTAGTCTTCACTCTCGGACTTCACTCGTAGACAAAAGCCCTTCATGCATCCACTGGCTTCGTCGATGGTCAGCAGCAAATATTTGCTGCCACCGAGCGAATCCTTTTCCATGGGCCCGCAGATGTCCAGATGAAGTAGCTCAAACGTATCGTAGCTGCGCTTGTCTCGGTTGCTTGGAAATGGTTTTTGGACCATTTTCCCTTGTTGACATCCTCGACATGTAGTTGCTCCACCCGACTTGAGAGGGACTCGCACATCCTTGATCATGTTGGTCGCGATCATCTTGCGAAGTACATCGACTGGAGCATGACCCATTCTCGCATGTAGATCGGCACAACTGGTTCCACTTGTTGTCACATTCGCTGATCGTTGAGTCGTCCGAAGCCAGTAGAGTCCATCCACGAGATCCGCTGTCGCCACCACTTGCTGTGAGTTCTTGAGAGTCACATACATCTTGGACCCGTCAAACACGACTTGAAACTTGCCATGGCTGTTAATCTGTGGCACCGAGAGCAGGTTCTTGCTCATACTTGGAACATATAGCGCGTTCTTGATTTCGATCTCACGCTCTTCACCGTTGGGCAGAACCACCTTTTCCATGATGGTTCCCACACCCTTGATGGCCACCTTGTTGCCATCAGCCACCAAGAGTTCGCCCTCATTGCGCTCTGCCAAACTTGCGAACTTGGTCTTGTCGTGGCAAATGTGGTGCGTTGCACCACTGTCGACGGCCCACATTCCAGACACGTCCTTGCTCGTCGAAACTCCACATTCGAACGAGACTGCAAACGCCACTCGATCGTAGCCATTGCCTTCATCATGATGTCCCCACTGGACATTGTTAGCCCCGCGTCCACGACCATTGCCGCCGCGTCGGGCTCCCCGACCTTCGTTCTTCTGCTTTGTCCAGCAACGATCCACCGTGTGTCCCACCTTGCCACTATACGTGCATTGGTAGGGCTCACGCTCGGCGCTGAATGCCTTGCTTGCATCTTCAGCCTTCACCGTAGTCGCTGTCGTTGTCCCTTTTTCTCCTTGACGCTTGGCATGCTCATTCGTCAGGACTCTCACCACATCTTGAGTGCGAAGCTCGGTGCTGCTCATTTCCATGTTGAGCACCACATTTTCGTAGCTCTTCGGAAGACTGAGTAGCAGACAAATTGCAACGTCTTCGTCTTCCATCTTCGCACCGATGCCGCTAAGCTTGGCGGAGATGTTGAGGACCTCGTTGCAGTGATGCATGACGTTCGCGCCTTCAGCCATCTTGATACTGAAAAGTTGTCGCTTGAGGTAGATGCGTCCTGCCTTCTGCGACCCACCGTACAGCGTCTTCAGACTTGTCCACGCAACCCAGGTTTCTTTGCAGTTGTCCAGCACATGATGGTAGTCCGCGTTCATGTGCAGCAGCATCATACCAAACGCGACGTTGCTTGCCTTGACGTAGTCATCGGACGCTCGCGGGTCGGTGAAAGTCGGAGTCACTTTACGGTTGACGACGTGCCAGACGGACTTCGTCAAAAACACACCGCGCATGTACCGGCTCCACGTTGCGTAATTGTCTCTGTTGAACTTGTCAATGGAGGCGTTGCTGGTGGACGACATGGCGCTTGGGCTCATAACCTGTTGCATTGTAGATCGGAGCGAGGAAAGCGGAGCAAACAGAGCGGAGAGACCGAAGAGAGTAGAGCAGAAAACACTTGCCCAATAGTTGGAAGATTCGAAAGTGATTGATTATCGGGGCTTACTACTTACTACATGATTTATATGTGGTGTACATATAAATCATGTGAAGCGTCTCATCGTCCTACGCGTCTAATCAACTATGGTAATTACCGTAAGAACTACGTCGTAAATACTAAGCTGAACAGGCGGTTCGGATTGAATCGGTCACGGTTACCAATACTGGTAGAAAACCGATGACCGTCAACAAGACGTTCGACGAGTATGTGTGCTCCATCGGATTTCAAGTATCGGACTTCGACCCATGTCTCTACATCAAGACTTCGGACGGCCATTGCGTGTTTATACTGGTCTACGTGGACGACGTCTTGGTGACTGGAAGCTCACTCGAGCTGATTGCACAAACCAAGAACGACCTGAAGACGCGGTTCGAAATGACGGACAGCGGCAAGTGTGCGTTTGTTCTTGGGATCGAGCTTTTGGACGGTGAAGATGGCAGTGTGACACTATGTCAGCGTCGGTATGTCGATGATATCCTCAAGCGCTTTGGCATGGATGATTGCAAGGCAGTCGCAAGTCCAGTCGACATGAGCTCTCAACTTGTTTCAAGTGATGCAACTACCAAGGTCGATGCTCCTTTTCGCGAAGCTGTTGGTGCGTTGATGCACCTGACCACTGCAACGCGTCCGGACATTGCGTTTGCTGTGGGCTATGTGTCGCGGTTCATGGAAAATCCCCAAGAAGAACACTGGGTTGCAGTTAAGCGTATCTTTCGCTACCTACAAGGCACCAAGACGCATGGAATTTGCTACAAGCCAAGTGCAAGGATCGACTTCCGTGGATATTCGGATGCGGATTGGGCTGGTGATCTTACCGACCGCAAGTCAACATCGGGGTACACGTTCATGCTACTCGTTGCGCCAGTCAGTTGGGGCAGCAAGAAGCAGCCAAGTGTTTCGTTGTCCACGAGCGAAGCCGAATACATCGCACTCAGCTTGGCAATTCAAGAGGGCAAGTGGATTCATCGTCTGCTTTGTGAGATCGTGATGGCTGCCAATGAAGAAGGACCGGAACTCATGATCCATGAAGACAATCAGTCGTGTATCAAGATGACGAAGAACCCAGTCAACCACGGCCGTGCCAAGCACATTGATATCAAGTACCATCACATCCGTGATGAGGTCAAGCGCGGTGAAGTGAAGCTCAAGTACTGTGAAACTGCGGTGATGTTAGCGGACATCATGACGAAGGGACTTCATGGACCACGCCACAAGGAGATGACGACGGCTCTCGGGATTCGTGAGCATTCGGATTGAGGGGGCGTGTTGACGGTCATCGGTTTTCTACCAGTATTGGTAACCGTGACCGGTCCAATCCGAACCGCCTGTTCAGCTTAGTATTTACGACGTAGTTCTTACGGTAATTACCATAGTTGATTAGACGCGTAGGATGATGAGACGCTTCACATGATTTATATGTGCACCACATATAAATCATGTAGTAAGTAGTAAGCCCCGATAATCAATCACTTTCCAATCTTCCATCTACCCCCCAAGTGTCTTCTCCGGTTTTCCGAGTAGACTCCCAGCATCACTCCCAGTTTCGGTCGTCAAGCTTTTCACCAATCAACAGGTTATGAGCCCAAGCACGATGTCCTCTGCTCATGATGCCACCACCAAGATCTCCATCGACAAGTTCGACGGCGACAACTACGCGACGTGGAGCCGCTACATGCGTGGCGTGTTCCTGACCAAGTCGGCGTGGCACGTGGTGAACCGGGAGACCACCCCCACCTTCGCCGATCCTCGCGCCAGTGACGACTACATCAAGACGAACAACATTGCGTTCGGCTTGATGCTGCTGCACATGAGCGCGGATTATCATCACGTGGTTGATGACTGTGAAGAGGCGTGGGTCGCGTGGGCGCGTTTGAAGACGCTGTACGGCGGGTCGCAGAAGGCTGGACGCATCTACTTGAAGCGCCAGCTGTTCAGCATGGAGATGGCGGAAGGCGGCAATGTGATGCATCATTGCAACGAAGTCCTCAACATCAGCGCGAAGCTCAGCAGCATCGGCGCCAAGATGGAGGACGAGGACGTGGCGATCTGCTTGTTGCGCAGCCTCCCCAAGAGCTACGAGAACGTCGTTCTCAACTTGGAGATGAGCAGCGCGGAACTGCGATCGCGAGACGTCGTGGAGAGTGCTCACGAATGAGCACATCAAGAGACAAGGTGACAAGACGACATCGGTGAAGACTGAAGACGCGGCGAAGGCGTTCAGTGCCGAGCGTGAACCTCGCCAGTGTACATACTGCGGAAAATTGGGGCACACGGCGGAGCGGTGCTGGACCAAGCAGAAGGACGAAAATCAAGGTGGAGCTCGACGCGGCGGCAACAATGCTCGTGGACGCGGAGCCAACAACGTTCAGTGGCGAACCAACAGCAACTACGATTACAACTACGATCGAGTTGCGTTCGCGGTTTCGCTGGAGGCTGGACTTTCGACGGGCAAGAATATGCCAGGGATGTGGGCAGTCGACAGCGGTGCGACGCATCACATCTGCAACGACAAGGCCAAGTTTGCAAGCCTGAATGAGCGAGAGGAAGGCGAACTATCAGTGGCTGATGGCAGCAAGGCTGCGATCAAGGGTGTGGGAACCATCATGGAACGGGTGGTTCTACCCAATGGTGACGAACGCGACATCGAGATCAAGGACGCACTGTTCGTACCAAGTATGAGCAAGAATCTGCTTTCGGTGCCACAGATCAACAAGGGTGGCAGGTTCCAAGTCGTGTTCGATGGATCCAAGATGCAAGTGAAGCGCAAGAATTCCACACTAGTCGTGGCAACAGCGGATCTCGTCGATGGACTTTACTGGCTGCGGACTCCTCAACGATCGGCAAATGCAGCAACACGCAATGGGACCATCGACTTGCATGCGCGCATGGGTCATGCACCCCTCGAAGTTCTGCGCAAGATGGTGGCCACTGGCATGATCAAGGACGCCAAGGCACCTCTCAACTCGACTGGTCCAAGTGTGTGTCGCGGTTGCCAGCAAGGAAAGATGGTCCAAAAACCATTCCCAACCAACCGTGACAAACGCCAATATGGTGTGTTCGAGTTGCTGCACTTCGACATCTGCGGGCCAATGGAACAAGTCTCGATCGGCGGCAGCAAATACTTACTGCTTGTGGTTGACGAAGCTAGCGGTTGCATGAAGGGCTTCTGTCTGCGGTCCAAGTCTGAGAGTGAAGACTGTATCAAGAACCACATTATCAAGATTCAAACTCAGTTCGGCACGAAGATCAAGTTTGTTCGGCACGATGGAGCGCATGAGTTTGCGACCAACTCCATCAAGACCTTCTACGAAGATCATGGTATCGAACAACAGATCACGGTGCCGTATGCACACCAGACCAACGGCACCGCAGAACGCGCGATAAGGACCATCGTCACGATCGGACGCAGCTTGTTGCATCATGCAAAACTGGAGAAGTGTTTCTGGGCTGAAGCGGCAATGACGGCGATCTACATCAAGAACCGCCTGCCTTCACCCAAGATCGACCACAAGACTCCGTTCGAAATCGTGTACAAGTCGAAACCAAGTGTCAAGCACATGCGCGTGTTTGGATGTCGGGCGTTTATCCTGACACCAAGGGAGAAGCGATTGAAGTGGGACCCGAAGGCTCGTGAAGGGATGTTCATGGGCTACGAAGAAGCGTCAAAAAGCTTATCGAGTGTACGACATTGAGGCGGACCAAGTGGTGATCAGTCGTGACATCACCTTCGACGAATCGAATTTTGACTTTTCGATGGACCGACCAAGTGACGATGATGAAGATGCGGAGTTGGACCTCGACCTCCTGGCGATCAACGAGGACGACGTGCGTCAAACCGTCTACAAGCAGACTGGCAAGCGCAAGAGTGAAGCAAGACCCGGCATGTCACGTTCAGCTCGCCCTCGAACTGGGTTGGAACAAGCAAGTGCGCCGGAACACGTCTCCAACCGTCACCAGAAACGACGATCAAGTGCTCCAGAAACGATGTCTGATGACGAAGAAGATGCAAGCGTCTACAATCAAGATGACGACTCGACGCCTCCAACATTTTGGCGTGCAAGTGCAAACGCAGTGGAAGCAACGGACCTAGCAGAACCTGTGACTTTTCAAGACGCGATCAATGGTCCTGATCAAGCTCACTGGCGAAATGCTGTGAAGGCGGAACTCAAGTCGATGCATCTTCGTGGAGTTTTCCGTGCGACAAAACTGCCAAGAGGCCAAGGCGCGATCGGCACCAAGTGGGTGTTCAAGATCAAGCGCAAAGCGGATGGATCGGTCGAGAAATACAAGGCGCGTCTCGTTGCCAAGGGCTTCAAGCAGAAGTACGGCATCGACTACACAGAGACGTTCTCGCCCGTGGTCAAGTACGTGACACTGCGTATGGTGATCGCGATCACCAAGTATTTCGACTGGCCACTGGACCAACTCGATGTGGTGACAGCCTTTCTCTACGGAGTGATGAAGGAGAAGGTGTACTGCGTGATACCAGAAGGCGTCGAGATGGATGGCGACTTCGACTGTCTCGAGTTGGTGAAGGTGATCTACGGTCTCAAGCAAGCTTCACGTGTGTGGAACGAGACTTTCGACGAGTTTGTATGCTCTATCGGTTTCGAGGCGTCGGCGTTCGACCCATGTCTCCACATCAAGGTTGTCGACGGTCACTGTGTGCTCGTGCTGGTCTACGTGGATGACGTGTTGGTCACCGGCAGCTCGCTCGAGTTGATTGCGCAGACGAAGGCCGACCTCAAGACGCGTTTCGAGATGACCGACAGTGGCAAGTGTACTTTTGTACTGGGCATCGAACTGGTGGATGAATCGGGTGGCAGCGTGACGATGTGCCAGCGACGGTATGTCAACGACATCCTCAAGCGCTTCGGCATGGATGAGTGCAAGGCCACAGCAAGTCCGGTCGACTTGAGCACTCGGCTTGTCGCAAGCACCGAAGCGGCCAAGATCGACGTTCCGTTTCGTGAAGCTGTGGGAGCTTTGATGCACTTGACGACTGCGACGCGCCCGGACATTGCGTATGCTGTGGGGTACGTCTCGCGCTTCATGGAGAATCCGCAGCAAGAACATTGGACGGCGGTGAAGCGCATCTTTCGTTACTTGCAAGGGACCAAGTCGCACGGACTCCGCTTCCAGCCAAGCGACAAGATCGACTTTCGTGGCTACTCGGACGCGGACTGGGCCGGCGACCACGCTGATCGCAAGTCGACTTCGGGTTACACTTTCATGCTGATGGGTGCTCCTGTGAGTTGGGGAAGCAAGAAGCAGTCAAGTGTGTCGCTGTCGACGAGTGAAGCGGAATACATCGCACTGAGTCTGGCCATCCAGGAAGGCAAGTGGGTGCATCGCCTGCTATGCGAGATTTTGGCGGCCGCAAACGAACCAGGACCGGACCTCGTCATCCGTGAAGACAACCAGTCGTGCATCGAGATGACGAAGAATCCGGTGAATCATGGCCGCGCCAAGCACATCGACATCAAGTACCATCACATCCGTGATGAGGTCAAGCGCGGTGAAGTGAAGCTCGAGTATTGCGAGACTTCCGTGATGATGGCGGACATCATGACCAAGGGACTTTCCGGACCTCGTCACAAGGACTTGACGACGGCTCTCGGCATTCGTGCGAGTTCGGATTGAGGGGGCGTGTTGACGGTCATCGGTTTTCTACCAGTATTGGTAACCGTGACCGGTCCAATCCGAACCGCCTGTTCAGCTTAGTATTTACGACGTAGTTCTTACGGTAATTACCATAGTTGATTAGACGCGTAGGATGATGAGACGCTTCACATGATTTACATGTACACCACATATAAATCATGTAGTAAGTAGTAAGCCCCGATAATCAATCACTTTCCAATCTTCCATCTACCCCCAAGTGTCTTCTCCGGTCTTCCGAGTAGACTCCCAGCATCACTCCCAGTTTCGGTCGTCAAGCTTTTCACCAATCAACAGGTTATGAGCCCAAGCACGATGTCCTCTGCTCATGATGCCACCACCAAGATCTCCATCGACAAGTTCGACGGCGACAACTACGCGACGTGGAGCCGCTACATGCGTGGCGTGTTCCTGACCAAGTCGGCGTGGCACGTGGTGAACCGGGAGACCACCCCCACCTTCGCCGATCCTCGCGCCAGTGACGACTACATCAAGACGAACAACATTGCGTTCGGCTTGATGCTGCTGCACATGAGCGCGGATTATCATCACGTGGTTGATGACTGTGAAGAGGCGTGGGTCGCGTGGGCGCGTTTGAAGACGCTGTACGGCGGGTCGCAGAAGGCTGGACGCATCTACTTGAAGCGCCAGCTGTTCAGCATGGAGATGGCGGAAGGCGGCAATGTGATGCATCATTGCAACGAAGTCCTCAACATCAGCGCGAAGCTCAGCAGCATCGGCGCCAAGATGGAGGACGAGGACGTGGCGATCTGCTTGTTGCGCAGCCTCCCCAAGAGCTACGAGAACGTCGTTCTCAACTTGGAGATGAGCAGCGCGGAACTGCGATCGCGAGACGTCGTGAGAGTGCTCACGAATGAGCACATCAAGAGACAAGGTGACAAGACGACATCGGTGAAGACTGAAGACGCGGCGAAGGCGTTCAGTGCCGAGCGTGAACCTCGCCAGTGTACATACTGCGGAAAATTGGGGCACACGGCGGAGCGGTGCTGGACCAAGCAGAAGGACGAAAATCAAGGTGGAGCTCGACGCGGCGGCAACAATGCTCGTGGACGCGGAGCCAACAACGTTCAGTGGCGAACCAACAGCAACTACGATTACAACTACGATCGAGTTGCGTTCGCGGTTTCGCTGGAGGCTGGACTTTCGACGGGCAAGAATATGCCAGGGATGTGGGCAGTCGACAGCGGTGCGACGCATCACATCTGCAACGACAAGGCCAAGTTTGCAAGCCTGAATGAGCGAGAGGAAGGCGAACTATCAGTGGCTGATGGCAGCAAGGCTGCGATCAAGGGTGTGGGAACCATCATGGAACGGGTGGTTCTACCCAATGGTGACGAACGCGACATCGAGATCAAGGACGCACTGTTCGTACCAAGTATGAGCAAGAATCTGCTTTCGGTGCCACAGATCAACAAGGGTGGCAGGTTCCAAGTCGTGTTCGATGGATCCAAGATGCAAGTGAAGCGCAAGAATTCCACACTAGTCGTGGCAACAGCGGATCTCGTCGATGGACTTTACTGGCTGCGGACTCCTCAACGATCGGCAAATGCAGCAACACGCAATGGGACCATCGACTTGCATGCGCGCATGGGTCATGCACCCCTCGAAGTTCTGCGCAAGATGGTGGCCACTGGCATGATCAAGGACGCCAAGGCACCTCTCAACTCGACTGGTCCAAGTGTGTGTCGCGGTTGCCAGCAAGGAAAGATGGTCCAAAAACCATTCCCAACCAACCGTGACAAACGCCAATATGGTGTGTTCGAGTTGCTGCACTTCGACATCTGCGGGCCAATGGAACAAGTCTCGATCGGCGGCAGCAAATACTTACTGCTTGTGGTTGACGAAGCTAGCGGTTGCATGAAGGGCTTCTGTCTGCGGTCCAAGTCTGAGAGTGAAGACTGTATCAAGAACCACATTATCAAGATTCAAACTCAGTTCGGCACGAAGATCAAGTTTGTTCGGCACAATGGAGCGCATGAGTTTGCGACCAACTCCATCAAGACCTTCTACGAAGATCATGGTATCGAACAACAGATCACGGTGCCGTATGCACACCAGACCAACGGCACCGCAGAACGCGCGATAAGGACCATCGTCACGATCGGACGCAGCTTGTTGCATCATGCAAAACTGGAGAAGTGTTTCTGGGCTGAAGCGGCAATGACGGCGATCTACATCAAGAACCGCCTGCCTTCACCCAAGATCGACCACAAGACTCCGTTCGAAATCGTGTACAAGTCGAAACCAAGTGTCAAGCACATGCGCGTGTTTGGATGTCGGGCGTTTATCCTGACACCAAGGGAGAAGCGATTGAAGTGGGACCCGAAGGCTCGTGAAGGGATGTTCATGGGCTACGAAGAAGCGTCAAAAGCTTATCGAGTGTACGACATTGAGGCGGGCCAAGTGGTGATCAGTCGTGACATCACCTTCGACGAATCGACTTTTGACTTTTCGATGGACCGACCAAGTGACGATGATGAAGATGCGGAGTTGGACCTCGACCTCCTGGCGATCAACGAGGACGACGTGCGTCAAACCGTCTACAAGCAGACTGGCAAGCGCAAGAGTGAAGCAAGACCCGGCATGTCACGTTCAGCTCGCCCTCGAACTGGGTTGGAACAAGCAAGTGCGCTGGAATACGTCTCCAACCGTCACCAGAAACGACGATCAAGTGCTCCAGAAACGATGTCTGATGACGAAGAAGATGCAAGCGTCTACAATCAAGATGACGACTCGACGCCTCCAACATTTTGGCGTGCAAGTGCAAACGCAGTGGAAGCAACGGACCTAGCAGAACCTGTGACTTTTCAAGACGCGATCAATGGTCCTGATCAAGCTCACTGGCGAAATGCTGTGAAGGCGGAACTCAAGTCGATGCACCTTCGTGGAGTTTTCCGTGCGACAAAACTGCCAAGAGGCCAAGGCGCGATCGGCACCAAGTGGGTGTTCAAGATCAAGCGCAAAGCGGATGGATCGGTCGAGAAATACAAGGCGCGTCTCGTTGCCAAGGGCTTCAAGCAGAAGTACGGCATCGACTACACAGAGACGTTCTCGCCCGTGGTCAAGTACGTGACACTGCGTATGGTGATCGCGATCACCAAGTATTTCGACTGGCCACTGGACCAACTCGATGTGGTGACAGCCTTTCTCTACGGAGTGATGAAGGAGAAGGTGTACTGCGTGATACCAGAAGGCGTCGAGATGGATGGCGACTTCGACTGTCTCGAGTTGGTGAAGGTGATCTACGGTCTCAAGCAAGCTTCACGTGTGTGGAACGAGACTTTCGACGAGTTTGTATGCTCTATCGGTTTCGAGGCGTCGGCGTTCGACCCATGTCTCCACATCAAGGTTGTCGACGGTCACTGTGTGCTCGTGCTGGTCTACGTGGATGACGTGTTGGTCACCGGCAGCTCGCTCGAGTTGATTGCGCAGACGAAGGCCGACCTCAAGACGCGTTTCGAGATGACCGACAGTGGCAAGTGTACTTTTGTACTGGGCATCGAACTGGTGGATGAATCGGGTGGCAGCGTGACGATGTGCCAGCGACGGTATGTCAACGACATCCTCAAGCGCTTCGGCATGGATGAGTGCAAGGCCACAGCAAGTCCGGTCGACTTGAGCACTCGGCTTGTCGCAAGCACCGAAGCGGCCAAGATCGACGTTCCGTTTGGTGAAGCTGTGGGAGCTTTGATGCACTTGACGACTGCGACGCGCCCGGACATTGCGTATGCTGTGGGGTACGTCTCGCGCTTCATGGAGAATCCGCAGCAAGAACATTGGACGGCGGTGAAGCGCATCTTTCGTTACTTGCAAGGGACCAAGTCGCACGGACTCCGCTTCCAGCCAAGCGACAAGATCGACTTTCGTGGCTACTCGGACGCGGACTGGGCCGGCGACCACGCTGATCGCAAGTCGACTTCGGGTTACACTTTCATGCTGATGGGTGCTCCTGTGAGTTGGGGAAGCAAGAAGCAGTCAAGTGTGTCGCTGTCGACGAGTGAAGCGGAATACATCGCACTGAGTCTGGCCATCCAGGAAGGCAAGTGGGTGCATCGCCTGCTATGCGAGATTTCGGCGGCCGCAAACGAACCAGGACCGGACCTCGTCATCCGTGAAGACAACCAGTCGTGCATCGAGATGACGAAGAATCCGGTGAATCATGGCCGCGCCAAGCACATCGACATCAAGTACCATCACATCCGTGATGAGGTCAAGCGCGGTGAAGTGAAGCTCGAGTATTGCGAGACTTCCGTGATGATGGCGGACATCATGACCAAGGGACTTTCCGGACCTCGTCACAAGGACTTGACGACGGCTCTCGGCATTCGTGCGAGTTCGGATTGAGGGGGCGTGTTGACGGTCATCGGTTTTCTACCAGTATTGGTAACCGTGACCGGTCCAATCCGAACCGCCTGTTCAGCTTAGTATTTACGACGTAGTTCTTACGGTAATTACCATAGTTGATTAGACGCGTAGGATGATGAGACGCTTCACATGATTTACATGTACACCACATATAAATCATGTAGTAAGTAGTAAGCCCCGATAATCAATCACTTTCCAATCTTCCATCTACCCCCCAAGTGTCTTCTCCGGTCTTCCGAGTAGACTCCCAGCATCACTCCCAGTTTCGGTCGTCAAGCTTTTCACCAATCAACAGCCTTCGGATCCCATTTCGATCTCTTTTCTTTAGGGGTCAGCACAAATGGTTGGCAGCCAAAAACTTGCATGTGCTTCACACTTGGTCGAAATCCGTTGACGATCTCGAACGGGGTTTGATCTTGGCACTTGGGCGATGGTAGGTGATTCTTGATGTAGATCGCCGTCATTGCTGCTTAAACTCAAAAGAACTTGTCCAGCTTGGCGTAGTGAAGCATGCTGCGCCCGATCATCACAATTGCCCGAATTGCCCGTTCCGCCGTGCCGTTGGTCTGATGCGCATATTGAACGGTAACTTGCTGCTCGATTCCTTGATCATTGTAAAATGCCTTGAGCGAATTTGCCGCAAATTCGCGTGCACCATCGTGTCGAGCGAACTTGACCTTGTAGTTAAACTGCGTCTGTACTGCCATGATGTACTTCTTGATGCACTCTTCGCTGTCGGAATTGGCGCGCAGACTGAAACCCTTTATACATCCGCTGCCTTCATCTACGGTCAGTAGCAAGTACTTGCTTCAACCTAGTGAGTCGACTTCCATTGGACCACAAGTGTCGATGTGCTTGGCCCGACCATGGTTCACAGGATTCTTCGTCATCTTGATGCACGATTGGTTGTCTTCCATGATCTTGAGCTCGGGTCCAGAATTGTCCTATGCAGCATCCAGAATCTCGCACGGCAATCGATGCACCCACTTTCCTTCATGAATCGCCAGACTTAGTGCAATGTACTCAGCTTCACTTGTTGACAGCGACACACTTGACTGCTTTTTGCTTCTCCAGCTCACCGGAGCACCCATCAGGATTAACGCATATCCCGAAGTCGACTTGCGGTCTGCATGGTCGCCGGCCCAGTCTGCATCCAAGTAGCCGCAGAAGTCTACCTTGTCATCAGACTTTAAACAGATGCCGTGCGACTTAGTCCCTTGTAAGTATCGCAAAATGCGCTTGACCGCCATCCAATGCTCAACTTGGGAGTTTTCCACGAAGCGCGAAACGTAACTCACAGCAAAGGCAATGTCCGGTCGTGTCGCGGTCATCAAGTGCATTAAAGCGCCTACTGCTTCACAAAACGGGGCATCGATTTTGGTTACTGCGGTGCCTGGTATGAGTCGAAAACTGATGTCTGTTGGGCTGGTGACGGCTTTGCAGTCGCTCATGCCAAAACGCTTGAGAACATCTTCCACGTAGCGTCGCTGGCACATCGTCACGCTACCATTGTCGTTGTCCACCAGCTCGATACCCAACACAAATGCGCACTTGCCGCTGTCAGTCATTTCGAAACGCGCCTTCAAGTCACTCTTGGTGCGCATAATCAGTTCAGTCGAGCTGCCAGTCACCAACACATCATCAACGTATACCAGCAAAAGCTGATGAACTTTAGACTTCTTGGTCCGAGTGCAAAACGCAAAGTGAATATATATTTATAATAGGTACTTAGTTCGCAACTTTGAATACTACCTCTAAGCCTATTATTCGCAGTGACGTCATCCAGTGACGTCACCCCTATCACCCACTACTCATGCAATGACGTCATCCAGTGACGTCATTTCCTGACTTCGCCCTTACTGGTACATACCGGTACCCACCGGTATAGCGAAGCTTGGTCTTCCACTTGCTTCAACACTTGACGCAGCTTGACGAGGTGTCTTCTTCACAGCCGCTGTCTTTTCAACACTCCCTCTCGACTCGTTAGCTGCGGCACCTTGGATCCCAAGTCGATCGCGAATGTTTTCAAATTGTACAGCGGCGATCGGCTTGGTCATCATGTCTGCCAGCATATCTTGAGTCGGGCAATACTCCAAAACGACTTCACCTGATTCCACCTTCTCACGCACAAAATGGTAGCGTATGTCGATGTGTTTTGTTCTCTTATGGAACTCCGGGTTCTTGGCGAGAGCGATTGATCCTTGGTTGTCTTCATACATCTTGATCGCTTCGTCGCTTGTCATCTCACCAAGCTCCCCCAAAAGCACTTTGAGCCATACTGCTTCTTTGGTTGCTTCGGAAAGCGCCATGTATTCTGCTTCTGTTGAAGATAGCGCGACCGTCCGTTGTTTCTGGCTTTTCCAGCTGATGCATCCTCCGCTCATCATGAACACATAGCCGCTTGTACTTCGTCTTGACTCAATGTCGCCGGCCCAGTCTGCGTCGGTGTACCCGCAGATACGGCTTCCTTCTTCACGTGTAAACTCAAGACCATGATTGGGCGTTGCTTTCAGGTATCTCAGCACACGCTTCAAAGCTTGCCAGTGAGTCGGGCATGGGTCGGACGAGAACTGGGATAATGATCCCACTGCAGCAGCTAGATCCGGACGTGTGGCGACCATGAGATACATGATGCCTCCGACAGCACTTCGATATGGCACGTTGCACATGGTGTCTTCGTGCTTGCATTCTTGTTCACACATGTTCTTGGTTAGCTTCAGGCCGGGATCTTGAGGCGTCTTCACTGGCTTGCTGTTATCCATTCCGAACTTGGTTAACACGGACTTGAAAAACTTGGTTTGTTGTACAGTCACCATTCCCGTCTTACGGTCGTTCTTGATCTCCATGCCGAGAAAGTAATCGAGCTCACCGAGATCCGTCATTTCGAAGCGTTTGCTCAGCGCCATCTTGGTTGACTTGAGGAGTTCGTTGTTGCTGCTGGCCAGGATGAGATCATCGACGTAGAGCACCACGAGAATCATGTCTTGGTCGTCTCGCTTGATGTAGATGCAGTGGTCCGATTCGCACTTCTTGAATCCCATCTTGATCATGAACCCATCGATTGTTTGGTTCCACATGCGAGGCGATTGCTTCAAGCCGTAGAGTGATCTCTTTAGCTTGCACACATAGTCCGGCTGTGTTGCATCCAGGATCCGTCCGGCTGGTCCATGTAGATGTCTTCGTTGAGGGAGCCGTTAAGAAACGCTGTCTTGACGTCCATCTGATGTAGCATTAGGCCGTACTTGGCCGCCATACTGAGCACCACACGAATCGATGTGAACTTGGCCACCGGTGCGAAAGTTTCTTCATAGTCAACTCCGAATTTCTGTGAGAATCCTTTGGCCACAAGTCTTGCCTTGAAACGTTCAACTTCGCCATCTTGATTCTCCTTTACACGAAAAACCCATCGGCACCCGATGGCCTTGCGACCTTTCGGAAGAGGCACGATTTCCCACGTGTCGTTTCTCTGAAGCGAATCGAACTCCGAGTCACACGCTTCTTTCCACTTGCCGGAGTCGCTTGATTCCATCGCCGACTTGAATGTAGTCGGCGTTTCCCCCACTGAATCAACGATGTAGGCTGCTTCAAAATCCATTGCAGCCGCTGACACATGCTCAAGCGACGGACCTCTGTATGTTCTTCGCTTGGGACTTGGAATG
The DNA here is from genome assembly GCA_921007115.2 of Peronospora matthiolae. Classification (NCBI taxonomy): domain Eukaryota; phylum Oomycota; class Peronosporomycetes; order Peronosporales; family Peronosporaceae; genus Peronospora; species Peronospora matthiolae. The sequence goes on along the minus strand of CAKLBY020000043.1, from coordinate 328,682 downwards.
ATGGTAGCTTTCTCAAGTGATTGAGTGCGCGTGTGTCTCTTGATGTTGCTCTTCGAAGACCTGGTGTCTTCGTTGTCATCGTCGCTCGAGTCCATGTCGTCGTCAGTTTTACCTTCTTCTTTTTCTTCGTCCTCATCATGATCATCAAACTCAACGACACTTGACTCATCGTTGTAGTTGCGCGGACCTTCATCAAACTTGTCTTCCATGAATGTGGCATCGCGACTGATCTTGATCGCTCCTGTTGACACTTCCTCAAATCGATATGACTTCTGGTGTTCGGCGTATCCCAGGAAACGACAGAGTGATGACTTGGAGTCGAACTTCGCGCGTTTGTCTTGAGGCACTTGAACATACGCGTGGCATCCAAACACTTTAAGGTTGGCCAGAATCGGTTTCTTCATCGTCCACACTTGATATGGAGACTTGTCTTGGTGAATGGCACGTGTTGGACAGCGGTTTCGAAGAAACATCGCCGTCATCACTGCTTCACCCCAGTAGCTCTTTCCCAGTCCAGCGTGTTCCATCATGCAACGCGCACACTCGACCAGCGTGCGATTCATTCTCTCAGCTACTCCGTTTAGCTGAGGAGTATATGGAGGTGTGAACCTTTGTTGTATTCCCCGTTCCGCGCAGAATCGTGCCAGCTTGTCGGACTTGTATTCACCCCCATTGTCGCTTTGAAGGTACTTCACGCGCTTTCCGGTTTGCGTTTCGGCCATCGCAGCGTATTCCATGAACTTCGCCGCAACTTCAGATTTGCTCTTGAGCAGATAGACGACACAGTATCTTGACTTGTCATCAATGAATGTCACGAAGTACCGTTTTCCACTGAAAGTTGCCATCGACATCGGTCCGCATACGTCGCTGTGAATCACTTCGAGGAGTTTGGAGGTGCGAGCTGTAGTGTTTGATTGGAAGCGCACTCGAGTCTGTTTTCCCAGAGCACAACCTTCACACACGTCCCACTTCTTCACCGAAGATATGTCGATGCCAATTCCAATGTTCTTCGTCACGATGCAATTGAGTCCATCGTGACCTATGTGGCCAAGCCGAAGGTGCCAGAGGTACGACTTGGTGCCCCCTTGGCATCCCGACGACTTGGCTGCATTTGCTTGTTCTGGCGCCACTGGAGTCATTTGCAGCTTGAACAGTCCTTTACCTTCACGGGCACCAATTTTCCACTTGGTCCCTTTCGCTTTTCCATAGCACCCATCCTTCGTGAACGTCACTGGGCCGACATCCTTGGTGAAGCGGCCGACCGAGAACAGGTTTCTGGATAACTTTGGGATGTGCCACACGTTTGTGAGCACACCTTTCTTCATCCCTTGGGGTGTCTTCATCGACATGACAATGTCCCCACTGCCGATTGCTTGGACGATTCCATCATCCGCGAGATGGACATCCACAGCGTCAAACCCCTTGTAGTTCCGCATGAACTTCTTGGAGCACGTCATGTGCTGCGTCGCCCCGGAGTCGACCAGCCAGATGTCGCTCGATTTCGCAGATGTCGTTTCACCGATCGAAAAGAGGTAGTCGCCCGAGTCTTCTTCTTGAGCGACGTTTGCACGTTGTGATCGATAGCGGTCGCCGCTGTCTTGAGCACGCTGTGGCCGGTGTCTCTCCGTGTTTTCTTGGATGCGCGAGGGGCACTCCGCCATCCAGTGACCAATCTTTCCGCAATTGTGGCACGGCCAGGACTTCTTCACTGGTCGCCCTTTGCGCTGATTGTCCCTTGTGATGAACGCTTGACCTTGCGAAGCTTCATCACCTTTACTTCCTTGCTCCTTCCGCTTCATTTCTTCATGAAGCAGTCGAGACGTCACGAGCTCCCAGCTAAGAGTGTCTGAGCGCGACTCCAAAGCTGTGATCAAGAATTGATACGAGTCACTCAGGCTGCCGAGGAGTGTGATCACCAGATCGTCCTCGCAGACTGGAGCCCCCACCGCTTCTAGCTGTTCCGCCAGCGTCTTGAGCTTGTTGATGTGTTCGAGCACATCGTCGCCTTCTTCCATCATTGTCGTGAAGAAGCGACGGCGCAAGAACAGCTTGTTGGCAAGACTCTTCTTCTCGAAGTGGTCTTCCAACCTTGACCATGCGTCGCATGCACCACTTGCCGACCGGACCAACGGTAACTGGGAATCTTCCATGGCTAGAAAGATCACTGCCATCGCCTTTCTTGACTTCCTCTTGTACGTCGCTTGGTCCAACTGAGTCACGCACTGTTCCGCCTTGATCTCACCGCTGACGACCTCCCATAGGTCCCGTTCCTCCAGCACCATCTGCATCTTGAACTTCCAGGCGTGGAAGTTAGTTCCATCGAACTTGGAGATGCGGAGGGAGGAGGCGTCCATGGCAGCTAAGCTTGAATTGTTGGCGGTTTCAGAGTCTGACGAACTTGGGCTCATAACCTGATGAACTTTAGACTTCTTGGTCCGAGTGCAAAACGCAAAGTGAATATATATTTATAATAGGTACTTAGTTCGCAACTTTGAATACTACCTCTAAGCCTATTATTCGCAGTGACGTCATCCAGTGACGTCACCCACTGACGTCACCCACTGACGTCATGCAATGACGTCATCCAGTGACGTCATTTCCTGACTTCGCCCTTACTGGTACATACCGGTACCCACCGGTATAGCGAAGCTTGGTCTTCCACTTGCTTCAACACTTGACGCAGCTTGACGAGGTGTCTTCTTCACAGCCGCTGTCTTTTCAACAAAAGCACGCACTCGCCACTTGTAATCTTGAGATAAAGACACAGGTCAAAATGAGATACTTGAAATCCAATGGAGCAGACGAACTCATGGAAAGTCTCGTTCCATACGCGCGATGCTTGTTTTAGTCCGTAGATCGCCTTCTCCAATTCGAAGCAGTCAAAGTCTTCATCAACTTCGACCCCTTCTGGGATCGCGCAGAATACCTTTTCCTTCATCTCTCCGCATAGCAAAGCTGTCACCACGTCCAGCAGGTCCAGTGTCCAGTCAAAGTACTTCGTGATTGCAACTACCATGCGCAGCGTCACGTACTTGACAACCGTCGAAAACGTCTCCGTGTAGTCGATGCCATATTTCTGCTTGAACCCTTTTGCCACGAGACGCGCCTTTTATTTCTCGATGGATCCATCAGCTTTCCGCTTGATCTTTAATACCCACTTGGTGCCAATAGTATACTGTCCAGCTGGCTGTTTGGTCGCTCGAAACATGCCACGAAGTTTCATCGAGTCAACTCAGCACAGATTGCTTTACGCCAATGCACTTGATCCGGTCCATCAACAGCATCTTTAAACGTTGTCAGCTCAGACAAGTCAGTACCTTCGACTGCGTTGACACTCGCTCGCCACAAGACTTGAAGTGTAGCATCCTCGTTATCTTCGTCACTGCCCTTTCTCTCTTCGTCCAGATTGGCTCGAGCGCTTGACCGTCGCTTCGCTTGGTGCGATTCAAAGTCATCCGGGGCACTTGCTTCTTCTAACCCGGTTCCACGACGCTCAGGAAGTGTCCGTTGTAGAGCTTGTTCTTGGCTGTTTGAACGGCTTTTGCGTTTTCCAGTTTGCTTGAACTGCATGGGGTGAGGCTCATCGCTGATGTTCATCGATTCGATATCCAGCGCAGTGTCATCAACAATTTCTTGTGGTAGCGTCGGCGAGAAACCAAACGTTGATTCGTCGAATGTGACATCGCGAGATATCACCACTTGATCCGCTTCAATGTCGTAAACGCGATATGCCTTTACCACTTCTTCGTACCCCATGAATCGTCCTTCACGAGCCTTCGGATCCCATTTCGATCTCTTTTCCTTAGGGGTCAGCACCAACGTTTAGCAGCCGAAAAACCCGCATGTGCTTCACACTTGGTCGAAATCCGTTGAAAATCTCAAACGGGGTTTATTCTTGCCACCTGAATGCGATTCTTGATATAGATCGCCGTTGTTGCATTGGTAGAGAGCGGAGCAGATGGAGCGGAGAGGCTAAAGGGAGTGGAGAAGAAGAGACTTGCTCACTCAGTTGGAAGATTCGAAAGCAGTTGATTATCGGGGCTTACTTCTTACTACATGATTTATATGTGGTGCACATGTAAATCATGTGAAGTGTCTCGTCATCCTACGCGTCTAATCAACTATGGTAATTACCGTAAGAACTACTTCGTAAATACCAAGCTGAACGGCGGTTCGGATTGGACCGGTCACGGTTACCTATACTAGTAGGAAACCGATGACCGTCAACACGCTCCCTCAACGCGAACACGCACAAATCCCGAAAGCCGCCGTCATCTCCTTGTGGCGTGGCCCGTGAAGTCCCTTCGTCATGATGTCCGCTAACATCACCGCATTTTCACAGTACTTGAGCTTCACTTCACCGCGCTTGACCTCATCACCGATGTGATGATACTTTACGTCAATGTGCTTGGCACGGCCGTGGTTGACCGGGTTCTTCGTCATCTTGATACACGACTGATTGTCTGCATGGATCATGAGTTCCGTTCCTTCTTCATTGGCAGCCATCATGATCTCACAAAGCAGACGATGAATCCACTTGCCCTCTTGAATCGCCAAGCTGAGTGCGATGCATTCGGCTTCACTCGTGGACAACGAAACACTTGGCTGTTTCTTGCTGCCCCAACTCACTGGCGCACCCAACAGCATGAACACGTATCCAGACGTCGACTTGCGATTAGCGAGGTCACCGGCCCAGTCTGCATCCGAGTAGCCACGAAAGTCGATCTTCGCATTTGGCCTGTAGCAGCTTCCGTGCATCTTGGTGCATTGTAGGTAGCGGAAGATGCGCTTAACTGCAACCCAGTGTTCTTCTTGGGGGTTCTCTATAAATCGCGACACATAGTCCACGGCGAACGCAGCGTTCGTGCGCGTTGCAGTGGTCAGATGCATCAACGCACCAACAGCTTCGCGAAAAGGAGCATTGACCTTGGTGGCTGCATCACTTGAAACAAGTCGAGAGCTCATGTCGACTGGACTTGCGACGGCCTTGCAATCATCCATGCCAAAGCGCTTGAGTACGTCATCTACATACCGACGCTGACATAGTGTCACACTTCCATCTGCGCCGTCCAAAAGCTCGATTCCAAGCACAAATGCACACTTACCGCTGTCAGTCATCTCGAATCGTGTCTTCAGGTCGGTCTTGGTTTGTGCAATCAGCTCGCATGAGCTACCGGTGATCAACACGTCATCCACATACACCAGCAGCAGCGCGCATTGCCCTTCCACAATCCTTATGCAAAGACACGGGTCGAGGCTTGACGCTAGAAATTCAATAGCACACACGAACTCGTCAAACGTTTCGCTCCATACGCGCGACGTTTGTTTTAGTCCGGAGATTGCCTTCACCAACTCCAGACAATCGAAGGAGTCTTCCAATTCCACGCCTTCAGGGATGACTCAGAACACTTGTTCCTTCATGACGCCATACAGGAATGCCGTCACAACGTCAAGTTGGTCGATGGTCCATCCGAAATACTTGGCGACTGCAATCACCATGCGTAGCGTCACGTACTTGACGACGGGCGAGAATGTTTCCGTGTAGTCCATCCCATATTGTTGCTTGAAACCCTTTGCCACAAGACGCGCCTTGTACTTGTCAATTGATTCGTCCGCTTTGCGTTTGATCTTGAAGACCCACTTCGTGCCAATGGCGCGATATCCTTCAGGTAGCTTGGCTGCGCGGAATACTTCACGAAGTCGCATCGACTCAAGTTCCGCACGGACAGCTTCGCGCCAATGCACTTGATCAGGACCGCTCACCGCAGCTTCAAAAGTCGATGGCTCGGATAAGTCCACTGCTGTTTCGATGGCGTTCGCACTCGCACGCCAAAACACAGGCGGAGTCGATGCATCAGCATTCTTTGTTTCTTCATCTTCTACTTGGTGGGTCGTGTGGTTGTCTGGCGCACTTGATTCTTCCAGTCCAGGCCGTTGACGCACTGTGCGCGCGGGTGGAGCTATTACTCCTTCATCATGGGGACGACTCTTGCACTTGTCTGTTTGCTTGTACTGCGCTTGACCTGGCGCTTCATCATCCAGATCGAGGGAGTCGAAGTCAAGGTCATCGGCGTCTTCAGCGGTGGTAGGCGGCGAAAGTCCAAAGGCGGACTCGTCAAAGTTGACATCGCGACTGATGAACACCTGCCCCGCCTCGATGTCATAAACGCGATACGCTTTGGATGCTTCTTCGTAGCCCAAGGATATCCCAGTGCGAGCCTTGGGGTCCCACTTGGGCCGCTTCTCCTTCGGTGTCAGTATGCAAACTTGACAACCGAACACCTGCATGTGCTTGACATTTTGCTTGGAGTTGTGGACGATCTCGAACGGAGTCTTGTGCATAACTTTAGGTGAAGGCAGACGGTTCTTGACGTAGTTTGCCGTCATTGCTGCTTCGGCCTGTTGAAAAGACAGCGGCTGTGAAGAAGACACCTCGTCAAGCTGCGTCAAGTGTTGAAGCAAGTGGAAGACCAAGCTTCGCTATACCGGTGGGTACCGGTATGTACCAGTAAGGGCGAAGTCAGGAAATGACGTCACTGGATGACGTCATTGCATGACGTCAGTGGGTGACGTCAGTGGGTGACGTCACTGGATGACGTCACTGCGAATAATAGGCTTAGAGGTAGTATTCAAAGTTGCGAACTAAGTACCTATTATAAATATATATTCACTTTGCGTTTTGCACTCGGACCAAGAAGTCTAAAGTTCATCAGGTTATGAGCCCAAGTTCGTCAGACTCTGAAACCGCCAACAATTCAAGCTTAGCTGCCATGGACGCCTCCTCCCTCCGCATCTCCAAGTTCGATGGAACTAACTTCCACGCCTGGAAGTTCAAGATGCAGATGGTGCTGGAGGAACGGGACCTATGGGAGGTCGTCAGCGGTGAGATCAAGGCGGAACAATGCGTGACTCAGTTGGACCAAGCGACGTACAAGAGGAAGTCAAGAAAGGCGATGGCAGTGATCTTTCTAGCCATGGAAGATTCCCAGCTACCGTTGGTCCGGTCGGCAAGTGGCGCATGCGACGCATGGTCAAGGTTGGAAGACCACTTCGAGAAGAAGAGTCTTGCCAACAAGCTGTTCTTGCGCCGTCGCTTCTTCACGACAATGATGGAAGAAGGCGACGATGTGCTCGAACACATCAACAAGCTCAAGACGCTGGCGGAACAGCTAGAAGCGGTGGGGGCTCCAGTCTGCGAGGACGATCTGGTGATCACACTCCTCGGCAGCCTGAGTGACTCGTATCAATTCTTGATCACAGCTTTGGAGTCGCGCTCAGACACTCTTAGCTGGGAGCTCGTGACGTCTCGACTGCTTCATGAAGAAATGAAGCGGAAGGAGCAAGGAAGTAAAGGTGATGAAGCTTCGCAAGGTCAAGCGTTCATCACAAGGGACAATCAGCGCAAAGGGCGACCAGTGAAGAAGTCCTGGCCGTGCCACAATTGCGGAAAGATTGGTCACTGGATGGCGGAGTGCCCCTCGCGCATCCAAGAAAACACGGAGAGACACCGGCCACAGCGTGCTCAAGACAGCGGCGACCGCTATCGATCACAACGTGCAAACGTCGCTCAAGAAGAAGACTCGGGCGACTACCTCTTTTCGATCGGTGAAACGACATCTGCGAAATCGAGCGACATCTGGCTGGTCGACTCCGGGGCGACGCAGCACATGACGTGCTCCAAGAAGTTCATGCGGAACTACAAGGGGTTTGACGCTGTGGATGTCCATCTCGCGGATGATGGAATCGTCCAAGCAATCGGCAGTGGGGACATTGTCATGTCGATGAAGACACCCCAAGGGATGAAGAAAGGTGTGCTCACAAACGTGTGGCACATCCCAAAGTTATCCAGAAACCTGTTCTCGGTCGGCCGCTTCACCAAGGATGTCGGCCCAGTGACGTTCACGAAGGATGGGTGCTATGGAAAAGCGAAAGGGACCAAGTGGAAAATTGGTGCCCGTGAAGGTAAAGGACTGTTCAAGCTGCAAATGACTCCAGTGGCGCCGGAACAATCAAATGCAGCCAAGTCGTCGGGATGCCAAGGGGGCACCAAGTCGTACCTCTGGCACCTTCGGCTTGGCCACATAGGTCACGATGGACTCAATTGCATCGTGACGAAGAACATTGGAATTGGCATCGACATATCTTCGGTGAAGAAGTGGGACGTGTGTGAAGGTTGTGCTCTGGGAAAACAGACTCGAGTGCGCTTCCAATCAAACACTACAGCTCGCACCTCCAAACTCCTCGAAGTGATTCACAGCGACGTATGCGGACCGATGTCGATGGCAACTTTCAGTGGAAAACGGTACTTCGTGACATTCATTGATGACAAGTCAAGATACTGTGTCATCTATCTGCTCAAGAGCAAATCTGAAGTTGCGGCGAAGTTCATGGAATACGCTGCGATGGCCGAAACGCAAACCGGAAAGCGCGTGAAGTACCTTCAAAGCGACAATGGGGGTGAATACAAGTCCGACAAGCTGGCACGATTCTGCGCGGAACGGGGAATACAACAAAGGTTCACACCCCCATATACTCCTCAGCTAAACGGAGTAGCTGAGAGAATGAATCGCACGCTGGTCGAGTGTGCGCGTTGCATGATGGAACACGCTGGACTGGGAAAGAGCTACTGGGGTGAAGCAGTGATGACGGCGATGTTTCTTCGAAACCGCTGTCCAACACGTGCCATTCACCAAGACAAGTCTCCATATCAAGTGTGGACGGTGAAGAAACCGATTCTGGCCAACCTTAAAGTGTTTGGATGCCACGCGTATGTTCAAGTGCCTCAAGACAAACGCGCGAAGTTCGACTCCAAGTCATCACTCTGTCGTTTCCTGGGATACGCCGAACACCAGAAGTCATATCGATTTGAGGAAGTGTCAACAGGAGCGATCAAGATCAGTCGCGATGCCACATTCATGGAAGACAAGTTTGATGAAGGTCCGCGCAACTACAACGATGAGTCAAGTGTCGTTGAGTTTGATGATCATGATGAGGACGAAGAAAAAGAAGAAGGTAAAACTGACGACGACATGGACTCGAGCGACGATGACAACGAAGACACCAGGTCTTCGAAGAGCAACATCAAGAGACACACGCGCACTCAATCACTTTAGAAAGCTACCGTCATTCCAAGTCCCAAGCGAAGAACATACAGAGGTCCGTCGCTTGAGCATGTGTCAGCGGCTGCAATGGATTTTGAAGCAGCCTACATCGTTGATTCAGTGGGGGAAACGCCGACTACATTCAAGTCGGCGATGGAATCAAGCGACTCCGGCAAGTGGAAAGAAGCGTGTGACTCGGAGTTCGATTCGCTTCAGAGAAACGACACGTGGGAAATCGTGCCTCTTCCGAAAGGTCGCAAGGCCATCGGGTGCCGATGGGTTTTTCGTGTAAAGGAGAATCAAGATGGCGAAGTTGAACGTTTCAAGGCAAGACTTGTGGCCAAAGGATTCTCACAGAAATTCGGAGTTGACTATGAAGAAACTTTCGCACCGGTGGCCAAGTTCACATCGATTCGTGTGGTGCTCAGTATGGCGGCTAAGTACGGCCTAATGCTACATCAGATGGACGTCAAGACAGCGTTTCTTAACGGCTCCCTCAACGAAGACATCTACATGGACCAGCCGGACGGATACCTGGATACAACACAGCCGGACTATGTGTGCAAGCTAAAGAGATCACTCTACGGCTTGAAGCAATCGCCTCGCATGTGGAACCAAACAATCGATGGGTTCATGATCAAGATGGGATTCAAGAAGTGCGAATCGGACCACTGCATCTACATCAAGCGAGACGACCAAGACATGATTCTCGTGGTGCTCTACGTCGATGATCTCATCCTGGCCAGCAGCAACAACGAACTCCTCAAGTCAACCAAGATAGCGCTGAGCAAACGCTTCGAAATGACGGATCTCGGTGAGCTCGATTACTTTCTCGGCATGGAGATCAAGAACGACCGTAAGACGGGAATGGTGACTGTACAACAAACCAAGTTTCTCAAGTCCGTGTTAACCAAGTTCGGAATGGATAACAGCAAGCCAGTGAAGACGCCTCAAGATCCCGGCCTGAAGCTAACCAAGAACATGTGTGAACAAGAATGCAAGCACGAAGACACCATGTGCAACGTGCCATATCGAAGTGCTGTCGGAGGCATCATGTATCTCATGGTCGCCACACGTCCGGATCTAGCTGCTGCAGTGGGATCATTATCCCGGTTCTCGTCCGACCCATGCCCGACTCACTGGCAAGCTTTGAAGCGTGTGCTGAGATACCTGCAAGCAACGCCCAATCATGGTCTTGAGTTTACACGTGAAGAAGGAAGCCGTATCTGCGGGTACACCGACGCAGACTGGGCCGGCGACATTGAGTCAAGACGAAGTACAAGCGGCTATGTGTTCATGATGAGCGGAGGATGCATCAGCTGGAAAAGCCAGAAACAACGGACGGTCGCGCTATCTTCAACAGAAGCAGAATACATGGCGCTTTCCGAAGCAACCAAAGAAGCAGTATGGCTCAAAGTGCTTTTGGGGGAACTTGGTGAGATGACAAGCGACGAAGCTATCAAGATATATGAAGACAACCAAGGATCAATCGCTCTCGCCAAGAACCCGGAGTTCCATAAGAGAACAAAACACATCGACATACGCTACCATTTTGTGCGTGAGAAGGTGGAATCAGGTGAAGTCGTTTTGGAGTATTGCCCGACTCAAGATATGCTGGCAGACATGATGACCAAGCCGATCGCCGCTGTACAATTTGAAAACATTCGCGATCGACTTGGGATCCAAGGTGCCGCAGCTAACGAGTCGAGAGGGAGTGTTGAAAAGACAGCGGCTGTGAAGAAGACACCTCGTCAAGCTGCGTCAAGTGTTGAAGCAAGTGGAAGACCAAGCTTCGCTATACCGGTGGGTACCGGTATGTACCAGTAAGGGCGAAGTCAGGAAATGACGTCACTGGATGACGTCATTGCATGACGTCAGTGGGTGACGTCAGTGGGTGACGTCACTGGATGACGTCACTGCGAATAATAGGCTTAGAGGTAGTATTCAAAGTTGCGAACTAAGTACCTATTATAAATATATATTCACTTTGCGTTTTGCACTCGGACCAAGAAGTCTAAAGTTCATCAGGTTATGAGCCCAAGTTCGTCAGACTCTGAAACCGCCAACAATTCAAGCTTAGCTGCCATGGACGCCTCCTCCCTCCGCATCTCCAAGTTCGATGGAACTAACTTCCACGCCTGGAAGTTCAAGATGCAGATGGTGCTGGAGGAACGGGACCTATGGGAGGTCGTCAGCGGTGAGATCAAGGCGGAACAGTGCGAGACTCAGTTGGACCAAGCGACGTACAAGAGGAAGTCAAGAAAGGAGATGGCAGTGATCTGTCTAGCCATGGAAGATTCCCAGCTACCGTTGGTCCGGTCGGCAAGTGGTGCATGCGACGCATGGTCAAGGTTGGAAGACCACTTCGAGAAGAAGAGTCTTGCCAACAAGCTGTTCTTGCGCCGTCGCTTCTTCACGACAATGATGGAAGAAGGCGACGATGTGCTCGAACACATCAACAAGCTCAAGACGCTGGCGGAACAGCTAGAAGCGGTGGGGGCTCCAGTCTGCGAGGACGATCTGGTGATCACACTCCTCGGCAGCCTGAGTGACTCGTATCAATTCTTGATCACAGCTTTGGAGTCGCGCTCAGACACTCTTAGCTGGGAGCTCGTGACGTCTCGACTGCTTCATGAAGAAATGAAGCGGAAGGAGCAAGGAAGTAAAGGTGATGAAGCTTCGCAAGGTCAAGCGTTCATCACAAGGGACAATCAGCGCAAAGGGCGACCAGTGAAGAAGTCCTGGCCGTGCCACAATTGCGGAAAGATTGGTCACTGGATGGCGGAGTGCCCCTCGCGCATCCAAGAAAACACGGAGAGACACCGGCCACAGCGTGCTCAAGACAGCGGCGACCGCTATCGATCACAACGTGCAAACGTCGCTCAAGAAGAAGACTCGGGAGACTACCTCTTTTCGATCGGTGAAACGACATCTGCGAAATCGAGCGACATCTGGCTGGTCGACTCCGGGGCGACGCAGCACATGACGTGCTCCAAGAAGTTCATGCGGAACTACAAGGGGTTTGACGCTGTGGATGTCCATCTCGCGGATGATGGAATCGTCCAAGCAATCGGCAGTGGGGACATTGTCATGTCGATGAAGACACCCCAAGGGATGAAGAAAGGTGTGCTCACAAACGTGTGGCACATCCCAAAGTTATCCAGAAACCTGTTCTCGGTCGGCCGCTTCACCAAGGATGTCGGCCCAGTGACGTTCACGAAGGATGGGTGCTATGGAAAAGCGAAAGGGACCAAGTGGAAAATTGGTGCCCGTGAAGGTAAAGGACTGTTCAAGCTGCAAATGACTCCAGTGGCGCCGGAACAAGCAAATGCAGCCAAGTCGTCGGGATGCCAAGGGGGCACCAAGTCGTACCTCTGGCACCTTCGGCTTGGCCACATAGGTCACGATGGACTCAATTGCATCGTGACGAAGAACATTGGAATTGGCATCGACATATCTTCGGTGAAGAAGTGGGACGTGTGTGAAGGTTGTGCTCTGGGAAAACAGACTCGAGTGCGCTTCCAATCAAACACTACAGCTCGCACCTCCAAACTCCTCGAAGTGATTCACAGCGACGTATGCGGACCGATGTCGATGGCAACTTTCAGTGGAAAACGGTACTTCGTGACATTCATTGATGACAAGTCAAGATACTGTGTCGTCTATCTGCTCAAGAGCAAATCTGAAGTTGCGGCGAAGTTCATGGAATACGCTGCGATGGCCGAAACGCAAACCGGAAAGCGCGTGAAGTACCTTCAAAGCGACAATGGGGGTGAATACAAGTCCGACAAGCTGGCACGATTCTGCGCGGAACGGGGAATACAACAAAGGTTCACACCCCCATATACTCCTCAGCTAAACGGAGTAGCTGAGAGAATGAATCGCACGCTGGTCGAGTGTGCGCGTTGCATGATGGAACACGCTGGACTGGGAAAGAGCTACTGGGGTGAAGCAGTGATGACGGCGATGTTTCTTCGAAACCGCTGTCCAACACGTGCCATTCACCAAGACAAGTCTCCATATCAAGTGTGGACGATGAAGAAACCGATTCTGGCCAACCTTAAAGTGTTTGGATGCCACGCGTATGTTCAAGTGCCTCAAGACAAACGCGCGAAGTTCGACTCCAAGTCATCACTCTGTCGTTTCCTGGGATACGCCGAACACCAGAAGTCATATCGATTTGAGGAATTGTCAACAGGAGCGATCAAGATCAGTCGCGATGCCACATTCATGGAAGACAAGTTTGATGAAGGTCCGCGCAACTACAACGATGAGTCAAGTGTCGTTGAGTTTGATGATCATGATGAGGACGAAGAAAAAGAAGAAGGTAAAACTGACGACGACATGGACTCGAGCGACGATGACAACGAAGACACCAGGTCTTCGAAGAGCAACATCAAGAGACACACGCGCACTCAATCACTTGAGAAAGCTACCGTCATTCCAAGTCCCAAGCGAAGAACATACAGAGGTCCGTCGCTTGAGCATGTGTCAGCGGCTGCAATGGATTTTGAAGCAGCCTACATCGTTGATTCAGTGGGGAAACGCCGACTACATTCAAGTCGGCGATGGAATCAAGCGACTCCGGCAAGTGGAAAGAAGCGTGTGACTCGGAGTTCGATTCGCTTCAGAGAAACGACACGTGGGAAATCGTGCCTCTTCCGAAAGGTCGCAAGGCCATCGGGTGCCGATGGGTTTTTCGTGTAAAGGAGAATCAAGATGGCGAAGCTGAACGTTTCAAGGCAAGACTTGTGGCCAAAGGATTCTCACAGAAATTCGGAGTTGACTATGAAGAAACTTTCGCACCGGTGGCCAAGTTCACATCGATTCGTGTGGTGCTCAGTATGGCGGCTAAGTACGGCCTAATGCTACATCAGATGGACGTCAAGACAGCGTTTCTTAACGGCTCCCTCAACGAAGACATCTACATGGACCAGCCGGACGGATACCTGGATGCAACACAGCCGGACTATGTGTGCAAGCTAAAGAGATCACTCTACGGCTTGAAGCAATCGCCTCGCATGTGGAACCAAACAATCGATGGGTTCATGATCAAGATGGGATTCAAGAAGTGCGAATCGGACCACTGCATCTACATCAAGCGAGACGACCAAGACATGATTCTCGTGGTGCTCTACGTCGATGATCTCATCCTGGCCAGCAGCAACAACGAACTCCTCAAGTCAACCAAGATGGCGCTGAGCAAACGCTTCGAAATGACGGATCTCGGTGAGCTCGATTACTTTCTCGGCATGGAGATCAAGAACGACCGTAAGACGGGAATGGTGACTGTACAACAAACCAAGTTTCTCAAGTCCGTGTTAACCAAGTTCGGAATGGATAACAGCAAGCCAGTGAAGACGCCTCAAGATCCCGGCCTGAAGCTAACCAAGAACATGTGTGAACAAGAATGCAAGCACGAAGACACCATGTGCAACGTGCCATATCGAAGTGCTGTCGGAGGCATCATGTATCTCATGGTCGCCACACGTCCGGATCTAGCTGCTGCAGTGGGATCATTATCCCAGTTCTCGTCCGACCCATGCCCGACTCACTGGCAAGCTTTGAAGCGTGTGCTGAGATACCTGCAAGCAACGCCCAAGCATGGTCTTGAGTTTACACGTGAAGAAGGAAGCCGTATCTGCGGGTACACCGACGCAGACTGGGCCGGCGACATTGAGTCAAGACGAAGTACAAGCGGCTATGTGTTCATGATGAGCGGAGGATGCATCAGCTGGAAAAGCCAGAAACAACGGACGGTCGCGCTATCTTCAACAGAAGCAGAATACATGGCGCTTTCCGAAGCAACCAAAGAAGCAGTATGGCTCAAAGTGCTTTTGGGGGAACTTGGTGAGATGACAAGCGACGAAGCGATCAAGATGTACGAAGACAACCAAGGATCAATCGCTCTCGCCAAGAACCCGGAGTTCCATAAGAGAACAAAACGCATCGACATACGCTACCATTTTGTGCGTGAGAAGGTGGAATCAGGTGAAGTCGTTTTGGAGTATTGCCCGACTCAAGATATGCTGGCAGACATGATGACCAAGCCGATCGCCGCTGTACAATTTGAAAACATTCGCGATCGACTTGGGATCCAAGGTGCCGCAGCTAACGAGTCGAGAGGGAGTGTTGAAAAGACAGCGGCTGTGAAGAAGACACCTCGTCAAGCTGCGTCAAGTGTTGAAGCAAGTGGAAGACCAAGCTTCGCTATACCGGTGGGTACCGGTATGTACCAGTAAGGGCGAAGTCAGGAAATGACGTCACTGGATGACGTCATTGCATGACGTCAGTGGGTGACGTCAGTGGGTGACGTCACTGGATGACGTCACTGCGAATAATAGGCTTAGAGGTAGTATTCAAAGTTGCGAACTAAGTACCTATTATAAATATATATTCACTTTGCGTTTTGCACTCGGACCAAGAAGTCTAAAGTTCATCACGGCCCAGAAGCACTTTTCCAACTTAGCATGGTGGAGCATGCTGCGACCAATTGTGACGATAGTCCGAATGGCGCGCTCTACCGTGCAGTTGGTCTGGTGTGCATATGGCACCGTCTTCTGCTGCTCAATGCCTTCATCTTCGTAGAATTCTTGAAGCGAGTTGGTTGCGAACTCGCGGGCTCCGTCGTGTCGAACGAGCTTGACCTTCTTGCCAAACTGCGCTTGCACCATCTTGATGTATCGTGTGATGTAGTTTTCACTCTCCGACTTCACACGTAGACAGAAGCCCTTCATGCATCCACTGGCTTCGTCAAAGATCAGCAGTATATATTTGCTGCCACCCATAGAATTCATTTCTATGGGTCCGCAGATGTCGACGTGAAGTAGCTCGAAGGTGTCGAATCTGCGCTTGTCCTGGTTGTGTGGGAATGGTTTTTGGACCATTTTCCTTCGTTGACATCCTCGGCATGCGCTTGATCCATTTTACTTGAGAGGTACCTTCACATCCTTGATCATGTTCGGGGGCCACCATTTTGCGAAGCACATCAGCTGGAGCGTGTCCCATCCGCGCATGTAAGTCGACACCGTTGCATCCGTTTGTTGTCGCATTGGCCGATCGATGAGCTGTGTGAAGCCAATAAAGGCCATCCACAAGATCTGCAGTTGCCACCACTTGTTGCGATCCTTTGCGAGCGACAAACATCTTGGTCCCGTCGAACACGACTTGAAACTTGCCGTGCTTGTTGACCTGCGGTACCGAAAGCAGATTCTTGCTCATGCTTGGTACTTAAAGCACGTTCTTGATCTTGATCTCGATCTCACGCTCTTCACCGCTGGGCAGAACCACCTTTTCAAAGATGGTTCCAACACCCTTGATGACCACTTTGTTGCCATCCGCCACCAAGATTTCACCGTCGTTGCGCTTGTTCAGTCTTGCAAACTTGGTCTTGTCGTGGCATATGTGGTGTGTTGCACCACTGTCGACGGCCCACATTCCGGACACGTCCTTCTTCGCTGAGAGTCCACACTCTAGCGAAAATGCAAACGCTAATTGATCGTAGTCGCTGTCTTCATCACGATATTGTCCCCACTGGACATTGTTTGCCCCGCGTCCACGACCATTGCCGCCGCGTCGGTCTCCTCGACTTTCATTATTCTGCTTGGACCAACAGCGATCGACGGTGTGTCCCACCTTCCCACAGTAGGTGCACTCGAATGGCTCGCGCTCAGTGTTGAAGGCCTCGGCCGCATCTTCAGTCTTGACCATCGTCGCTGTTGTTGTCACCTTCTCCCCTTGGCGCTTGGTGTGCTCATTCGTGAGCACCTTCACCACATCTTGGGTACGAAGCTCCGCGCTGCTCATCTCCAAGTTAAGAACAACGTTCTCAAAACTCTTAGGGAGGCTGAGCAGCAGGCAAATTGCGACGTTCTCGTCCTCCATCTTCGCACCGATGCTGCTAAGCTTGGCGGCAATGTTCATGACTTCATTGCAGTGATGCATGACGTTGACGCTTTCATCCATCTTCATGCTGAAGAGTTGACGCTTGAGGTAGATCCTTCCCGCTTTCTGGGATCCACCGTACAGCACCTTTAGGCTCTGCCACGCAACCCACGCTTCCTCGCAGTTGTCGACCACATGGTGGTAGTCTGCGCCCATGTGTAGCAACATCTTTCCAAACGCGATGTTGTTGGTCTTGACGTAGTCGTCCTGCGCTCGAGGGTCCACGAACGTCGAGGAGCTCTCCTGGCTGACAGCATGCCACACTGACTTCGTCAGGAACACGCCACGCATATATCGACTCCAGGTCGAATAGTTGTCCCCATCGAACTTATCGATGAGTACGTTGGAGGATGCGTGGCCGGCAGAAGACATTGCGCTTGGGCTCATAACCTGTTGAAAGTATGGCACGGGAGTGACGAGAAGACCGGAAGAGACCGGAAGGAGCGAAGAGGCTGGAGGAGCGGAGCAGAGAAGACTTGCTCGGGAGAAGGAGAATTCGAAAGTGATTGATGATCGGGGCTTACTACTTACTACATGATTTATATGTGGTGCACATGTAAATCATGTGAAGTGTCTCGTCATCCTACGCGTCTAATCAACTATGGTAATTACCGTAAAAACTACGTCGTAAATACAAAGCTGAAAAGGCGGTTCGGATTGGACCGGTCACGGTTACCAATACTGGTAGGAAACCGATGACCGTCAACAAACTCGTCAAACGTTTCGTTCCATACGCGCGACGCTTGCTTGAGTCCGTAGATTGCCTTCATCAATTCCAGACAATCGAAGGAGCCTTCCAATTCCACGCCTTCAGGGATGACGCAGAACACTTGTTCCTTCCTGACACCATACAGGAATGCCGTCACCACGTCGAGTTGGTCGATGTTCCATCCGAAATACTTGGCGACTGCAATCACCATGCGCAGCGTCACGTACTTGACAACGGGCGAGAATGTTTCCGCGTAGTCCATCCCATATTGTTGCTCGAGACCCTTTGCCACAAGACGCGCCTTGTACTTGTCAATTGATTCGTCCGCTTTGCGCTTGATCTTGAAGAACCACTTCGTGCCAATGGCACGATATCCTTCAGGTAGCTTGGCTGCGCGGAATACTTCACGAAGTCGCATCGACTCAAGTTCCGCACGGACAGCTTCGCGCCAATGCACTTGATCAGTACCGCTCACCGCAGCTTCAAAAGTCGATGGCTCGGATAAGTCCACTGCTGTTTCGATGGCGTTCGCACTCGCACGCCAAAACACAGGCGGAGTCGATGCATCAGCATTCTTTGTTTCTTCATCTTCTTCTTGGTGGGTAGTGTGATTGTCTGGCGCACTTGATTCTTCTAGTCCAGGCCGTTGACGCACTGTGCGCGTGGGTGGAGCTGGCACTCCTTCATCATGGGGACGACTCTTGCGCTTGCCTGTTTGCTTTTACTGCTCTTGACCTGGCGCTTCATCATCCAGATCGAGGGAGTCGAAGTCAAGGTCATCGGCGTCTTCAGCTGTGGTTGGCGGCGAAAATCCAAAGGCGGACTCGTCAAAGTTGACATGTGACTGATGACCACCTGCCCCGCCTCGATGTCATAAACGCGATACGCTTTAGATGCTTCTTCGTAGCCCAAGAATATCCCAGTGCGAGCCTTGGGGTCCCACTTGAGCCGCTTCTCCTTCGGTTTCAGTATGTAAACCTGACAACCGAACACCCACATGTGCTTGACATTTTGCTTGGAGTTGTGGACAATCTCGAACGGAGTCTTGTGCATAACGTTAGGCGACGGCAGACGGTTCTTGACGTAGTTTGCCGTCATTGCTGCTTCGGCCCAGAAGCACTTTTCCAACTTAGCATGGCGGAGCATGCTGCGACCAATTGTGACGATAGTCCGAATGGCGCGCCCTGCCGTGCTGTTGGTCTGGTGTGCATATGACACCATCGTCTGCTGCTCAATGCCTTCATCTTCGTAGAATTCATGAAGCGAGTTGGTTGCGAACTCGCGGGCTCCGTCGTGTCGAACGAACTTGACCTTCTTGCCAAACTGCGCTTGCACCATCTTGATGTATCGTGTGATGTAGTTTTCACTCTCCGACTTCACACGTAGACAGAAGCCCTTCATGCATCCACTGGCTTCGTCAAAGATCAGCAGTATATATTTGCTGCCACCCAGAGAATCCATCTCCATGGGTCCGCATATGTCGACGTGAAGTAGCTCGAAGATGTCGAATCTGCGCTTGTCCTGGTTGTGTGGGAATGGTTTTTGGACCATTTTCCCTTGTTGACATCCTCGGCATACGCTTGATCCATTTTACTTGAGAGGTACCTTCACATCCTTGATCATGTTCGTGGCCACCATTTTGCGAAGCACATCAGCTGGAGCGTGTCCCATCCGCGCATGTAAGTCGACACCGTTGCTTCCGTTTGTTGTCGCATTGGCCGATCGATGAGCTGTGTGAAGCCAATAAAGGCCATCCACAAGATCTGCAGTTGTCACCACTTGTTGCGATCCTTTGCGAGCGACAAACATCTTGGTCCCGTCGAACACGACTTGAAACTTGCCGTGCTTGTTGATCTGCGGTACCGAAAGCAGATTCTTGCTCATGCTTGGTACTTAAAGCACGTTCTTGATCTTGATCTCGATCTCACGCTCTTCACCGCTGGGCAGAACCACCTTTTCAAAGATGGTTCCAACACCCTTGATGACCACTTTGTTGCCATCCGCCACCAAGATTTCACCGTCGTTGCGCTTGTTCAGTCTTGCAAACTTGGTCTTGTCGTGGCATATGTGGTGTGTTGCACCACTGTCGACGGCCCACATTCCGGACACGTTCTTCTTCGCTGAGAGTCCACACTCTAGCGAAAATGCAAACGCTACTTGATCGTAGTCGCTGTCTTCATCGCGATATTTGTTGCATTGTAGATCGGAGCGAGGAAAGCGGAGCAAACGGAGCGGAGAGACCGAAGAGAGTAGAGCAGAAAATACTTGCCCAATAGTTGGAAGATTCGAAAGTGATTGATTATCGGGGCTTACTACTTACTACATGATTTATATGTGGTGTACATATAAATCATGTGAAGCGTCTCATCATCCTACGCGTCTAATCAACTATGGTAATTACCGTAAGAACTACGTCGTAAATACTAAGCTGAACAGGCGGTTCGGATTGGACCGGTCACGGTTACCTATACTAGTAGGAAACCGATGACCGTCAACACGCTCCCTCAACGCGAACACGCACAAATCCCGAAAGCCGCCGTCATCTCCTTGTGGCGTGGCCCGTGAAGTCCCTTCGTCATGATGTCCGCTAACATCACCGCATTTTCACAGTACTTGAGCTTCACTTCACCGCGCTTGACCTCATCACGGATGTGATGATACTTTACGTCAATGTGCTTGGCACGGCCGTGGTTGACCGGGTTCTTCGTCATCTTGATACACGACTGATTGTCTGCATGGATCATGAGTTCCGTTCCTTCTTCATTGGCAGCCATCATGATCTCACAAAGCAGACGATGAATCCACTTGCCCTCTTGAATTGCCAAGCTGAGTGCGATGTATTCGGCTTCACTCGTGGACAACGAAACACTTGGCTGCTTCTTGCTGCCCCAACTGACTGTCGCACCGAGTAGCATGAACGTGTATCCCGATGTTGACTTGCGGTCGGTAAGATCACCAGCCCAATCCGCATCCGAATATCCACGGAAGTCGATCCTTGCACTTGGCTTGTAGCAAATTCCATGCGTCTTGGTGCCTTGTAGGTAGCGAAAGATACGCTTAACTGCAACCCAGTGTTCTTCTTGGGGATTTTACATGAACCGCGACACATAGCCCACAGCAAACGCAATGTCCGGACGCGTTGCAGTGGTCAGGTGCATCAACGCACCAACAGCTTCGCGAAAAGGAGCATCGACCTTGGTGGCTGCATCACTTGAAACAAGTCGAGAGCTCATGTCGACTGGACTTGCGACGGCCTTGCAACCATCCATGCCAAAGCGCTTGAGTACGTCATCTACATACCGACGCTGACATAGTGTCACACTTCCATCTGCGCCGTCCAAAAGCTCGATCCCAAGAAAAAACGCACACTTGCCGCTGTCCGTCATTTCGAACCGCGTCTTCAGGTCGTTCTTGGTTTGTGCAATCAGCTCGAGTGAGCTTCCAGTCACCAAGACGTCGTCCACGTAGACCAGTATAAACACGCAATGGCCGTCCGAAGTCTTGATGTAGAGACATGGGTCGAAGTCCGATACTTGAAATCCGATGAAGCACACATACTCGTCGAACGTCTCGTTCCACACTCGCGACGCTTGCTTGAGGCCGTAAATTGACTTCACCAATTCCAGGCAGTCGAACGTACTGTCAAGTTCGACGCCTTCAGGAATCACGCAGAACACTTGTTCCTTCATGACGCCATACAGGAAAGCTGTCACCACATCAAGCTGGTCGATGGGCCATCCAAAATGCTTGGAAATTGCGATCATTATTCGCAGCGTCACATACTTGACCACAGGCGAAAACGTCTCCGTGTAGTCGATGCCATACTTTTGGCGGAAACCCTTGGCCACAAGTCGTGCCTTGTACTTCTCGATTGACCCATCCGCCTTGCGCTTGATCTTGAACACCCATTTTGTGCCAATGGCGCGTTGTCCGTTGGGCAGCTTGGCTGCACGAAACACACCGCGAAGTCGCATTGACTCGAGCTCTGCATGAATTGCTTTTCTCCAGTGCACTTGGTCAGGGCCGCTTACTGCTGCTTCAAATGTTGAGGGTTCTGATAAGTCCACTGCTGCTTCAACGGCATTTGCACTCGCACGCCAAAACACAGGCGGTGTTGAATCACCAGAATCCTTCGTTTCTTCGTCTTCTTCTTGTCGTGACGAGTTGTTTTCCGGCGCGCTTGACTCTTCTAGTCCTGGTCGTTGACGCACTGCACGCGGTCGTGGAGCTGCTGTATCTTCATCATTGAGTCGGTTCTTGCGCTTGCCTGTTTGCTTGTACTCCATTTGACGCAGCTCTTCGTCATCAAGATTCAGCAATTCGAAGTCCAGGTCATCGACATCTTCATCAGTGATCGGCAGTTGAAGTCCAAAGGTGGACTCGTCGAAGTTGACATCGCGGCTGATAACCACCTGCCCCGCCTCGATGTCATAAACACGATATGCCTTCGAAACTTCTTCGTAGCCCACGAATATGCCAGCGCGAGCCTTTGGATCCCACTTGAGTCGATTCTCTTTAGGCGTCAGTATGTATGTCTGACACCCGAATGTTCGCATGTGCTTGACGCTTGGTTTCAAGTTGTAGACGATCTCAAACGGGGTCTTGTGCACGACTTTAGGTGACGGCAGTCGATTCTTGACGTAGATGGCCGTCATCGCTGCTTCGGCCCAGAAACACTTGTCCAGTTTGGCATGATGAAGCATGCTGCGGCCGATCGTGACAATAGTCCTAATGGCACGCTCTGCTGTTCCGTTTGTTTGATGTGCATACGGCACCGTTGTCTGCTGTTCAATGCCTTCGTCTTCGTAGAACAGTTGAAGCGAGTTGGTTGAAAACTCGCGAGCTCCGTCGTGTCGCACGAACTTGACCTTCTTACAGAATTGCGTCTGTACCATGGTGATATATTTCCGGATGTAGTCTTCACTCTCGGACTTCACTCGTAGACAAAAGCCCTTCATGCATCCACTGGCTTCGTCGATGATCAGCAGCAAATATTTGCTGCCACCGAGCGAATCCTTTTCCATGGGCCCGCAGATGTCCAGATGAAGTAGCTCAAACGTATCGTAGCTGCGCTTGTCTCGGTTGCTTGGAAATGGTTTTTGGACCATTTTCCCTTGTTGACATCCTCGACATGTAGTTGCTCCACCCGACTTGAGAGGGACTCGCACATCCTTGATCATGTTGGTCGCGATCATCTTGCGAAGTACATCGACTGGAGCATGACCCATTCTCGCATGTAGATCGGCACAACTGGTTCCACTTGTTGTCACATTCGCTGATCGTTGAGTCGTCCGAAGCCAGTAGAGTCCATCCACGAGATCCGCTGTCGCCACCACTTGCTGTGAGTTCTTGAGAGTCACATACATCTTGGACCCGTCAAACACGACTTGAAACATGCCATGGCTGTTAATCTGTGGCACCGAGAGCAGGTTCTTGCTCATACTTGGAACATATAGCGCGTTCTTGATTTCGATCCCACGCTCTTCACCGTTGGGCAGAACCACCTTTTCCATGATGGTTCCCACACCCTTGATGGCCACCTTGTTGCCATCAGCCACCAAGAGTTCGCCCTCATTGCGCTCTGCCAAACTTGCGAACTTGGTCTTGTCGTGGCAAATGTGGTGCGTTGCACCACTGTCGACGGCCCACATTCCAGACACGTCCTTGCTCGTCGAAACTCCACATTCGAACGAGACTGCAAACGCCACTCGATCGTAGCCATTGCCTTCATCATGATGTCCCCACTGGACATTGTTAGCCCCGCGTCCACGACCATTGCCGCCGCGTCGGGCTCCCCGACCTTCGTTCTTCTGCTTTGTCCAGCAACGATCCACCGTGTGTCCCACCTTGCCACAATACGTGCATTGGTAGGGCTCACGCTCGGCGCTGAATGCCTTGCTTGCATCTTCAGCCTTCACCGTAGTCGCTGTCGTTGTCCCTTTTTCTCCTTGACGCTTGGCATGCTCATTCGTCAGGACTCTCACCACATCTTGAGTGCGAAGCTCGGTGCTGCTCATTTCCATGTTGAGCACCACATTTTCGTAGCTCTTCGGAAGACTGAGTAGCAGACAAATTGCAACATCTTCGTCTTCCATCTTCGCACCGATGCCGCTAAGCTTGGCGGAGATGTTGAGGACCTCGTTGCAGTGATGCATGACGTTCGCGCCTTCAGCCATCTTGATACTGAAAAGTTGTCGCTTGAGGTAGATGCGTCCTGCCTTCTGCGACCCACCGTACAGCGTCTTCAGACTTGTCCACGCAACCCAGGCTTCCTCGCAGTTGTCCAGCACATGATGGTAGTCCGCGTTCATGTGCAGCAGCATCATACCAAACGCGACGTTGCTTGCCTTGACGTAGTCATCGGACGCTCGCGGGTCGGTGAAAGTCGGAGTCACTTCACGGTTGACAACGTGCCAGACGGACTTCGTCAAAAACACACCGCGCATGTACCGGCTCCACGTTGCGTAATTGTCTCCATTGAACTTGTCAATGGAGGCGTTGCTGGTGGACGACATGGCGCTTGGGCTCATAACCTGTTGCATTGTAGATCGGAGCGAGGAAAGCGGAGCGAGGAAAGCGGAGCGAACGGAGCGGAGAGACCGAAGAGAGTAGAGCAGAAAACACTTGCCCAATAGTTGGAAGATTCGAAAGTGATTGATTATCGGGGCTTACTACTTACTACATGATTTATATGTGGTGTACATATAAATCATGTGAAGCGTCTCATCATCCTACGCGTCTAATCAACTATGGTAATTACCGTAAGAACTACGTCGTAAATACTAAGCTGAACAGGCGGTTCGGATTGGATCGGTCACGGTTACCAATACTGGTAGAAAACCGATGACCGTCAACAATATTGTCCCCACTGGACATTGTTTGCCCCGCGTCCACGACCATTGCCGCCGCGTCGGTCTCCTCGACTTTCATTCTTCTGCTTGGTCCAACAGTGATCGACGGTGTGTCCCACCTTCCCACGGTAGGTGCACTTGTATGGCTCGCGCTCAGTGTTGAAGGCCTTGGCTGCATCTTCAGTCTTGACCATCGTCGCTGTTGTTGTCACCTTCTCCCCTTGGCGCTTGGTGTGCTCATTCGTGAGCACCTTCACCACATCTTGGGTACGAAGCTCTGCGCTGCTCATCTCCAAGTTAAGAACAACGTTCTCAAAACTCTTAGGGAGGCTGAGCAGCAGGCAAATTGCGACGTCCTCGTCCTCCATCTTCGCACCGATGCTGCTAAGCTTGGTGGCGATGTTCAGGACCTCGTTGCAGTGATGCATGACGTTGGCGCTTTCATCCATCTTCGTGCTGAAGAGTTGACGCTTGAGGTGGATCCTTCCCGCTTTCTGGGATCCACCGTACAGCACCTTCAGGCTTTGCCACGCAACCCACGCTTCCTCGCAGTTGTCAACCACATGGTGGTAGTCCGCGCCCATGTGCAGCAACATCATTCCAAACGCGATGTTGTTGGTCTTGACGTAGTCGTCCTGCGCTCGAGGGTCCACAAACGTCGGGGAGCTCTCCCGGCTGACAGTATGCCACACTGACTTCGTCAGGAACACGCCACGCATATATCGACTCCAGGTCGAATAGTTGTCCCCATCGAACTTATCGATGAGCACGTTGGAGGATGCGTGGCCGGCAGAAGACATTGCGCTTGGGCTCATAACCTGTTGAGGTATGGCACGGGAGTGAAGAGAAGACCGGAAGAGACCGGAGGGAGCGAAGAGGCTTGAGGAGCGGAGCAGAGAAGACTTGCTCGGCAGAAGGAGAATTCGAAAGTGATTGACGATCGGGGCTTACTACTTACTACATGATTTATATGTGGTGCACATATAAATCATGTGAAGCGTCTCATCATCCTACGCGTCTAATCAACTATGGTAATTACCGTAAGAACTACGTCGTAAATACCAAGCTGAACGGCGGTTCGGATTGGACCGGTCACGGTTACCAATACTGGTAGGAAACCAATGACCGTCAACAAACTCGTCAAACGTTTCGTTCCATACGCGCGACGCTTGCTTGAGTCCGTAGATTGCCTTCACCAACTCCAGACAATCAAAGAACCCTTTTATTTCCACGCCTTCAGGGATGACGCAGAACACTTGTTCCTTCATGACACCATACAGGAATGCCGTCACCACGTCGAGTTGGTCGATGGTCCATCCTAAATGCTTAGCGACTGCAATCATCATGCGTAGCGTCACGTTCTTGACCACGGGCGAGAACGTTTCCGTGTAGTCCATCCCATATTGTTGCTCGAGACCCTTTGCCACAAGACGCGCCTTGTATTTGTCAACTGATCCATCCGCTTTGCGCTTGATCTTGAAGACCCACTTCGTGCCAATGGTGCGATGTCCTTTAGGTAGCTTGGCTGCGCGGAACACTCCACGAAGTCGCATCGACTCCAGTTCCGCTTAAATGGCTTCACGCCAATGCACTTGATCAGGACCGCTCATCACAGCTTCAAAAGTCGATGGCTCGGATAAGTCCACTGCTGTTTCGATGGCGTTCGCACTCGCAAGCCAAAACACAGGCGGAGTCGATGCATCAGCATTCTTTGTTTCTTCCTCTTCTACTTGGTGTGCCATGTAATTCTTTGGTGCACTTGATTCTTCTAGTCCAGACCGTTGATGCACTGTGCGCGTGGGTGGAGCTGGCACTCCTTCATCATGAAGACGACTCTTGCGCTTGCCTGTTTGCTTGTACTGCTCTTGCCCGGCTCTTCATCATCCAGTTCGAGGGAGTCGAAGTCAAGGTCATCGGTATCTTCATAATTGATAGGCGGCGAAAGTCCAAAAGAGGACTCATCAAAGTTGACATGCGACTGATGACCACCTGCCCCGCCTCGATGTCATAAACGTGATACGCTTTAGATGCTTCTTCGTAGCCCAAGAATATCCCAGTGCGAGCCTTGGGGTCCCACTTGAGCCGCTTCTCCATCGGTGTCAGTATGTAAACCTGACAACCGAACACCCGCATGTGCTTGACACTTGGCTTGGAGTTGTTGAAGAACTCGAACGGAGTCTTGTGCATAACGTTAGGCGACGGCAGACGGTTCTTGACGTAGTTTGCCGTCATTGCTGCTTCGGCCCAGAAGCACTTTTCCAACTTGGCATGGTGGAGCATGCTGCGACCAATTGTGACGATAGTCCGAATGGCGCGCTCTACCGTGCCGTTGGTCTGGTGTGCATATGGCACCATCGTCTGCTGCTCAATGCCTTCATCTTCGTAGAATTCTTGAAGCGAGTTGGTTGCGAACTCGCGGGCTCCGTCGTGTCGGACGAGCTTGACCTTCTTGCCAAACTGCGCTTGCACCATCTTGATGTATCGTGTGATGTAGTTTTCACTCTCCGACTTCACACGTAGACAGAAGCCCTTCATGCATCCACTGGCTTCGTCAAAGATCAGCAGTAGATATTTGCTGCCACCCAGAGAATTCATTTCTATGGGTCCGCATATGTCGACGTGAAGTAGCTCGAAGATGTCGAATCTGCGCTTGTCCTGGTTGTGTGAGAATGGTTTTTGGACCATTTTCCCTTGTTGACATCCTCGGCATGCGCTTGATCCACTCGACGTGAGAAGTACCTTCACATCCTTGATCATGTTCGTGGCCACCATTTTGCGAAGAACATCAGCTGGAGCGTGTCCCATTCGCGCATGTAAGTCGACACCGTTGCTTCCGTTTGTTGCCGTATTGGCCGATCGATGAGCTGTGTGAAGCCAATAAAGGCCATCCACAAGATCTGCAGTTGCCACCAATTGGTGCGATCCTTTGCGAGCGGCAAACATCTTGGTCCCGTCGAACACGACTTGAAACTTGCCGTGCTTGTTGATCTGCGGTACCGATAGTAGATTCTTGCTCGTGCTTGGTACGTAAAGCACGTTCTTGATCTCGATCTCACGCTCTTCACCGCTGGGCAGAACCACCTTTTTCAAAGATGGTTCCAACACCCTTGATGGCCACTTTGTTGCCATCCGCCACCAAGATTTCACCGTCGTTGCGCTTGTTCAGTCTTGCAAACTTGGTCTTGTCGTGGCATATGTGGTGTGTTGCACCACTGTCGACGGCCCACATTCCGGACACGTCCTTCTTCGCTGAGAGTTCACACTCTAGCGAAAATGCAAACGCTGCTTGATCGTAGTCGCTGTCTTCATCACGATATTGTCCCCACTGGACATTGTTTGCCCCGCGTCCACGACCATTGCCGCCGCGTCGGTCTCCTCGACTTTCATTATTCTGCTTGGACCAACAGCGATCGACGGTGTGTCCCAGCTTCCCACAGTAGGTGCACTTGTATGGCTCGCGCTCAGTGTTGAAGGCCTTGGCTGCATCTTCAGTCTTGACCATCGTCGCTGTTGTTGTCGTCTTCTCCCCTTGGCGCTTGGTGTGCTCATTCGTGATCACCTTCACCACATCTTGGGTACGAAGCTCCGCGCTGCTCATCTCCAAGTTAAGAACAACGTTCTCAAAACTCTTAGGGAGGCTGAGCAGCAGGCAAATTGCGACGTCCTCGTCCTCCATCTTCGCACCGATGCTGCTAAGCTTGGTGGCGATGTTCAGAACCTCGTTGCAGTGATGCATGACGTTGGCGCTTTCATCCATCTTCGTGCTGAAGAGTTGACGCTTGAGGTGGATCCTTCCCGCTTTCTGGGATCCACCGTACAGCACCTTCAGGCTTTGCCACGCAACCCACGCTTCCTCGCAGTTGTCAACCACATGGTGGTAGTCCGCGCCCATGTGCAGCAACATCATTCCAAACGCGATGTTGTTGGTCTTGACGTAGTCGTCCTGCGCTCGAGGGTCCACAAACGTCGGGGAGCTCTCCTGGCTGACAGCATGCCACACTGACTTTGTCAGGAACACGCCACGCATATATCGACTCCAGGTCGAATAGTTGTCCCCATCGAACTTATCGATGAGCACGTTGGAGGATGCGTGGCCGGCAGAAGACATTGCGCTTGGGCTCATAACCTGTTGAAGGTATGGCACGGGAGTGACGAGAAGACCGGAGGAGATCGGAGGGAGCGAAGAGGCTTGAGGAGCGGAGCAGAGAAGACTTGCTCGGCAGAAGGAGAATTCGAAAGTGATTGATGATCGGGGCTTACTACTTACTACATGATTTATATGTGGTGCACATATAAATCATGTGAAGCGTCTCATCATCCTACGCGTCTAATCAACTATGGTAATTACCGTAAGAACTACGTCGTAAATACAAAGCTGAAAAGGCGGTTCGGATTGGACCGGTCACGGTTACCAATACTGGTAGGAAACCAATGACCGTCAACAAACTCGTCAAACGTTTCGTTCCATACGCGCGACGCTTGCTTGAGTCCGTAGATTGCCTTCACCAACTCCAGACAATCAAAGAACCCTTTTATTTCCACGCCTTCAGGGATGACGCAGAACACTTGTTCCTTCATGACACCATACAGGAATGCCGTCACCACGTCGAGTTGGTCGATGGTCCATCCGAAATACTTGGCGACTGCAATCACCATGCGTAGCGTCACGTACTTGACGACGGGCGAGAATGTTTCCGTGTAGTCCATCCCATACTGTTGCTCGAGACCCTTTGCCACAAGACGCGCCTTGTATTTGTCAATTGATTCGTCCGCTTTGCGCTTGATCTTGAAGACCCACTTCGTGCCAATGGTGCGATGTCCTTTAGGTAGCTTGGCTGCGCGGAATACTTCACGAAGTCGCATCGACTCAAGTTCCGCACGGACAGCTTCGCGCCAATGCACTTGATCAGTACCGCTCACCGCAGCTTCAAAAGTCGATGGCTCGGATAAGTCCACTGCTGTTTCGATGGCGTTCGCACTCGCACGCCAAAACACAGGCGGAGTCGATGCATCAGCATTCTTTGTTTCTTCATCCTCTTCTTGGTGGGTCGTGTGACTGTCTGGCGCACTTGATTCTTCTAGTCCAGGCCGTTGACGTACTGTGCGCGTGGGTGGAGTTGGTACTCCTTCATCATGGGGACAACTCTTGCGCTTGCCTGTTTGCTTTTACTGCGCTTGACCTGGCGCTTCATCATCCAGATCGAGGGAGTCGAAGTCAAGGTCATCGGCGTCTTCATCGGTGGTTGGCGGCGAAAGTCCAAAGGCGGACTCGTCAAAGTTGACATGCGACTGATGACCACCTGCCCCGCCTCGATGTCATAAACGCGATACGCTTTAGATGCTTCTTCGTAGCCCAAGAATATCCCAGTGCGAGCCTTGGGGTCCCACTTGAGCCGCTTCTCCTTCGGTTTCAGTATGTAAACCTGACAACCGAACACCCACATGTGCTTGACATTTTGCTTGGAGTTGTGGACGATCTCGAACGGAGTCTTGTGCATAACGTTAGGCGACGGCAGACGGTTCTTGACGTAGATTGCCGTCATTGCTGCTTCGGCCCAGAAGCACTTTTCCAACTTAGCATGGTGGAGCATGCTGCGACCAATTGTGACGATAGTCCGAATGGCGCGCTCTACCGTGCAGTTGGTCTGGTGTGCATATGGCACCATCGTCTGCTGCTCAATGCCTTCATCTTCGTAGAATTCTTGAAGCGAGTTGGTTGCGAACTCGCGGGCTCCGTCGTGTCGAACGAGCTTGACCTTCTTGCCAAACTGCGCTTGCACCATCTTGATGTATCGTGTGATGTAGTTTTCACTCTCCGAATTCACACGTAGACAGAAGCCCTTCATGCATCCACTGGCTTCGTCAAAGATCAGCAGTATATATTTGCTGCCACCCAGAGAATTCATTTCTATGGGTCCGCATATGTCGACGTGAAGTAGCTCGAAGATGTCGAATCTGCGCTTGTCCTGGTTGTGTGAGAATGGTTTTTGGACCATTTTCCCTTGTTGACATCCTCGGCATGCGCTTGATCCACTCGACGTGAGAAGTACCTTCACATCCTTGATCATGTTCGTGGCCACCATTTTGCGAAGAACATCAGCTGGAGCGTGTCCCATTCGCGCATGTAAGTCGACACCGTTGCTTCCGTTTGTTGCCGTATTGGCCGATCGATGAGCTGTGTGAAGCCAATAAAGGCCATCCACAAGATCTGCAGTTGCCACCAATTGGTGCGATCCTTTGCGAGCGGCAAACATCTTGGTCCCGTCGAACACGACTTGAAACTTGCCGTGCTTGTTGATCTGCGGTACCGATAGTAGATTCTTGCTCGTGCTTGGTACGTAAAGCACGTTCTTGATCTCGATCTCACGCTCTTCACCGCTGGGCAGAACCACCTTTTTCAAAGATGGTTCCAACACCCTTGATGGCCACTTTGTTGCCATCCGCCACCAAGATTTCACCGTCGTTGCGCTTGTTCAGTCTTGCAAACTTGGTCTTGTCGTGGCATATGTGGTGTGTTGCACCACTGTCGACGGCCCACATTCCGGACACGTCCTTCTTCGCTGAGAGTTCACACTCTAGCGAAAATGCAAACGCTAATTGATCGTAGTCGCTGTCTTCATCACGATATTGTCCCCACTGGACATTGTTTGCCCCGCGTCCACGACCATTGCCGCCGCGTCGGTCTCCTCGACTTTCATTCTTCTGCTTGGACCAACAGCGATCGACGGTGTGTCCCAGCTTCCCACAGTAGGTGCACTTGTATGGCTCGCGCTCAGTGTTGAAGGCCTTGGCTGCATCTTCAGTCTTGACCATCGTCGCTGTTGTTGTCGTCTTCTCCCCTTGGCGCTTGGTGTGCTCATTCGTGATCACCTTCACCACATCTTGGGTACGAAGCTCCGCGCTGCTCATCTCCAAGTTAAGAACAACGTTCTCAAAACTCTTAGGGAGGCTGAGCAGCAGGCAAATTGCGACGTCCTCGTCCTCCATCTTCACACCGATGCTGCTAAGCTTGGTGGCGATGTTCAGAACCTCGTTGCAGTGATGCATGACGTTGGCGCTTTCATCCATCTTCGTGCTGAAGAGTTGACGCTTGAGGTAGATCCTTCCCGCTTTCTGGGATCCACCGTACAGCACCTTCAGGCTTTGCCACGCAACCCACGCTTCCTCGCAGTTGTCAACCACATGGTGGTAGTCCGCGCCCATGTGCAGCAACATCATTCCAAACGCGATGTTGTTGGTCTTGACGTAGTCGTCCTGCGCTCGAGGGTCCACAAACGTCGGGGAGCTCTCCTGGCTGACAGCATGCCACACTGACTTTGTCAGGAACACGCCACGCATATATCGACTCCAGGTCGAATAGTTGTCCCCATCGAACTTATCGATGAGCACGTTGGAGGATGCGTGGCCGGCAGAAGACATTGCGCTTGGGCTCATAACCTGTTGAAGGTATGGCACGGGAGTGACGAGAAGACCGGAGGAGATCGGAGGGAGCGAAGAGGCTGGAGGAGCGGAGCAGAGAAGACTTGCTCGGGAGAAGGAGAATTCGAAAGTGATTGATGATCGGGGCTTACTACTTACTACATGATTTATATGTGGTGCACATATAAATCATGTGAAGCGTCTCATCATCCTACGCGTCTAATCAACTATGGTAATTACCGTAAGAACTACGTCGTAAATACAAAGCTGAAAAGGCGGTTCGGATTGGACCGGTCACGGTTACCAATACTGGTAGGAAACCAATGACCGTCAACAAACTCGTCAAACGTTTCGTTCCATACGCGCGACGCTTGCTTGAGTCCGTAGATTGCCTTCACCAACTCCAGACAATCAAAGAACCCTTTTATTTCCACGCCTTCAGGGATGACGCAGAACACTTGTTCCTTCATGACACCATACAGGAATGCCGTCACCACGTCGAGTTGGTCGATGGTCCATCCGAAATACTTGGCGACTGCAATCACCATGCGTAGCGTCACGTACTTGACGACGGGCGAGAATGTTTCCGTGTAGTCCATCCCATACTGTTGCTCGAGACCCTTTGCCACAAGACGCGCCTTGTATTTGTCAATTGATTCGTCCGCTTTGCGCTTGATCTTGAAGACCCACTTCGTGCCAATGGCGCGATGTCCTTCAGGTAGCTTGGCTGCGCGGAATACTTCACGAAGTCGCATCGACTCAAGTTCCGCACGGACAGCTTCGCGCCAATGCACTTGATCAGTACCGCTCACCGCAGCTTCAAAAGTCGATGGCTCGGATAAGTCCACTGCTGTTTCGATGGCGTTCGCACTCGCACGCCAAAACACAGGCGGAGTCGATGCATCAGCATTCTTTGTTTCTTCATCCTCTTCTTAATGGGTCGTGTGACTGTCTGGCGCACTTGATTCTTCTAGTCCAGGCCGTTGACGTACTGTGCGCGTGGGTGGAGTTGGTACTCCTTCATCATGGGGACAACTCTTGCGCTTGCCTGTTTGCTTTTACTGCGCTTGACCTGGCGCTTCATCATCCAGATCGAGGGAGTCGAAGTCAAGGTCATCGGCGTCTTCATCGGTGGTTGGCGGCGAAAGTCCAAAGGCGGACTCGTCAAAGTTGACATGCGACTGATGACCACCTGCCCCGCCTCGATGTCATAAACGCGATACGCTTTAGATGCTTCTTCGTAGCCCAAGAATATCCCAGTGCGAGCCTTGGGGTCCCACTTGAGCCGCTTCTCCTTCGGTTTCAGTATGTAAACCTGACAACCGAACACCCACATGTGCTTGACATTTTGCTTGGAGTTGTGGACGATCTCGAACGGAGTCTTGTGCATAACGTTAGGCGACGGCAGACGGTTCTTGACGTAGATTGCCGTCATTGCTGCTTCGGCCCAGAAGCACTTTTCCAACTTAGCATGGTGGAGCATGCTGCGACCAATTGTGACGATAGTCCGAATGGCGCGCTCTACCGTGCAGTTGGTCTGGTGTGCATATGGCACCATCGTCTGCTGCTCAATGCCTTCATCTTCGTAGAATTCTTGAAGCGAGTTGGTTGCGAACTCGCGGGC
Organism: Peronospora matthiolae; assembly: GCA_921007115.2. Classification (NCBI taxonomy): domain Eukaryota; phylum Oomycota; class Peronosporomycetes; order Peronosporales; family Peronosporaceae; genus Peronospora; species Peronospora matthiolae. The sequence continues at coordinate 295,034 of CAKLBY020000043.1, read as the reverse complement.
TCCGTCGTGTCGAACGAGCTTGACCTTCTTGCCAAACTGCGCTTGCACCATCTTGATGTATCGTGTGATGTAGTTTTCACTCTCCGAATTCACACGTAGACAGAAGCCCTTCATGCATCCACTGGCTTCGTCAAAGATCAGCAGTATATATTTGCTGCCACCCAGAGAATTCATTTCTATGGGTCCGCATATGTCGACGTGAAGTAGCTCGAAGATGTCGAATCTGCGCTTGTCCTGGTTGCGTGGGAATGGTTTTTGGACCATTTTCCCTTGTTGACATCCTCGACATGCACTTGATCCACTTGACGTGAGAGATACCTTCACATCCTTGATCATGTTCGTGGCCACCATTTTGCGAAGAACATCAGCTGGAGCGTGTCCCATTCGCGCATGTAAGTCGACACCGTTGCTTCCGTTTGTTGCCGTATTGGCCGATCGATGAGCTGTGTGAAGCCAATAAAGGCCATCCACAAGATCTGCAGTTGCCACCAATTGGTGCGATCCTTTGCGAGCGGCAAACATCTTGGTCCCGTCGAACACGACTTGAAACTTGCCGTGCTTGTTGATCTGCGGTACCGAAAGCAGATTCTTGCTCGTGCTTGGTACGTAAAGCACGTTCTTGATCTCGATCTCACGCTCTTCACCGTTGGGCAGAACCACCTTTTCCATGATGGTTCCCACACCCTTGATGGCCACCTTGTTGCCATCAGCCACCAAGAGTTCGCCCTCATTGCGCTCTGCCAAACTTGCGAACTTGGTCTTGTCGTGGCAAATGTGGTGCGTTGCACCACTGTCGACGGCCCACATTCCAGACACGTCCTTGCTCGTCGAAACTCCACATTCGAACGAGACTGCAAACGCCACTCGATCGTAGCCATTGCCTTCATCATGATGTCCCCACTGGACATTGTTAGCCCCGCGTCCACGACCATTGCCGCCGCGTCGGGCTCCCCGACCTTCGTTCTTCTGCTTTGTCCAGCAACGATCCACCGTGTGTCCCACCTTGCCACAATACGTGCATTGGTAGGGCTCACGCTCGGCGCTGAATGCCTTGCTTGCATCTTCAGCCTTCACCGTAGTCGCTGTCGTTGTCCCTTTTTCTCCTTGACGCTTGGCATGCTCATTCGTCAGGACTCTCACCACATCTTGAGTGCGAAGCTCGGTGCTGCTCATTTCCATGTTGAGCACCACATTTTCGTAGCTCTTCGGAAGACTGAGTAGCAGACAAATTGCAACATCTTCGTCTTCCATCTTCGCACCGATGCCGCTAAGCTTGGCGGAGATGTTGAGGACCTCGTTGCAGTGATGCATGACGTTCGCGCCTTCAGCCATCTTGATACTGAAAAGTTGTCGCTTGAGGTAGATGCGTCCTGCCTTCTGCGACCCACCGTACAGCGTCTTCAGACTTGTCCACGCAACCCAGGCTTCCTCGCAGTTGTCCAGCACATGATGGTAGTCCGCGTTCATGTGCAGCAGCATCATACCAAACGCGACGTTGCTTGCCTTGACGTAGTCATCGGACGCTCGCGGGTCGGTGAAAGTCGGAGTCACTTCACGGTTGACAACGTGCCAGACGGACTTCGTCAAAAACACACCGCGCATGTACCGGCTCCACGTTGCGTAATTGTCTCCATTGAACTTGTCAATGGAGGCGTTGCTGGTGGACGACATGGCGCTTGGGCTCATAACCTGTTGCATTCAGATCGGAGCGAGGAAAGCGGAGCAAACGGAGCGGAGAGACCGAAGAGAGTAGAGCAGAAAACACTTGCCCAATAGTTGGAAGATTCGAAAGTGATTGATTATCGGGGCTTACTACTTACTACATGATTTATATGTGGTGTACATATAAATCATGTGAAGCGTCTCATCATCCTACGCGTCTAATCAACTATGGTAATTACCGTAAGAACTACGTCGTAAATACTAAGCTGAACAGGCGGTTCGGATTGGATCGGTCACGGTTACCAATACTGGTAGAAAACCGATGACCGTCAACAATATTGTCCCCACTGGACATTGTTTGCCCCGCGTCCACGACCATTGCCGCCGCGTCGGTCTCCTCGACTTTCATTCTTCTGCTTGGTCCAACAGTGATCGACGGTGTGTCCCACCTTCCCACAGTAGGTGCACTCGAATGGCTCGCGCTCAGTGTTGAAGGCCTTGGCTGCATCTTCAGTCTTGACCATCATCGCTGTTGTTGTCGTCTTCTCCCCTTGGCGCTTGGTGTGCTCATTCGTGATCACCTTCACCACATCTTGGGTACGAAGCTCCGCGCTGCTCATCTCCAAGTTAAGAACAACGTTCTCAAAACTCTTAGGGAGGCTGAGCAGCAGGCAAATTGCGACGTTCTCGTCCTCCATCTTCGCACCGATGCTGCTAAGCTTGGTGGCGATGTTCAGGACCTCGTTGCAGTGATGCAAGACGTTGGCGCTTTCATCCATCTTCATGCTGAAGAGTTGACGCTTGAGGTAGATCCTTCCCGCTTTCTGGGATCTACCGTACAGCACCTTCAGGCTTTGCCACGCAACCCACGCTTCCTCGCAGTTGTCAACCACATGGTGGTAGTCCGCGCCCATGTGCAGCAACATCTTTCCAAACGCGATGTTGTTGGTCTTGACGTAGTCGTCCTGCGCTCGAGGGTCCACAAACGTCGGGGAGCTCTCCTGGCTGACAGCATGCCACACTGACTTTGTCAGGAACACGCCACGCATATATCGACTCCAGGTCGAATAGTTGTCCCTATCGAACTTATCGATGAGCACGTTGGAGGATGCGTGGCCGGCAGAAGACATTGCGCTTGGGCTCATAACCTGTTGAAGGTATGGCACGGGAGTGACGAGAAGACCGGAGGAGATCGGAGGGAGCGAAGAGGCTGGAGGAGCGGAGCAGAGAAGACTTGCTCGGCAGAAGGAGAATTTGAAAGTGATTGATGATCGGGGCTTACTACTTACTACATGATTTATATGTGGTGCACATATATATCATGTGAAGCGTCTCATCATCCTACGCGTCTAATCAACTATGGTAATTACCGTAAAAACTACGTCGTAAATACTAAGCTGAACAGGCGGTTCGGATTGGATCGGTCACGGTTACCAATAATGGTAGGAAACCGATGACCGTCAACGATTCGGTATCCAGCGCAGTGTCATGAACAATTTCTTGTGGTAGCGTCGGCGAAAAACCAAACGTTGATTCGTCGAATGTGACATCGCGAGATATCACCACTTGATCCGCTTCAATGTCGTAAACGCGATATGCCTTTACCACTTCTTCGTACCCCATGAATGGTCCTTCACGAGCCTTAGGATCCCATTTCGATCTCTTTTCCTTAGGGGTCAGCACAAACGTTCGGCAGCCGAAAACCCGCATGTGCTTCACACTTGGTCGAAATCCGTTGACGATTCCGAACGGGGTTTGAGCTTGGCACTTGGGCGATGGTAGGCGATTCTTGATGTAGATCGCCGTCATTGCTGCTTCAACTCAAAAGAACTTTTCCAGCTTGGCGTAGTGAAGCATGCTGCGCCCGATCGTCATAATGGTCCGAATTGCCCGTTCCACCGTGCCGTTGGTCTGATGCGCATATGGAACGGTAACTTGCTGCTCGATTCCTTGATCATCGTAAAATGCCTTGAGCGAATTTGCCGCAAATTCGCGTGCACCATCGTGTCGAGCGAACTTGACCTTGTAGTTAATTGCGTCTGTACTGCCATGATGTACTTCTTGATGCACTCTTCGCTGTCGGACTTGGCGCGCAGACTGAAACCCTTTATACATCCGCTGCCTTCATCGACGATCAGTAGCAAGTACTTGCTTCCACCTAGCGAGTCAACTTCCATCGGACCACAAGTGTCGATGTGTAGAAGCTCAAACGGATCGTAGTAGCGCTTGTTTGGATTGCTTGGGAACAGTTGTTGAACCATTTTTCCTTCTAGAAAACCCTGATACACGCTTGATCCGCTCAATTTTGTTGGCATCTTGGCATCCTTGATCATGCCCTTGGAGACCATCCTGCACAAGACATCAACCGGTGCGTTGCCCATAAGAGCATGAATGTTTTCGACTCTTGGTCCTGAACCCGCATTCACGGATAGTTGGGATGTATGTTAAGATGTAACGAGCACTGGGCGAGAGAAAGAAGCTTGAAGAACTTGAAAGAAGTCTACACTGCGAAGTGAAGACGACTTGTGTAGGAGGAGGAATATTTGAAAGTGAATTTATTTGTGGGTTTTTGTTAAAGCTACCTGATTTATCCATGCACTGATTTATATTTTGGCCACATGTAAATCATGAATCACAAATCATGTAGGTCATCCAATCATCCTATGCGTCTAATCATTGGTAAAAACTCACCGTAATTACGCGGAATTGACTTGGACAGGTTTACGGTTCCCATGGTAGCTGATAGCAGTACCTCAACCGTTAACCCACAATAATGTGCTTGAAAACTGTGAGGAAGCGTGGGTTGCGTGGCAAAGCCTGAAGGTGCTCTACGGTGGATCACAGAATGCGGGGCGAACCAACCTCAGTCGTCAACTGTTTAGCATGAAGATGGCTATAGGCGCGAACGTCATGCATCACTGCAATGAAGTCATGAACATTGCCGCCAAGCTTAGCAGCATCGGTGCGAAGATGGACGATGAGGACGTCGCAATTTGCCTGCTGCTCAGTCTCCCTAAGAGTTTTGAGAACGTTGTTCTTAACTTGGAGATGAGCAGCGCAGAGCTTCGTACCCAAGATGTGGTGAAGGTGATCACGAATGAGCATACCAAGCGCCAAGGGGAGAAGGTGACAACAACAGCGACGATGGTCAAGACTGAAGATGCAGCCAAGGCCTTCAACACTGAGCGCGAGCCATACAAGTGCACCTACTGTGGGAAGCTGGGACACACCGTCGATCGCTGTTGGTCCAAGCAGAATAATGAAAGTCGAGGAGACCGACGCGGCGGCAATGGTCGTGGACGCGGGGCAAACAATGTCCAGTGGGGACAATATCGTGATGAAGACAGCGACTACGATCAATTAGCGTTTGCATTTTCGCTAGAGTGTGAACTCTCAGCGAAGAAGGACGTGTCCGGAATGTGGGCCGTCGACAGTGGTGCAACACACCATATATGCCACGACAAGACCAAGTTTGCAAGACTGAACAAGCGCAACGACGGTGAAATCTTGGTGGCGGATGGCAACAAAGTGGCCATCAAGGGTGTTAGAACCATCTTTGAAAAAGGTGGTTCTACCCAACGGTGAAGAGCGTGAGATCGAGATCAAGAACGTGCTTTACGTACCAAGCACGAGCAAGAATCTACTATCGGTACCGCAGATCAACAAGCACGGCAAGTTTCAAGTCGTGTTCGACGGGACCAAGATGTTTGCCGCTCGCAAAGGATCGCACCAATTGGTGGCAACTGCAGATCTTGTGGATGGCCTTTATTGGCTTCACACAGCTCATCGATCGGCCAATACGGCAGCAAACGGAAGCAACGGTGTCGACTTACATGCGCGAATGGGACACGCTCCAGCTGATGTTCTTTGCAAAATGGTGGCCACGAACATGATCAAGGATGTGAAGGTACTTCTCACGTCGAGTGGATCAAGCGCATGCCGAGGATGTCAACAAGGGAAAATGGTCCAAAAACCATTCTCACACAACCAGGACAAGCGCAGATTCGACATCTTCGAGCTACTTCACGTCGACATATGCGGACCCATAGAAATGAATTCTCTGGGTGGCAGCAAATATCTACTGCTGATCTTTGACGAAGCCAGTGGATGCATGAAGGGCTTCTGTCTACGTGTGAATTCGGAGAGTGAAAACTACATCACACGATACATCAAGATGGTGCAAGCGCAGTTTGGCAAGAAGGTCAAGCTCGTCCGACACGACGGAGCCCGCGAGTTCGCAACCAACTCGCTTCAAGAATTCTACGAAGATGAAGGCATTGAGCAGCAGACGATGGTGCCATATGCACACCAGACCAACGGCACGGTAGAGCGCGCCATTCGGACTATCGTCACAATTGGTCGCAGCATGCTCCACCATGCCAAGTTGGAAAAGTGCTTCTGGGCCGAAGCAGCAATGACGGCAAACTACGTCAAGAACCGTCTGCCGTCGCCTAACGTTATGCACAAGACTCCGTTCGAGTTCTTCAACAACTCCAAGCCAAGTGTCAAGCACATGCGGGTGTTCGGTTGTCAGGTTTACATACTGACACCGATGGAGAAGCGGCTCAAGTGGGACCCCAAGGCTCGCACTGGGATATTCTTGGGCTACGAAGAAGCATCTAAAGCGTATCACGTTTATGACATCGAGGCGGGGCAGGTGGTCATCGGTCGCATGTCAACTTTGATGAGTCCTCTTTTGGACTTTCGCCGCCTATCAATTATGAAGATACCGATGACCTTGACTTCGACTCCCTCGAACTGGATGATGAAGAGCCGGGCAAGAGCAGTACAAGCAAACAGGCAAGCGCAAGAGTCGTCTTCATGATGAAGGAGTGCCAGCTCCACCCACGCGCACAGTGCATCAACGGTCTGGACTAGAAGAATCAAGTGCACCAAAGAATTACATGGCACACCAAGTAGAAGAGGAAGAAACAAAGAATGCTGATGCATCGACTCCGCCTGTGTTTTGGCTTGCGAGTGCGAACGCCATCGAAACAGCAGTGGACTTATCCGAGCCATCGACTTTTGAAGCTGTGATGAGCGGTCCTGATCAAGTGCATTGGCGTGAAGCCATTTAAGCGGAACTGGAGTCGATGCGACTTCGTGGAGTGTTCCGCGCAGCCAAGCTACCTAAAGGACATCGCACCATTGGCACGAAGTGGTTCTTCAAGATCAAGCGCAAAGCGGATGGATCAGTTGACAAATACAAGGCGCGTCTTGTGGCAAAGGGTCTCGAGCAACAATATGGGATGGACTACACGGAAACGTTATCGCCCGTGGTCAAGAACGTGACGCTACGCATGATGATTGCAGTCGCCAAGCATTTAGGATGGACCATCGACTAACTCGACGTGGTGACGGCATTCCTGTATGGTGTCATGAAGGAACAAGTGTTCTGCGTCATCCCTGAAGGCGTGGAAATAAAAGGGTTCTTTGATTGTCTGGAGTTGGTGAAGGCAATCTACGGACTCAAGCAAGCGTCGCGCGTATGGAACGAAACGTTTGACGAGTTTGTTGACGGTCATTGGTTTCCTACCAGTATTGGTAACCGTGACCGGTCCAATCCGAACCGCCTTTTCAGCTTTGTATTTACGACGTAGTTCTTACGGTAATTACCATAGTTGATTAGACGCGTAGGATGATGAGACGCTTCACATGATTTATATGTGCACCACATATAAATCATGTAGTAAGAAGTAAGCCCCGATCATCAATCACTTTCGAATCTTCCAACTAGTGAGCAAGTCTCTTCTTCTCCACTCTCTTCAGCCTCTCCGCTCCATCTGCTCCGCTCTCTACCATTGTAACACGCGCTCCTTGAAAATCTTTATTGAGGCTCGCTTCTGCGCTCCAGCCAAACTCGATGATCCAGAGCGTTCCGTTTAGTCCGCCCCCCCCCATCGTCCAGCACCACGTCACATCTTGGCATCTCGTAGTAGTCGTTCGCCTTGTATGTAGCTTCCGCTTCTTCTTAACCACAAATATACTCGTCACCACTTAACTTGACTCTTCCTTCGATAGCACTCGCGCATTCAGACCATCTTGCATCACCACCCTTGCACAAACCCTTTTCGACTGCACGCGCACCGTCAACGATCCCTGTCGATGATTTCTTCGGCGCCTTACTTGTGCATCAAGTGCCTTTTCTGGCGGGGTGTCCCTCGCACAAGTTGGTCCTTGGTAAAATGTCTGCAGCGAGCACTTGGGCTCAAAACCTGTTAAACGTAGGAGTGAAGTAAAGTAAACGACTTGTATATTACCGCGCACCAGACGCGTTTCGGCCCTTCGCTGGGGGCCTCATCAGTGGTTTGTCAATCTACGAGTGAGAACTATCCATACATCTAGCCGCTGTACGACCTATTATAATGCACATAGCCCCAAAAAACCGTCTACACTTCCCCTATTATGGGTCGAATCTCTGTGGTCAAAACCAGTGCATCATGCACTTCCAACAACGAGTGCCTCGATTAGATAATATTCTCTTGATATAAGACATTCCATAGTTAAACGTAAATTAATTTCAGTTCCCTTTGATCTTGTCCTAGATACGTGCCTTGAGAGGCGTCTCTGATAGTAGATCGCTAAGATTTAGCGACACCTCCATGAGGTAGCTAGTCTTGAGCACTAAGTGCGGTAGATTCACTGTATCGTTCGGTCCAATGGAACAGTGACCTTACGCTTCACGCTTGTTGACTCATAAAGGGTAGTTCTTTGGAACTAATATCGCTCTTTGAGCACCAAGTCTTCCTCCGACTTAAGGAGATGTGTAGCTTTGCTATACTTGGTAGCACTTGAAGTAATTAACGCCTGATTCCTTAAGGGCTGATCACAAGTGAGAATCAAAAACCTCATTCTCTCCCTAAGGTTCAAATGGTCGCGCTTGATAAGCTTACCACACCTCTGTGACCAGAGTATGTAGAATTTTTTGTGTCACAAGTTATAGAGGTGCTGACTGCAATCGTTGAGGGCTTCTTGAAGAATCAAGCGTTAATTATAGGGAAGGTCCAACACTAAATGGCGTCGGCTATTCCTACACGCTATGTGTATATTTCAGACGAAGAGGCTAGGCCTCGTCCACTTAGAGTGGAAGTTCAAAACTACACAGGATAAGGGAGGGGGATTCCTTATCTTTTGGACCCGTGCAGTTCAGATGATCATGAGATCAGGCCTGATCAATCTTTACCATCAACAAGTCTCGCTGGCTATCTCAAAGCTCGATTTAAGAGCTACAGAGTGAGCCTTGACGTGTAGCACGTCGGTCGACTTAGCGTTTCCCACATGGAAGTCTCTTAAGTCACAATTGGTACACGTATTTAATACATTAACCAGGCTTACCGCGTGCGTTCACGCTTTTTAGTAACCCGGCAGGATAAGAATGAGTTAATATCCAGGATCTGAGAACTATTATGGCTGCTATGCAGTCTGAACCTTTGCCTGAGGCAGTTCATGTGACTATCTTCATGGACGGTCTCCATACTGGCATTTCCAGAGCCTAAGTCTTGCAGGTCCGCCCCTCGACTTTCGAAGAGGCTGTGAAATTTTTCTTGATGCTGAGCATAACTTTAAGTCGGCCAGGCTTGGCTGGAATGAGTGCAACCCTAAATCTGCGGGGGAAAACTCCACGAGTACTCCGGCCATTAATAGGCCGGAGCCGATGGAACTCAGTTATGCTGAAGATGGAGGTGAAGCTGAACTTCAGGCTGCTGAACAGCAACGCGTCGTACGAAAATGCTTTACGTGCGGAAGCACTAAACACTTGCGGCATGGTTGCCCTTTGCGTAGACAGCTCCAGGCTACGAGTCAACACTCTACTCCGAGCCAGAAGTCTGACATGGGACGGGCAAAAGTCGACACCCAGTAGGCGCGGGGCGCCCTAATGGGGAAGAACTATGTTCTGTAACACCTTTTGGAGGTAAAGTTGAAAAGGGCTTAGCCCCAAAGAGTTCCGTAAGTACTGGTATGGAGCGTGGATTAAATTCTGGTTGTTAGTCGCCGAGGCGAAAATTAAGGGCTTTGAGAGGCCTTGGTCGATATTGATCGACTCTGGAGCGTCTTGCAATTATGCTCGACGTCGTTCCCTTGAGGAAGGTCAGCTTATGCTGAGGCGCTTACAGCGCATGAGGGCAAGTCTATCACGGTTCGTTTAGCGACTGGAAGTGTTGTCACCGTGCCGAAAGCTATATTGAACTGAGGTATAGAGTCTATTGATTTTAACAGCTTTGAACGCTGTCTTATCCTTGTTTTGGACTCGATATGTGATCTCATCCTTAGTACGGATTGGCTTGAACACCATGAGCCATGATTTAATTGGAGGTCTAAGAACTTTGGCGCTACGCGCAATTTTCCTAGAGAAGTTCTGAAAATTCATGAATGTGTTTTTACTGGGCAGCAAAAAAACTATCGACACGGCCCTTTAACAGAAGATGTCAATGTGCTGGACATTGGGATATCTGAGCTAATCGCCCTAACGTTTATAACATGAACCTCGATCGTAGCTCGTCGAGTTTTACTATTGTGGCAGGTACTCCGTTGAATGTTACTCGTTGTGATAATGATTCACTGCATACTGAAAGCATAGTTAGCCTAGGGACGAGTTATCAAGGATGTGATTATGTTAATGGGTGTAATGGCACGTGAAAATGCACCAGGTGTGGCCGGCCGTGAAGGCACCAAGCTTAATGTCGGCAACGACATTGTTGGCGAAACGCCATTAACTTTAGAGCTAGTCCCGTATAATGTAAGTGGAGTGGTACGTCTAAATTCACTGGTTGAAGTGTTCGAGTTACGTAACACTTTCTCAAATGTCAAGTAAGACATTAGCTCTCGCATAGTGAGTACTACTACTAGTAGTAATTACGAGGACGCTATTGTCCCGACCCCAGAGAGGTGTAAGGTCTCGTCGACTAGACGAACACGACGCAGGTGACCACTATAAAGCCCCATACGTCCGAGCAGTCACATAGTTAGAATAGCGATACATTATATACACTTTTAAAAGGAGTGACTGGACAGGTTATGGGTATTGTTAAAGCCTGGAACCCTTACGTCTTTGGATGCTCTTTGTGATCTTGACAAAATGTCTGATGACAAATTTAGCCAGGCCTTGAGGGCATTATTTATTCAAATATTTGATCATATGACCCGATGCAGAGTTGGAATCGTCCTCATTAATGGACGAATCGGTCCTATAGGACACCAAGGCGACACTCAGTGCCCGGAGTGGATCTTCAAATCTTGAACATACATTGGATTCATTCTATAATTTAGTACAGGAATCTCAAGGCGTGGCTTGTCACAACCCACTATCTTTACAACCTCCCGATAATTTATGAAATTGACTTCGTTCCAGGACTAAATGCTGCGTAACACGGCAGTGGCCTTTAGCTAAGGAGCTTTGTGGCGTCATTGACGATTTCTTTCGTGCAAAACACGCTGCTGAAATGGAATGCAAAATTAAATCTCCCATTCCACACCGACATTTTGTGTCAGGCAGCCAAATGGTAAGTGACGAATTGTCCGTAATTATAATTTGCTCAATGCCGCCACCGTACCGGCGCAGACACGAATCTCCAGAAATGATGTTCTGTAAAAAAACGTATGGTGGGATGAACGTTGTATAGTGCGCTCGACTTAGTCGATGGTTATTGCCAGCTGATCATACGAGCAAGAGATATTCCGCTTACAGCGATGAGTACCTCGAGCGGTATGCTCCGGGAGTGGCTCGTTATGCCACAAGGGCTGTCGAATGCCTCGGCTGCTTATAACCGTCTGGTGACGCAACTATTCAGACCTTATCAAAGCTATGCACAAGCGTACCTGTATGGCATCTTTATCCATATTCGTGTAACGAACGGTCGATCTGATGTGGATAATCAACTCGATCATTTACGATTGGTGCACGAGCGCATTCGCATAAATAAATTGTATTCAAATGCATCTAAGTGCATCTTTATTGCAGAAGATATTACCTCTTAATGGTGCTTCATGAGGAAGAGAGGCCTTCGACCGGACCCTGCTAAGGTAAGGGCCATCGCCAATTGGCCGGTTCTGAAAAAAACCAAAAAGATCTACGTAAGTGACTTAACCTTTCCAATTGATTGTGTAATCATAGTGCTAATTAGGCAGATATGGCTAGGCCATTATCCAATCTCCTCACGAAGGATGCGGATTGGTGTAGGGGTAACATCTAATAAGATCCTTTTCATGAAGTTAAGAATATCTCATCCTGCTCCAGTACTTTCTATGCCCGATCACGATCGACCCTATAGTGTCATCTGTGACGCACCTGACTTTGCCATAGACGGTGCTCTTTTACAAAAATATGTCGATGGACGAGAAAGTGTCATATCATTCGAATCTCGACAGCTGCTGAAAACTAGTATCCAGTTCACGATAAAGAGCTACTTGCTAAAACGTTTTCTCCAGTCAAATTCAGAGTACATCTGCTTGGCTCAAAGCCATTTGTGATATACAAAAATGCTTCATTGCGCACTGCAACACAGCCGCCGCATCTTTCTCAAAGAATAGCTCGTTGGCTTTCATTCTTTGTTGAAGAAACCTTGGAAGTGAAGAATTAGCCAGATAAATTAAATTCGTTGTATGATGCGCTATCGCACCGACCTGAATATGAGCCTGCGCAAGTCACTACGCTGTCCTTGTCAGTCCATGACTTAATCAGTGCGGCTTATGCCAATAGTGAAAAATGTGTAGCTTTGCTACGGGATCTTGGGAGCAAAGAGTTTAAAGACTCCGACACTGAATTGTCGTCACGCATGCGTGCGAGGCTACATCGATATTTCACGATTATGGCCTGTTGTGGTATCGCACATGTATTGAGAATGACCCTCGTATCGCTGTCCCTCATTATGAGGAGTTAACGTATCGAACTCTCTACAGGCACATGATACCGCTTTAAGCGGTCATCCCGGTTGTGAAAAGACCAATAGCTAAGTAAGCCAGGCTTTTGGTGGCCTAAACTATATAAGTGGTTGATTACCTACGTGCGTACATAAGATACGTGTCAACGCATTACACCCTCAGCACATGCGGCTGCACCGCTGGCTAGTCTTCCTGTACCCACTGGGTGTTGAGAATCCATGAGTATGGGCTTTGTGTTTGGCCTTAAGAAAACTTTATTAGGTAAAACTGGCATTGTGATCTTTGTTGACCGAAGCTATATGGCTCATTTAGCGGCAGTGCCGTACTCTATTGGTGCCAAAGGTACAGCGAAATTATTAATCGACCGTGGATTTCGACAACATGGTTTGCCTGTGGCAATTGTATCTGATGGAGATCTTCGATTCACTGGAAAGTTTAGGAAGTCCATCTTGAAGGTGCTCGGCGCCCGATTGGATATGTCCACAGCAGACCATTAACAGACCGATGGTCAAACTGAGCGTGTTAGTCACGTCATTAATGACATTTTACGCAGTGTTTGCACTGATACGCCTAAGATTTGGAGCCCCCATGATCCCTATTGTTTTGTTTTCGTTGGACAACTCTGTTCATGCCTCTACAGGATGTACTCCGTTCTACATAAACGGTCTCACCCACTTTCGCGCTTCCTTAACGCTATCACTATGTTTTTTAGGGATTAGTGGGGGATAGGTTACCGATCTGCTCGATGATATTAGACCCACTACTGCTCAAAAACAGGTAGGAGACTTTTTCGCAATGCAAATTAAAAGTCTTAAGACATGTGCGTGACGCAATGTCTGAAAGCCAAGCTTAACAAACGAACCAGCAGATGCTAAAAAAAGAGGTTGTGTTGAACGTTATCAGATTGGAGACCAAGTATTTCTGAATGCTCAAAACCTACCTAAAAAGTAGTATCCGCTGTATTTATGAAAGTGTTGCGTACGCGCTTCATTGGACCATTCACGGTCGTTGCCGAGAAGGTACTTGCGTATATGCTCAACCTTTCATACAAATTGCGCACACATCCTGTGTTCTACGTTGGCTTGTTTAAATTGTATTGGAATTCATACCACGTTAACTTGGAGGCGCTTGCGCCTCGGAAGTTGGCCTTGCCATCGGTTGCTAAGTTCGAATAAGGGGGTCAAGCTGGGCCTCCATCCGGGTGTGACCCGACTTCAACGCCTGAACGCGAGCTTGCGTCGCGTCGAGCGCACTCTGGGTCTCACGCAATGTCTCACGGAGATCACTTGGCTCGAGAAGCACCTTCTCATGCTCCTACTTCGTTACACCTAACCTTACCGACCTTGCTTGATAAGCAAGGAAACCGCCAGTTCCATGTGATGAGACTCCTAAAACGACGTCTTTGTCATGTCAAATACCTGTATCTGGTGAAGTGGCGTGGGTACTCGGAGTCGTAGAACTCATGGGAGTATGATATTTCCCTTCGGCAAGATTTTCTTTATGCCGTGGATGTATTTGAACATCGTGGCCAAAGCCATCTCGAGCCCGAGGCTTTTCCCACCACTGGTTGGCGGAATGGTGGTCACAGTCTGACCAACACTCGCGGCAATAGTATTAATCGAAGCATAGCGTGTGCGATTGTGCAATTGGCCTAATACCCAAAGCTTGGCATAATCATTCAGAAGCCTGTGCTCAAAATTCACATCGACACATTGGAACTAGCTCTCATAGCGTACATACTGCTGAGGCGTTGCGGTGCACCCAGCGAACAAAGTCATCCTCTTCTTCTTCAGTCGTTTTGCTTGCATACAAGAGAAAAGGTATAATATTAATCGGTGGAACCGGTGCACTACGTGCTTGCTGATCAAGGCGTGCCTTGTACTGACTTTGCGCTGTCAGATATGACTCCAGGTACCTCTCGCAAAGTGTCTGTCCCTTTGCCACTTCCTCAGGAAAAGTAGTTACAGGACCAATGGTCCAAGTTGCCAGCGTTTGGCCGGTCGTTTGACGTAGAAGTTCCTCCACACTAAGTGAAGTGAACACATAGTCACGCTGGATCTTAATGGTCGTGACCATTTGTGCACGGCGCCGAGCATTTTCTTCTTGCTGAACGGTCAACTGTCGATTCTCATCAAGCGGGTTGGTGATGATTGCATCATCCGAACCGGGTGTTGAATGCAGCGCTATTGGCGCATTCGCATCATCAAGTTCATGGAACGAGCTTAACGTAGTAGGAGGTTGTACCTTAAGCATGGGTGTACCGTACATTGTCATTGCATCATCCAGGACACTGATATTTCTACCACAGTTGATTGCCTCCTCCATCTCGAGATATGCGCAAAGAGTCTCTGACTCGTAAAATGATTAGGACACGTTGCTAAAGCTTTGCTCTCCGTGATGTTAACCGCAAGCGTACTGACCTAGCTGAGAAGCGAAGATCGATTGACGTTTGGGTAAATTTTAGATGAGCTTAGTATGGGGAGGTTATAAAAGGGTTACACGTCTTAGGGTATTCGATACCCTCCGTCTTAGACAAACGGGATGGTATCCCACTGAAAGATATATATAATATATAAATGGTTTGCAGGGGATGACGGGTTGCCACAAGATAGGAAAGATCTTAATTTACGCCACAAGATAGGAAAGATCTTGCTTTGGGATGTGAGTGCCTAGATTAGATAACATTTTCTTGAATTAAGACATTCCATCGTTAAACGTAAATTAATTTCAGTTCCTCTTTGATCTTGTCTTAGATACGTGCCTTCAGAGGCGTCTCTGATTGTAGATCGCTAAGATTTAGCGACACCTCTCTGATGTAGCTAGTAGTGAGCACTAAGTGCGGTAGATTCACTGCATCGTTCGGTCCAATGGAACAGTGACCTTACGCTTCACGCTTGTTGACTCATAAAGGGTAGTTCTTTGGAACTAATATCGATCTTTGAAACCAAGTCTTCCTCTGACTTAAGGATCTGTCCAACTCTGCTTTAGTACATCTAGCCGCGTTGTTTGCAAACACAGACATATAAGTACAGTTTTAAAAGTTCGGCATTCAGCTTGCGCAAAGTCACTGATAGCTTCATCTTTCACGCCTGCAAGTAGTATAGTTCTTGTAAGGTCAATGGTGATCAAGCGAATACTCACGTTATCGAGCCCCAGTGTTGGTGGTCGCGATTGAAATCACCCGCGCATTATTCAAGTTTACGACAATTTAGAAACAGCAAAAATTGCATTTGTGTTCACGGGTATGGGTACTGCAACACTGTTTCGTCAGCACTGAAATATCAAGTACTGGGTACAATGTACGACTTGCAGCAAACGGAGAAAGGTACTATCACTAAATGAAAGTGGGCAGCATTATATAATTTATTAGAGCTAAAAACTGTTATTTTTTAACCTGGATTCGCCCTTGGCAAAGATTCATACGAACAACGAACCAACATTACTTCCTCCTGTGTACCTTAATAGCACCAATCTTGCACATTCAAACTTCCCACAAAGAGTCTTAAACAAATGCATGTGGACGGACTAAGCCTCGATATGTTTTTATTTCTCGTGTTGTACGCTGGGTACCGGGAGCATGGTCTTGCTAGCGTTGGGGATAGTCGATGCGGCATTAGCTTAATGATAACATCGACTGACATCTTTACTTGGGCGCGCGCTTGTCACGCGTGATCGCGAGCATGGGCAAAGAAACAATATTTTTTTTCGGCAATTAAAGCCATTGGCAGGTCATGAGAGATTGCCTGTATCCCCGTATTGTACTCGGAAGAGTAGAAAGAAAAGTAATTAGTCCCAGGCAGGTCGCTGTGGACGACGCTTACATCGGAGCCTCGGTTTAGATGGGACTGCTTGACGTTTTCACGGGATCTACCGAGCTACCAAAGAGACTAGTTGGTTGTATAGCTCACCAGCTCCTTGACGGAGTAAATGAGGATGGAACGGTCAGCTTGGTCTTTCGCTTAATCGCTGTTGAGTGTACAATAATTCAAACGAATGGAGAGCCGGCACGGTGTAGGATGTGCGAAGCAGAAACAAACCGACTTTGTCAGTGTATTTTGGCAAAAAGGTCAAAAAAGTAAAGTCACCCGTACAAGACGTCTGGAATGTCCTGAGTAAGGCTAGCAAAGCCGGGGTCGACTGGTCCAATATCTATTAGTGGCTCACCACATGACGAAGTGCTCTTGGAGGTCTAGTGTATCGTATGTCAATACATTGCCAAGACGTATTCCTTGCGTATTCGTATGTATCTTTCTGCGCCTTCCGGTTGGCAACGCACGTATTTGTCCAAGCTCACTAAGTCTGAACTCGTAAACACGTACTTCTTCACAGCGTCATTACTTTTCAGAGCATGTATGTCTTAGGTGAATACAAGCATATGCACAATGAAAACAAAAGCGGTCGATACATTCACATGAGTGCGTGAGCTCCAAGTAGAGATGTGGTCCAAACATGCATCATGCAGTAGCAGCAAGCGTGACACACGCTATTATATTCAAATGCATAAGAATTCATCGGGAAGGCGGTTAAGGTAAGCATGCTTGGGGTGTTCAAGGAGACGTGAAAGGAGCGAAAATATTGAGAAGTTGGAAGAGTCACGGGCTCGGTCCAAAGCCGCCAACTGCGCGCCCACAACGTCCTCTACAACGACAAAACAAAAAACGTCCGCATGATCTCTTCAACTATCGGTTTTAACTTGGCAATCCCTTCAACTAGCCGCCAGAGTGCCAATGATCCCATTGTCGATTTTATGATGCATCCATGAGGCAGAATTAATGCGCTTGCATGACTTCAGCTCGGGGTCACAACTAAACTCAAGGCACACGTAAACTGTAACGCTATTCCTAGCTAACGCCATTGTGAGATTCTCCCTCTTCAAGGTCGTTAAATTGGGAGCTAAAAGGTGGCAGCAAGAATCCCACCATGTCTGCTCTGAAGACGGCAGCCGTCCTGTCCATTTAAGTCGTGCTGGATAATCCTTTGCAAGGACATGCCATCTTTTTGTCGTCACCGCATTCAGTTCCGCCACATCATCATAGTTTTGATGCACCAATACCTGTACGAGGGTATACCGTGGCCTTGTCTGATTGTACAAGGCACTCACTAATTGCTGTGTCGACCGACGGGTCGCTCATCCTTTGGTCCAGTGACCAAGATATTAATCATGGCGCTGCAGCGCAGGAGAAGTCCCGGTACAACGACTTGTAGGTTTCACGTGGATTTGACAGGCTGTTTACCCTTGCAACTGCTTGTCTTGTCCCTCGCACCATGACGCAAGCAACTCGGTGTGTGCAGTGTTGCCGCGCATTGACATTCATCTGTCTTCGCTGTTGTGGCAAGGCAATCCACGGACCCATCACTTGTCATGCGAGCACTTGGAAATGTATGTTTCGGCTCCAAGTCCTCGTGTGAGAGTTGTTTGCAAGACTACTTGTGGAAACCGATGAAGCCGCAGTTGTACTGCGAACAGCGAGTGACCACGCACGTTTAGTATGACAACTTGGCTGTCTTTTCCATTGCAAGTCAGCATTGAGCTCTGACTCACTTGCTCAGGCGAGTCCGTTTTGCATTTTCGCAAAGGCGCAAGAGTTATCGCTTGCGCCAATTCCATCTCCAAAGAAATCGCTGTCGGCACCTATCAAGAAATCCGAAACGACCCTAGCAAATGCATTGACTGACGGTCATATGTGGTGACTTCACCATAGTGCCGTTCAACTCCCACAATAATTGGCGCATATTTTGCAAACTGCAATACTCGACGTATAATCGATAACATTACCGGTATTTGTTTTTAGCAACTCTAGACACCGCATATTAATTTAGCTTTTAATCGTCCAAATATTTCATCGCAATATCGTGTTTGTTTAAACACTGTTTCACCACAACAAGAATATTTTTAGTTGCATTCTTGTCGCCCCATAACTGACTTAGCGCTACTGACTTGAAGCGAACTTAACTCTTCTCGCATCCCTCATGTCGGACCGAGCTGATCAGCTCAAGCTGCAGGGCAACACGTTCTACCACAAGGGCAAGTTTCGCGCTGCCATTGACATGTATACAGAGGCCATCGTACGCGTACTTTCCATTACAAACTCCACTCACTCGCTCGTTCTTTGCTAACTTTTTGTATTGCGCTACGTCAATCTAGATTATGGCTCCAGGAAGATCGATCTACTATTCCAACCGTGCCCTTTGTCACTTGAAGCTCGAGAAATGGAGCCACTGCCGAGATGACTGTCAGTTGGCGCTAAAGTTTGATGCGCTCAATGCCAAAGCCAGTTACATGCTGGGCACAAGTTACATGCAATTGCTGGACTTTGATATGGGCGTGGAAGCGCTGATAAAGGCACTCAAAAGTGCTAAAAAGACTCAGAAATCTGCATCGTTCCAAAACGATATCGTCGCAGAGCTGAAGCGAGTCAAGAAGTGCCAGTGGCATCACGAGCAGCAGCAGCGGATCGCTCGCCACGTAGAGGCTATGAGCCAATTGCGTCGGCTCTTCGGAGACAATCAGAAAGATGGAGTGATGGATGTGGGGGCAAATAATGATAAGATTGACGCGTTGATGGCGTATGTGGAACACATGGCGCAAACATTTGAGAAAGACATGTACCCGGGCGAGGTGCCTGACTATTTCATGTGTCCTATTAGCATGGAAGTCATGCGTGATCCGGTGACAACGCCTAATGGCGTCTCGTATGTTACCAAGCTTTTTGTGTGGGTGAGAACTGATGATTTGGCTGATTAATTGTGTGGTAATGCAGATATGAACGACACTGTTTGGAAGAACATTTGCGCTTAAATGGAACGATAGATCCGTTGACGCGCAAGAAACTAACACACGATATGTTTCGGCCTAATACATCGCTACGCGCTGCAATTCAAGATTACCTGGACAAGAACGCGTGGGCTTACGAACATTAGTGTGTGTTCGGACTCGTGCAAGAACAACAAGCGTACACAGAAATGTGGTGAAGAGACATGTGACCTTTCTTGACGGATGCATTTCAATTTGCGCACGTTCTTAGGAGCGTGCATGATGGTAAGGTATGGTTGCAATGGAGAGCGCAAAGAACAAAACCGTTGACAGAATTAACTCGTGGAAGACCGAATGGCTTAATAATTGATAAAGGCGTTTGATCCTCTACACAAGTAAGTCCATCACGAAGGCGTAAGATTCACGTGCTTATTCGTTGTCTCTACATAGCCAAAGATCTGCTTGAAATGTTGCTGAGGTCTGTGTCGACGCATGAAGCAATACATATTAGGGCACGCGTGTCGTATGTTGGTGAAGTATTGATGACCGTTTTGTTGTTGAGGACGGAGCATTCGCTCACGCTCGTTCAGCTTAAGTTGTTCGTTCAAGTTAGGTGGGATGTAAGTACTTATTCAGCGGACTTGTATACAACGTTGCATGGAAGCACAAGATCGGTCCTTCTTGATACTAGTAGACCTCGACTAAAAGTTGTCGGGCTTTTCAGACAGATCTACTATTTGTATGACAAACGTTCACACTTTCTTTGCATTGTGGTTGATGATGTCTGAACTACGAAATAGTCGTGCCGGATGATCATGTCGCAAGAGATGAAATAGCCCTGGCTTGTAGAAGCGATCGTGCAAGTGTGAAATGTAGAACTGAATGAAAAGACGTGAACGACACCTGTAACGAATCGTGACGTGTCTTTCTACAACTAATAAACGTAATGAAACTACTTTAATTAATATGCCGGTGTTGCAAAAATAATGTTAGGAGCACGCCCGCTGCAGAACATCTTCCAAACAGATAGGAACCACCTGAAATTTAGATTGGAGAATTAGAGCGTTTTTGGTCTTGACATCGTTTGCACTAGGCACAAAAATAATTGTTGTCACCATTCACAGCCGCAAAGCTTTCGATCGTGGACCTTTTCGCGCTTAGTCCATACAATTGATGGACCAGTAGTGTAAGAAGCAGGAAATCAGAAAATGCGCGTCTAATGGCAATGCGAGGCAAAGTATTCTTCGACACTCCTGAATGAACGTTGCGACTGCAGTAGGTAACTATTACTGCTGTAGTCTGCTGTCATTGAAAGCAAAACTTCCTGAGTTTGTTCGAATTTGTCACTTTGGTGCACTATTGACTTTATGTTGTCATACACGTGCAAGATTGGCAAAACTTTTTCGTGCGAGGCGTGCTAACGAAGAGACCAATACTTACAAGTTTGTGCAATAACATATTGATCCCGTCTGAAATAATCGTAACTGTTAGCAATACTGCAGTAAAGTTGTGAAAATCTGAACAAGCGAAGGCATCGTTCGAGATGATAAAAATCACCTATCGGACTCGTCTCGAGAAAAGTGTGGGTCAAATGGGCAAGACATAAAACGTGTCGTTTCATGCGTACACGATTAACAAAAAAAGGAAAGTGGGCAATGGACAGCGGGATAGCATGAGTCCTTTTGTTTTCCAAAACAATACTGCACACAACATTCATACCAGCACAGCACATTTCCACTCTTCAGAAATTGCGTTCAACTGCACATCGCAAATCCTCGACTCTTTCGGTCAGCAACGTGCTGACTTTTAGAAAGCTGAGTGATACTAACGATGCGCCTGTGTATGAAATAAACCATGACTTTGTCCTTGAAACACGGATCATCCAATAAGTACATACATCGAGTGCCCGGACACACTTCACAAAAAGACGTGCAAATGATGAAGGGTGTGTAACTCCGCTATTGCCTTGACATCAGCATAAACTTTCCAGCTACGGATTTCATTAAATGACCTTGCAATAGCTTCGTCGCGATCCAGCTGCCGTCAGCGGGTCTTTGTTGCCGGATCCATTGCAACAATATCAAATGCCAGCATCGCATAGTAGCTCATCTAAACGCAACTACCTAATGATCATTAGTGTATAATAAAAAACATCATCATACAAAACGCTTTAAAATTGCTGCCAACCTGTCACTCTTTTTGCATGAATTGTATACTCCGTGTAACGGGACACCGATAGCTTGTACTGTCACAGTACAAGCTACCTACTCTGAACACACAGTAAGCAGGTGCCTCGCAATATTACATACACGTACGTGCAGACGAAGATTCCGATACGAGATAAGGGTAAAAGTAGAACTGTATTCGGTATTGTTGGTCGTCTCCTGTTGATAGATCCTATTTAGTCTTTTTTAACTATGCCTCAGTACAAACATGTGTTGTTATTATCTGCCTACCGCTCATTGCATTCTTCCGTCGTGACTCGGCTTTGTTGTCCATATCATTTTCCATATCAACCAATGAAGAATGTATTACTTCTGTATCACACAATTACTTGTTAATCGAACATTGTGAGAATGTGACGTCTGTCTTAACTTAGTATTCATGCTTGATGTTTATCTCATGTAAAACATCATGTAACAGAGGCACTCCGTCATATCATCTTCCTTAAACATCATGCACATTAGTCAGTGATTGATGATTGAGTGACTTCATTAAGTGACCCTCGGACAGGGAGGCGCTTGCTGGATCATTCCATCTATTCCCCGTTCACATCATATACATAACAAGTACATGCGGTGCTCGGCTAATGCTGACGGTAGTGCAGCAATAAGACTACGTTATGCTGCCGTAGAAGAGGCAAACACATTGAATGCAACAGGCAAAAACCCGCCTGTTGCTACTTTTACTCAGCCTGCAGCAGTCTTTGTTGTAGGATCACGCAATGATGCACCGCTTGGCATCATAGATTATGAGATCGAGATTAGATACTCCGGATAGTTGACACCGTCTCGAACAAAACGGCTGCGAAGAAAGAGCTAGACATGGCCAAGCCGGAGTCGTCCAAGTCGGACTCGCGAGGCGCTATGAGCCTCGCTTAACTCATGAAGTCTTGTCATTGACTGTAGCGGAGCTACACAGCTCTTTGAGTCAGAGGAAGACTTATTTGACAGGCCAACGGCTTACGGCTGACAGCCTATTAGTTCTACGGAACTAATATATCAATTCAAAGAGTCACCCAGTTCTACGGAACTCGGGTGGACTCTACGAGCTAACAGCTCAGCTACTGTAGTTCTAAAGAACTACACGCACAATGCGCAAAAGGGGAATACCGGAGTATAAAGACTCTCTAACCCACGACATTTCTATGGAACTGTCAAACGCAAGGTGCGAAAGGGGGGGAAGTCTAGGGATTTCTGCTCAAAATGAGAACTGAACTTTATTTAAATCTCATATCAAGAAAATTCCTACTTTATGTACCCTATATTATCCTAAATACAAATATTAGTATTCGAATTAAATGGATGGTTGCCACATCACTCAGTCATCAAATGATGACGGTACAAAGTACGTACACGGTAAGTACCGTAAACCCGGGAATATCGATCAAACGATATTATCTTGCTGATATAAAATCTAAGGTCACACGCATTCACCATATCATTGATGGGAGGTCTTTGACCAATTCAGCCAAAGGCTAGTATGACCCCGATACACCCTCCCCCACCAGACTGACGTTCCCACAAACGTCACTCGACTCATTCTCCTTTGAGACTTGTTACAAAGTAACGCACTCACATGGACCGACCTGTGCACCTCCTGGAAGATAAGGATCTAGCCAAATTTTTTGTTGTCGAGGACGTGGACTTTGATAGTGGTTGTGATACCAAAGTCGAGTGAAAGGAGCAATCCAAACCCAGCACCTGTGCGTGGGGACATTCCCCATCCGGCACCTAATTCGTTCCCCGACGTAGTGCCGCGACTGCCCTAATTGCGCTGGGAGCAATGTCCCCCACGGATACATCCATTATCACTTACCCATTTGACGAGGAGCAACAACGTATGCTCAATCAAGCGGCAAGCGCACGGCGCAAATCAGAAGTTCAGACAACGTTGCAACGACACAGTGAATATACGCTCACTCCACCTGGCGTGGATGAATTCATTTGTCAAGCATCACGCCATACTTTGGCAACATGGGCCACCGGCCCCGAGGCGAAAACGCCCACTGAACTCGAATGTCGCAAGGCTTTTCGAGAGAGGTACTTGGAATATAATGTGATGACTTTGAGTCAATACAGAGAACGGCTGCAAAAGCAGGCCCAAGGAAAACCGGTTCCACAAATTCGTGGTATACCCATCATTATGTCCGTGATGGGGATGAAACTGCGGAGGTCAATATGTTCATCCGCTGGGTGCATGGCATTCGACGCCTCAGTAGCATGCACGCGCTACGCGAAAGTGCCAGTGTGGCAGACGTTCGTCTGGAGCGAAAGCTTCACTATGACTATGCGAAGTTAAAGACCAGATGCCGTCTGTAGGGAGTATCACGCTCCCGCTGTGTCTCGTCTGCCTCTGCAGCCGCGAGTTCACGTCGATCTTTTGACACGAGCTCGCCCGCGCTCACTAAGACGAGTGAGAAGCGTGACGCTCGTGAAGACGAGCTCGGCCGTGGCGCTCAAAGTGTCAACGGCGTATGGGTAGTCTTGCTGAAGGGGAATCTCATACTTTCTTGAGTTTTCATAATCAGGGCACCCACGGCAATTCACCAGATGTTGGTAGTGACTATGACAACGACGTCGTTGAAGTGGCCGCTCCACATGGAACTGTAAGTTTCATGCTTCTCAAGCAACGCCGGTGGCGGTCGGAGTATCGGTTGAAAGCCATGCTGAGTTGATGAAGAAAGTGGAGGATCTCCGTAAGACTTTAAGTCAGACTAAGAGCGCCCTGGGGGAAGCCCGATCTCGTCTGGCGACGTTAAAAGGGGATCGCACCCGTCTTCAGATGATGGAGTCACGTCATACTTGTTTCGAGGATCAACTTGACCACTTAATTCGGATGCAAAATTATGTGGCAAAGCCAATGTACGCGGCGCAAGCGCCTTTGAGTCAACATGGGACGGGTCCCAGTGTGACTTAAGCAGGCCGACATAAAAGACGGGATGTGTAAGGAATTTGTGCGGCAAGCTGAGCGTATACGCAAGGCCCTTCTTGGCCACGACCATAAGATGTACAATGAAGCGAGGACGCAATTTCACTTAAAAACAGCTGACACTACATTTGTAGGTAACTTTCCAGTGTTTAGCAAGACTTGATCTCCGACCTCATAACTTTTTATACAATTTCTGCGTTTGACATTTGCTTGTTCCATTTGTTTATCTTGGCTATCAGCCATTGCGTCTCGCACATGTCGTAAGACATCTAACCTTGTTGCAAGGAACTCATCAACTCGTTCCTGAACAGTGGCAGGGCTGACATCAGCAAGCCGATCGGCCATCCCTCCCCCACTAATCCCTGAACCACGGAGTGGTAGCATTAATGGGACGAGCGGATGGGTGAGGCCGTTCACATAGAATGAGGTGTAGCCAGTCGAGGCATGGACCAAATTGTTCATGGCAAATTCGACTACCGGAAGCATAGAGCTCCAACGCCCAGGCGTACCAGCACAAACGCTGCGCAAAATGTCTCCAATGACACGATAAACTCGTTCAGTTTGACCATCGGTCTGCGGATGATCCTCGGTGGATACGTCCAATCTGGTGCCAAGCACTTTTTTTTGGACTACAAAATTCTCTTCGTAAAGCGAGGATCGCGATCTGAAACCTTTGCCAAAGGCAAACCGCGTTGACAAAAGACGTGATCGATAAACAGCTGTGCTGTACGTTCACCATCAATCGAAGCCGGCATAGCCGCTAAATGAGTCATCGTACTTTTTAAACGGTCAAAAAAGACCACAATACCAGTGTTGCCGTCCAAATCTGTTGGCAAACCAAACACAAAGTCCATTCTGATAATTTACCAAGAACCCGTGGGTATAGGCAAACTCGCCAAAGGCTCAGCCGCATGAGCGGAGATTTGACCCGTTGACACGTTTCACACGTACGCACATATGTGCTCAACCATTTAAATAATTTGGGCCACCAATAGTGCTGGCTGACCGAGCCATATGCCTTCTCTCGACCGAGACGACCGCTCAAAGCTGTATCATGCGCCTCAAAGAGGATACGATACTTCAATTTCTCATCATGAGGTACGACGATGCGCGGAGATTCCGCCGCATCCAGGCTATAGCACAAGAGGCCATGATCGAAATAATATTGATGTAGCCCTGCACGCGAGCGTGCCGACAATTCAATGTTCGAGTCTTTAACTCATCACAACCGAATGCGCGTAACAACGAGACACACTGATCATCCTTGGCATAAGCCACACAAAAAAACTAGGGATAGAAGACGACAGAGTCGTAACCTAAGCAAGCTCATCATCCGGCCTGCGTAATAAAGCATCGGCCAAAGCATTTTGCTTCCCTGGTTTATACTTTACCTCGAATTTATACTCAGCGAAGAATGAAATCCAACGGGCCCTACGTTGCGAGAGATGAGGCGACTGGGTCGCAGTGCGCAACGACGCATGATCAGTGTAAATTAAAAACGGCTTGGAGCCAAGTAGATGTACTCTGAACTTGACAAGAGCATACTTCAGTGCAAGTAACTCTTTGTCATGAACTGGATAGTTCTTTTCAGCAGCTGTTAGCTGGCGAGACTCATACGCAATGACGCGCTCATGTCCATCGACATCAGTTTGCAACAATGCACTTATAATGGCAAAATCAGATGCGTCACAGACGACAGTGAAAGGTCTCTCCGGGTCAGGCAAGCCAAAACTGTAGTATGAAGGAGATTTCCTTTATAGCTTTAAAAGCTCGAGCCTGGATTGTATCCTAACAGCGCACTGCACCCTTCTTAAGAAGGTTGGTTGATGGCCTTGCCATCTCAGCATATTTTGCACTATACTTGTGTGAGTATTATTAAGGCCGAGCCATTTACGCAAGTCTTTGGGTTAGACGGAACCGGCCAATTCACAATGGATATTTTTAGCGGGATCTGCCCGTAGGCCGCGCTTTCCAGTATAGCACCCTAGTAAGGAGATTTCTTTAGCACCAAAAATGCGTTTCGATGCATTTGCATACAACTTGTTGGTGTGCATGCACCCGAGCACTGCTTGCAAATGATCAATGTGATCTTCCACATCTGATCTTTTTTGTTCTGCACGGCTAAGGAAAAAAATATATCAATAAAGCTTTGTGCATATCCTATATCAGGGCGGAACAACTGCGTCACGAGACGATTAGAGGTTGCGAGGGCATTAGAAAGTCCTTGGGGCATAACAAGCCACTCCCAAGCTGGCCACTCGGCGTGCTAACCGCTGTGAGCGGCATATCACTCGCTCGCATGAGCAGTTGGTAATAACTATTGACTAAGTCAAGTGCGCTAAACATGGTTTAACCCACCATAGCGTTCTGAAGAACATCCTTTCATGAAATAGGTGTCTGCGAAGGTATAGTGGCCGCATTGAGCTTATTGTAAGCGTGAACAATACGCCACTTACCATTCGGCTTTCCGACACAAAATGTCGGTGTCGAGTGTGGAGATTTGCTCTTCCGCACCATGCCTGCCGCGTGCTTAGCACGAAAGAACTCGTCAATGACGTCACACTGTTCCTTAGGCAATGGCCATTGACATGTAACACAATATTTGGTCCCAGTGACTAGGTCAATTTCATGACGTACACCTCTGTCGGGAGGTAGAGCGGATCGTGGATCTTGACACACCACGTCCTGAAATTCCTTAACGAAATGATAGAAGGGATCCAAAGGATCCTTCAAAATGGCAGATCCACTGCAAGCACTGATTGTAACTTTAATTTCTTCAAGGACTGTCTCGTCTACAAGGGATGACGATTTTCACCTTGATCAGGTCTAAGGACCACCATATTGAAAAAAACACCAGCCTTTAAGGCTTGATGAACTTCGTCTACAGACATTTCGTCTAGCTCTAGCAGAGAATTGATCGATGGGAGGGCCTCGAGACCGACTTCTCCATCAGTCGCACAAGACACCCCATTGACCAACGTGTACAACTGTTCACTAGTGTCCTTCTGGGTCATGGCAGAAGCCTTTCTTTTCACAGCCGCCATCTGGCGTCGCTGTTGTCTCTGTACAGAAACTGTAAGCTTCCACGTGTTAGGAACATCCGGTTCCACGAGGTGAAGATTATCTGTAACCTCGACCTGCTCTCTCTGAGAGCCAATGTCATTACCGACATTTAGTGTGGTGCCCTCACGGCCGACCTCATTCTGCGGATAATACGTGCCACTACACTCGCATCTGTTGCGCATAGCTCTTGATGCCTTGGCGAATCGCCAACAATGTCATTACCGAATATGATACCGATTATAGTGGGGTGCCATCACGGCCGACCTCACACTGTGGATGTTTACGTGTCACTCCACGCGCATCACAGGGATCCAACCCAGGTTGACTCGGCCTTAAGCCATCAATGCTTCCAGCATTCAGTAATTCACTGTCATTACTAGTGCTACTTAACGGAATACGTGCCGTTTCACTATTGTCAATAACATCAGAGTTAACTAGCTCAGACACTTCAATGTCAAGCACACTGACAGACTCTGTCAGTGGCGCGCGCCAATAGCGCTTGTGTTGCCTAGCAAAGGTGGGTTCATGACTCTTCAAAGCTTCACTAGGAACGTTGCGCGTTGCGCTTAAGGTCTTCGGCCTCCAATTAACCCATGGCTCATGGCGTTCAGGCCAAGCCATACCAAGGATGAGATCACATCTCGAGTCCGAATCCTGGACAAAACAACGTTCGATACTATCAAAATCTAAAAATTCACACCTAAGTTCAACGGGACTTTAAGTTCGGTGAGACGAGTACCTGTCGCTAAGCGAACAGTGATAACATCACCCTCATGCGCTTTCAGCGCCTCAGCATATTGCTGACATACATCTAGAAACTGGCGTCGAGCATAGTTGCCTGACGCTCCAGAGTCAATAAATATTGACCACGGCTCTTTCAAGCTCTCAATTGTAGCCGAGTTTACTAATAAGCCTGGCTTATACTCACGTCTCGTACAAACTTCCACAAGACCGTCTGTGGCTAAGCCCTGTCTATCTTTACGACCTTAAGATTCGGCAGAACCTAGTTCCGCCCCTTTAGGGCGCCCCGCGCCTACTGGGAGTTGCCGTTTTTCCGCTCCGTACCCACTTTGGGGTTAGGAGGCGGATTGCGGCTCGGCCGACTTTGACGCGGCTTCTGCAGTGGGCACTGAGGGCGCAAGTGCTTGGTGCTCCCGCACTGTAACGTCTACTGACGTTAAGTTGCTGTTCAACAGCCAGAAGATCTCTCTCTTCTTCTTCAGCATGGCTTAGGTCCATGGGCTCAGCCTCATCAAATGATCTTCGGGCATGCCCATGAGTGCCATAACGAGCGGCTCTAAAGTTGGACCCAGGATTTAACGCTATGTCTACAGCCTCCTCAAACGTTGAGAGGTGGACGCGGAAGACTTCCGTCCTCGCGATCCCCGTGCGAAGGCCCTCCATAAAATTTGGGAACACGGACTTGCTCTGATA
The DNA here is from genome assembly GCA_921007115.2 of Peronospora matthiolae. Lineage (NCBI taxonomy): Eukaryota > Oomycota > Peronosporomycetes > Peronosporales > Peronosporaceae > Peronospora > Peronospora matthiolae. The sequence goes on along the minus strand of CAKLBY020000043.1, from coordinate 266,092 downwards.
GAGGGTCCAGCTGCATAGCAGCTATGAGAGTTCGCAACTCTTGGACAAAGCTCGACAATTCTCTCTATCCCTGCCTGGCGGCTAGGAATCGAGAGCGAACCCGATACGCTTGATTCTGTGGCGCGAACACCTGAGACATCTCTCGTTTAAGCGAATCCCATGCGGGAAACGCAGCGCTAACCGCTGTATCACAGGTAAGGGCCCATTCTTTGGCTCTACCATCGAGCTTAGAAATGGCTAGGCCAACTTTCTGTCGCTCCGATTGAAGCGAGGCGGCTTCTATAGCCGTATAGATTTCTCGGATCCAGAGAAGGAGACTTTCTCCCTCTTTCCCCTCGAAAGTATTAACGCTTAGAGTGAGCGGACGAGTCTTTGACTCACTGTCAGGCACTGGAAAAGTACCGTGTAGGTACGGCTGAGGCTAAAGGTCGTGGACCTGCCTTATCAGCGTGGCCTCAAACTGCATAATTGCATCAAGACGTGCATTAAGCACTTCTGGGCCTCGGGCCACGATATTCGACCTGCTCGACCCCTATGAACGATCTAAGCTTATCAAGCGCGATACGTTGAGCCTCAGAGAGGTAGTCAAGGCCTTCCATCTCTCACAGAGAATTACTCGAAACGACTCAGGTGTAGATTGACTACAAGTGCTACCAAGTGTAGCGGAGCTACACAGCTCTTTGAGTCAGAGGAAGACTTATTTGACAGGCCAACGGCTTACGGCTGACAGCCTATTAGTTCTACGGAACTAATATATCAATTCAAAGAGTCACCCAGTTCTACGGAACTCGGGTGGACTCTACGAGCTAACAGCTCAGCTACTGTAGTTCTAAAGAACTACACGCACAATGCGCAAAAGGGGAATACCGGAGTATAAAGACTCTCTAACCCACGACATTTCTATGGAACTGTCAAACGCAAGGTGCGAAAGGGGGGGAAGTCTAGGGATTTCTGCTCAAAATGAGAACTGAACTTTATTTAAATCTCATATCAAGAAAATTCCTACTTTATGTACCCTATATTATCCTAAATACAAATATTAGTATTCGAATTAAATGGATGGTTGCCACATCACTCAGTCATCAAATGATGACGGTACAAAGTACGTACACGGTAAGTACCGTAAACCCGGGAATATCGATCAAACGATATTATCTTGCTGATATAAAATCTAAGGTCACACGCATTCACCATATCATTGATGGGAGGTCTTTGACCAATTCAGCCAAAGGCTAGTGTGACCTTGTTTCATTGACCGTTGATGCAGACGCTCCATTTCCACTACGAAGTCATTCGCTCGAGAGTGATCGAGGCGGTGGCTAGGTTCAGTGTAATGATCATGGCGATGATGTAGTGATGTGTCATGATCAAGAAGATCGTGCTGGTCATGGTGTCGGTACTTCTTTTGACACCACGCAAGAACCCAGAAATCGCAACATGTTGCGCGTTAATTCTAAGAAAAAGCCCCCCTAGCTAGTGTTGGATCGCTTGTACAATACAGTAATCGATCATTATCGAATACGACTATTCGACATATTGGCACTCCACGGCCTTGTCTCTAGTGCGAGTGACTTTCGCACTGAACATGATTGCTACACCGATGTTTATAGAATCGATAGTAAAGCGGGAACCAAAAAGGTTATGGCACCTCGCTGATCCAGGCATAAAACGCGTTCATTCACAAAGCTAGGGAGATTAGACGCGATGCCTGGATTATCAAGATGGCCTTGTCGCGGAATAGGTTTGAGATGAGAACTTCTACCGGTGCACATTACAAACTGCTTCGTTTTTGAGAAAGACCAGATTTCCGTGTTCCTCCTTTAATGAGCCGTACCAACTTTGTGTCAACAGCTTCACACGAGCTCCAGAAAAGCTTGCTCTATAATTGACTTCTGGCAGAGGGTTCGTCAACCGTTGGAGATGTACGAGAATTTAAATAATCTGCAATCCTTTTACAAACACTCTGGATGTAGCGGAGCTACACAGCTCCTAAAGTCAGAGGAAGACTTAACGCTCAACGAGCAACTTAGTTCTTAATAATTAGACTCAATGAGTCAACGAGCGTAAAGCGTATGGTCCGTGTTCCAGGGGACCAAACGATTTAGTGAATCAATAGTACTTAGTGCTCAATAGTAACAAGCTACCTCAGGGAGGTGTTGCTAACTTTTAGTGATTAGTGATCAACGACCAAAGACGCCTCGCTAGGCACGTGTCCTTAAGATCTAAAGGGGAACTCAATTTTATTTACATTTAAAATATCGAATACATTACTCCTGATCTATAAATTTATGTCCTAAGTAAGTACAACTAAGATCTCTCCTATCTGGTGGCTGGCACTAGTCAGCCCCTATAACCCGATGCGATGTTCTATATCTCTTTCAGTGGGATATCATCCTTGTGTCTAAGACACAAGGTACAAAGTACCCAACTACGTGTAACCCCTTTACAAACACGCTGGACGTCCGCTCTCAGATGACCCTTCTTTAATATCGGATTTGCCTTGTAATACTACTCGGCAAGGCCTAACACACTCACTATTAGTTGCGATCGAGGCTCCCAACTATCACCGAGGGCGGATAGCCGCACAACCGGACGAGATGACCCGTCTGAAGTTCTTTCGCATTGCGTAAGATAAACAGACATTTCACGAATACGCGGTGACCACCGCGGGTATCAACCAATGGATGAGGTGGAGAAGGAAATACATCATCCAACAGATTTTTGAATCCAACCTGATGCTGTGAGTCAGCTTGACCGCGTTACTTGTGAGTTGCGCAAGGACCTCGAACACCAGACGGTCAGGCGTCAGAATTTGCTTGGCAATGCGGACCTCCTGAGCATAGATCAGGAGAAGGACATGATACATTATGCTTTTGTCCTCTTGCGAATGAGCTGAAACAGCGCTCTCTTCGAGATGAGATGATGGAAGATCATGAGGACATCTCTCGGCTTCACGGATAGATATACGAGCTTCAGACGCGGACTGAGATTCATCATCGCGAGCAAAAGTATATGTCGAATTTTCTTGAGCGTAAGGGCTTTCTTTACCAGATGAAGCCCCGTACTGGTACAAAGGCATTAGAAAACCAACGTATAGCGTGCACATCGTACGTGGAAGTGTAATAGTATATGTGCTGCGTTGCGTAGGTGGTGCAGCACACGAAATGGACCAATGAACGTCGATAGTGCTTTTTACTACTCAAATGTGTCACTATGTGTCGATAAGGTTTACCGTAGATGGAAGGACTAGGTTGTTTAAGCCCCATGAAATCTCGAACTCCACATAATCATGCGGAGGTAGTGCATCAGGTAGTGTTGCCATGAAAACATCTTGAAACGAATTAAGCTGTCAATGTAACTTGGCTTCTCGCGGCCCGTCCAAAATTAAAACTAAAGAAACTTTGATACAGATACATATTCTGGTTAGTTTGATTGCTTTAGATCATTTCCAAATTAGCAGAGGAAATAATAACCGGTTTGAGCACTGCATCCTGTGGTTTATCACCATTTTCGAATGACACGTGCGTACGTTAATTGATGACTGGGTCGCGAGCAGTAAACTAAGGTTTACCCAACATCACGTCATGGGTTTATTTATTGGCTACTCGATAACGGAAACGTTAAAAAACGTAATATCCGATACAGGCAATGCTTGCAACACACTTTTTCACCTTTTCTTGATGGTGTTGGTGCCATTAAACCGAGTGACTTGTATGGTCACTTCCGAAATGGCACGTTGAAGCAACCCTGGCTTACCACGTTGCATGTGGTATCCGAATCGAGCATAATATTGACAGCCCGATGGTCAAGAGAACCTTGTTTGACTGTGAAGTCTTCACAAGTGGATAGTAAGTGACATAAGCTTCAATCATTGTAGTAATCACTTCGTGTGACGTTGTGGCTACCGCTTCTTTTTTAAGATCGTCCTTTTTAGTGATTAATTTCCTTTAAAAGAATTCATCTTCAATAAAGTGAACGTTGGCATACTTATGATGATATCTGATTTTATTACTCGCTGACGTGTGCTTGCGCTTGTAACACGTGTTCGAGCTTCTTGCAGTATGCACACTTAGGTCTGTTAACACGAAGCCGTTGATGTTAAACTTGAGATGACCTTTGACATGGCGAAGCATTGTCTATTTTTATTGGCTTGGCCGCACCCGACAAAAAGCTAGTCACATAATGTGCGCTAGGATGCGGAGTTGTGGTGACGTAATGGCTGTAACCATCCAAGACTGTACCACTCAGATCCACCGATTTTTACTCGGTGTGGACACACAACATAACCGGTTCAATAACCGCGTGTAAACCCCGTTTTAATGCGGGCATTTTGCAAGAACAACCGGGCTTTCTCAGAGACCCCTCAAATGTCTTGTTTTGTTCTTTGGATTGATTACTTACACAAGGATGAGCTCCAGAAATTGCTTTCCTATGTTTATCCTTAATTATAGGCAGAAAAGTGAGAAAAAATCAAGGTGTGAAATAGAAGACACACAAAAGCATTACCCATTTTATCGGAAGTAGTACTTTCAGAAAGTGGAAGCAGCAATTCTCTCGATTAATAAGCGAGTTTTAGGGCTTGCTCATCGATCTTATTGTCGTATTACAACCGCCAGCACATGAAAAAACTACGTTTTGCCGCGACACTCCATCTCTTTCTCTTTTCAGGAATGATGTGCGCCAATCCGTGCGTTTCAAACAGTAATACAAATAGAAATACGGCGCAAAGACCGAACGTCCTGCACAAATGAATATTCGACCATGCTGCATCCATCCATCACCTGACCCGGCCGCCCGCCACTTCCCCCCCACAAAAAAACACTTTTTGTCTCAACACGCCGACCAAGCGCTTCTGCACCCGACTCGATCCACCTCCCTCTCCTAATAGAAAAAAGGGAGCGAGCTGATCAGCTATGACCGCCGCCACCGCCTCCGCCGCGGCAGACCTGCCGCCAAACCACACGCTGTATCTCCACAACTTGAACGACAAGATCAAGTCCGACCGCATGAAAGCTTCACTGTACGCGACGCTGTCCCAGCACGGCAAGATCCTCGAGATCGTCATGGGCCGCGCGCGACGGCTACGGGGCCAGGCGTGGGTCACGTTCGACGACATTGCGAGCGCCTCGAACGCGCTGCGGGCTACGAACGGGTCCGTGCTGTTTGACAAGCCCGCGGTGATCGCGTTCGCCAAGGAGAAGGCCGACGTCATCGCTCGGCGCGAGGGCACGTTCGTCCCGCGCGAGAAGAGGCCGCGAGAGCCCAAACCTGTGCAACAGCCTGCACCAAAGAAACAGACTGGTGAAGACGGTTGCGCGAAGGTGACGGCAGCAGGAGCCACTGCTACTGGTGGAAAGTCGGTACTGCCGCCCCCGCCACCGTCTCAGAATGTGCCGAATAAGATTTTGTTCCTTCAGGACCTGCCCGAGACGTGCAATAAGGAGATGCTGAGTGTGCTGTTTAAACAGTATCAGGGGTTCATGGTACGGACAGCATTTTTTTCTGCAGCTGAGGCTGGTGCTGGAAGCACAACGAGACTGACGGGACCAAATGCGGGTGCGGGTGCATGCTCTCTCTCTGTCTCTCTTTTTTTTCTTCTGTGTCGTATGAAAGGAAGTGCGGATGGTACCGGGCAAAAAGGGACTGGCGTTCGTCGAGTTTGGCGACGAGGCGCAGGCGGCGATTGCGCTGCAGGGACTCTTCGGCTTCAAGCTCACGCCAACGGACACACTCAGGGTCTCGTTTGCCAAGCGATAGATTGGTTACGCTCGTCACTGAACGACCAGCGGCCACAAGCTCTGACAATAATAAACAACGAGGACGCTATCACTCATTGCTCGTATCTAACCGTCTTCGAAGTAGACACGGACGGGGTAGAGGGTTCGCCACGAACGGGTAAAACCACCACAAAAAGCACACCCGCCCCCACTTTAACGACCTGACCTGCTTTTTACACTCGAGAATTGCCGAATTCGGGCCCCGACCACTCGAGCCACCGAATCCTCCCCACTTCAATGACATGCCCGTCCACTCTCTCTCTCTCTCATATCCACCCGCTCGTCCACCTCCACCACCCGCTCGTCCACTCGCCCTCCTTCATCCATGGCAGCGGCACCTCCCGCGACGGCTCTCGAGGCGCGCGCGATGGCGCTGGCCACCAACTCGCCCGAGCAGCTGGCGAATCATCTCCGTGTCACGCAGGGCAAAGTGCGCACGCGGTTCCCGCCCGAACCCAACGGGTATCTGCACGTGGGCCACGCCAAGTCCATGCACATGAACTTCTTCGAGGCCTTTGAGAAGCTCCGCGTGCCGCTAGAGCAGCGTGAGACATTTTTCCGCTACGACGACACGAATCCAGAGGCCGAGAGCAGCGAGTACATTGCTGCGATTGCACAGAACGTGCGCTGGTTAGGGTACAGCCCCACGCGAGTCACGTACAGCAGCCAGTACTTCCAAGAGCTCTACGATTTGGCTGTGCAGCTGATAGAGAAGGGAAAAGCTTACGTCTGCCACCAGAGCAAAGCGGAGATCGAGGCCTCACGGCTCGTGCTGCAGCAGTTCCATGCCACGCCCGGGGTCAAGTACGAACAGGACGTGGCTGACGCTGGCAGATCGCCCTTTCGGTCCCGGTCTATTGCGGAGAATGTCGCGGAGTTTGACAAGATGCGGCGGGGAGAGTACGGAGAAGGCGAGGCGTGTTTGCGCATGAAGATGGACTTGGGAAGCCCGAATCCGAACATGTGGGACCAGGTGGCCTACCGCATCAAGTTTGTGCCACATCCACATGTGGGCGACAAGTGGTGCATCTACCCGACGTACGACTATACGCACTGCATTGTCGACGCTCTGGAACACATTGACTACTCGATCTGCACGCTCGAGTTTGAAACGCGGCGCGAGTCGTACTACTGGCTGCTGCATGAGCTGAATCTGTTCAAGCCCAAGGTGTACGAGTTTGCTCGTCTCTCGATGACGTACACGGTGCTCAGCAAGCGGAAATTGCTCAAGCTCGTCATGTCTAACGCAGTGCGGGGATGGGACGATCCGCGCATGAGCACACTCAATGGACTTCGTCGCCGCGGCTTCACGCCTGAGATCATCAAGCAGTTCTGCAAAGAGATTGGGGTGACTCGTGTACAGTCGACGATCCAGATTGAGCGACTCTATTCGGTGGCCCGCAGCATCCTAGGGGACTCGTCGAAGAGGGTGATGGCAGTACTTGACCCGATCGAGCTCGTCATTGAAAACTTTAGTGCAGCGCCCGATGAGAGCGCGCTTTTGGTGCGCGTACCAGACTATCCACAGGATGTGGATCGCAACGGCGGTCAAGCGTACCACCACGTGCAATTAACACCGAAGCTTTTCCTCGACCGCAGCGACGTCCACACGGAAGACTCGAGCGACTTTTTTGGCGTGGCGCCGAACAAGCAGGTGCGATTGAAGTACGCGTTCCCATTTACATGCACAAAGCTGGAGACAGATGCTCGTGGACGCGTGACGAAGGCGTTAGGTCAAATGGACTGGACAAGTGCGGCAAAGTCCAAGGGCGTGCTCTCGTGGGTGCCATCGAATAGCCCAGAGGTGGAAGTGCGTGTGTACTCGCACCTGTTCACGGTCCCGGAGCTGCCGAGCGATGTGGAGGACTGGGAGTCGCTTGTGGACTCGAAGAACTCGGAGCGCGTGTATGCTTCTGCGCGCATAGACCCCGAGTCACATGCTACGAATCTGGACCGCATCGTGCAGTTTGAGCGCATTGGCTACTTTGTGGCGGACAAGGACTCGACGAAAGAGAAGCTCGTGTTCAACCAGATTGTGGCGCTTCGTGACAGCGGCGGTGAGACACCCGGGAGTGCACCTGCATCAAGTGCTTCTACTGCCAGTCGGAAGGATGCGCAAATGCAGCAGCTGGCGCTCAAGATGGAGAAGATGAAGGTAGCACCGGCTGATATGTTCACGAAGCAGCCCGAGCTGTTCGCGCGCTTCGACGCCGAGGGCTTGCCCACGCACACCGCTGCGGGCGAAGAGTTGACCAAGAGCCAGCGCAAGAAGCTCAAGAAGGAGCAGGAGAAGCAAAAGAAGCTGTACGAGGCTTACTTGGCCAAGGAGAAGACAGCGTCGTCAACGAGTACGACGTAAGTAGGTTGGTGTGGTAGGTGAAGTAGCTGACGGCACTCGATGCAACCTGGCGACTTGAGCAATGCCCTGTGTAAAATTCAACGCCGTCGTACTCAAAGTGAAGGCGATTTTGATCGGATCGCGGGGTTTCGTGGCGTCTTGTTGGTCCGACCGAGCACATCATCTCGTACAGTATACAGTACAGCAGTAGCACCTCACGCACGGAGCCATTGGCACAACATGGTGGCTGCCGAATCTCCACATGACATGGGGCCAGGGTGGGCGACAGGACGCACGTCAATGAACAAGACCGACGTGAGCAAGTCAAAGTCCAAAGCGGCAGCGACTCGCACGGAACACTCGCTGTTGCTCGTCAAGGCGGACGAGGAGATCCACCCTTTGCCGTGGTTCCTCAGCCCCGAGTGGACAAAGCGCTCGGTCCCGCCTGCTAACAGCTCTGGTCCTAGTAGTGCCCTGCAAGATGCGGGAACGAGGCACTGTGCGTGTCTATTCGCGCTCCTGTTCTGCTCTTCCTCGTCGACGTATCCAGACGCGAACTCCGAGTCCGATCTGGAGCTGGGTTACCTCGGGAGAAGAGCCGTAAACTCGAGGGAAATCGTGGACGAAGCGGACGGCTCCAAGAAGTGCATCCGGTTCCTAGTGGGGCTCATTGTCACCATGGCCCTCGCACTCGTGCTGCTGATCATTTTGCAGCCAGGAGCGGGACGCGCGAGTTAGGCTGGTGAAAGTGGACGAGCGCGAGGTGATAAGAACGAGAAGTAAGATGGGGCTGGCGAGGTCGCTGGAAGTTCACCATGACACAAGATGTATAGTACCCGCTCCTTCGATTGAGCTGCGACGTGTGCTTTTGCATGCAGTAGTAGCTAGAGCAAGACTTAATAATAAAGCTAACGTAAGTGCGTCGATCTCCTGCAATCGCTGACGAACATGCACCGTGTCTGATTCCTGGGCTCTCCAAGTGCTATGAAGTATAGTACTCGACTGTTCCCACTATGCTGTGGCTTGCACGCACACACCATGTCGGCATTGTTTTAACCACAAGGATGCGTGGATTTATTGATACGACGTCAGTTTTGTGTTTGTGTATCAGGTGATAAAAGCTAAAGTTTATAACAAATCGGACAATAGAAATCTCTTGGGCTATTAGAAAGCCAGCTAGACCCCTATTTGAGAGAGTTCACAAATCTTTATTTGTGACATCCAATTGTGAAGGTTTCAGCGATCAAAACCCGAACGGCAATAAATATAGGGAGCTGATATAATTAGACTCCTTTTCCTTAAATATACACCATTGCCAAACCTGATCTTCACACCCTTCCTGCAAAACCTGATGAGCAATCTCTTTTGCCAGACCGGTTATTTCTTGCACCCCCTTTCCTCGTAAGAATTCTATACATAAAACAATTGTGATAGTTCTATAAGATAGGGGAGCAGGCTCTGGAGCTTGCCCTTTGATTTATGTAATTTGGTCGAAAAACTAAATCAAGCCGCAAAACACTATACGTCAGCAGTCACTGAAGAATAGGTATGATGTTGTTAATGTTGGGAAGGCGAGGACAGGCGATGGAAGTAAACGGACTTTTCAGAAAGGTTTATGGGCTTAGTGAAACGGCTGTCAGATCTAGGCGTGGATGGATGGGCAACGGTTGCACGTTGTAACAAAATCCAGGTAGAGGCAGAGAAGAAGTCAGTGTAGAAATCATGGCTAGGAGCAAGTAGAAGAAAAGCAGTGATAGTAAGAACAAACATAACAGAATCAAATTTGGCCTCATCTGCACATTGTCAACTTCCTACAGGTTATGAGCCCAATGGCTAAAGATGACGATACCAAGGCCTCACCTTCACGTACTGCCTCACCAGGACCCGCAGCTATTCCGCCGCGCACTGCGGCTGTCGTTCGAGACGCGCCAGCTCACGAAAGGAGCTCGACGACCGACGAATGAATTCTCGCAGCCCTCGCCGCCCTCTCGGACCGCATGGAGAAGATGGAGACTTCCCAGATACAGATTGGACGAGGATGAGCGTATGCGCGGTGTCATAGAAAGCGGCACGTTTGCATCGGCTCTCGGCGCGAATATGGGCGCAAGGACAGTCTACTACGACGCTCTAAGAAACTCACCAGAGCGCAAACCAGCGGCTCGTGAAGCGCGGTCGCCAGGACCGTCACCCGAACTCGGAGGATCGTTGTTATCATCTCTAGTGACGCGGTCACCGATGCCGTACATGCAACAAACGCGGGGGCGCACCCCTGCTGACGACGCATTTTCCCAAGCGGTAAGTCCAGCAGCGCCACTTTAGCAGCAAGGGGCGGTCAACTATGCGACACCGAAGGCAGCCCAGCGCAAGCTAACGATCCGTAAGTTTGACGGAATAGAGTTGCATCGTGGCTTGGGATCCGGTTTCTATGATTGGGGGAAGACGTTCCTACGACAAGTCAACTTGGCCGAGGCATCGTGCGGTTTTCGGTGGAGCGAAGACGTTAAGGTCGACCTACTCGGCCATTACCTAGACGGTACAGCCGAGAGGTACTACCACAAGCAAGTTGACTTCTGGCGGAAGCAGAACCCAGCACCGGACAACGTGATGGGACGCTTATTGAAGACGTTTAAGACGACGATCACCGCCGGCCAGTCCATGAAACTTGTTTCGCAAAAGAAGGACGCAAAAAGGTCATGGATGAGCATTTCCTGTACCTAGTCGCGGTAAGTGATGCACGAGGAGGAGCAGACTCACTGGTACTGAAAAATATTGTCCATCACGCTTCGCCTGAGATCATGAACGTGATGCGAGCCAAGTACGACCCCACACGGACCGACTACTAAAGACATGCCGAAGAATTGACGCACTTTGCGACATCAATTAAAGCTTGGAAGTAGGCCGGTGGGCGTGAGATTGTTGCTACACATATCGAGGCGTCGTCCCAGCGCAAAGAGTCACGCAAATGTTTTGGGTGTGGCAAGACGGGACACATTCAAGAGAATTGTCGGGGCAAGAAAAAGGTAACTGTTGGCAACAACACAAAGGATAGCAATGCCAACATTGTTCTTGCAATTAGCGACAACAAACCTCGTAGGCGTGGATTTCGCGGCGGGAGAAAGAACAAGGCGCCGACCGAGTCCGTGGATACTGTCGGAAATGCCGACGAAAGCAAATCAAGCGACTGGAGCTTGGACAGCGATTCAAGTAGGCACTTGGTGAATGATTTCTCGCAGATGCAGGACGCCAATGAGTGCTACCACGAGATCTAGATGGCAGGCGGCGAGTATGTCGAGATCACGATGGTTGTAGTGTCCGTCTGTGTGTGGTTGCAAACGGTGAAGACCGTATGATCACTCTTACCGATGTCTACCTGGCGCCGCAGCTTGCGCGCAACATTGTCTCGTACGGGAAACTTGAGCAGAAAGACGCTTGTCTACAGAAGATCATGTCGCTCCCTAGTGTGACGCAGTGATGGGGACATCGCATTTGACGTCAGTATGTAGACGAAATTGCTTTGCATCAAAACATCAGTGACGCAAAAGAACCCAAGAAATGTTCTGATGGCGCTGATATTCGACGCAGGGTCAAGCATGTCAACAGACGATATGCAGAGTGGATCAATTATGCATTTCCATGCACGTATGGGACACCTGTCCCTTGAGACGATTGAGCGAATGGAAAAGACACCTGGTTTGGGTATCACGATTACAAACCACACTCGGACCGTTTGTAATTCGTGCAAAGAAGGAAAGCAGACGAAGAACAAACAGTCCCGGGCGGACACCGGTAAAAATGCGCCTATTGATCGGGTCGACAGAGTGATTTGCTCGGACTTGAAAGGTCCGCTAACTCCAAGAGATCGACTCGGTAATTGCTACCTAGCTAATTTCGTCGACCACAAGTCGAACTACTGTCGCGTTTTCCTAGCACCGACGAAGGACAAGGCTGAAAAAAGATTCGAGGACTTCGTGCTGTTTTTCGAGCGCATGTTCGAGTGCAAGATACACATCTTGCGAACCGACGGAGGAGGCGGGTACAAGAATGTCGATCTGTTCTGCCAGCTCACAGGAATTGCGCGGCAAATAAGCGAAGCAAGAAACCAGGCGTCCAACGGCAAAGCTGAGCGCATGCATCGGAGATACTTAACACGGCACGCAGCATGATCTTCGCAAGTCAGCTCCCTCTCAAGTTTGAAAAATCCGTAGTGGACTACTCGGCTTACATACTAAATAGAAGCCCGACGTGATATAATACGGACGACCATCGCCAATCGAGATTTTAACGAAGAAAGCGCCCGATTTTTTTAGGGATCGTTGTGTTTGTGAGCAAATGCGCTGTGTAAAGGGACCCACAGAAGAACTCGCTGGCACAGCGATCGCAGGTTGGAGTCATCATTGGAATCAGCTGCTAAACCAACGGATTTTGTGTGTATTTACAATAAGAAAACAAGGTCGTAACGACTTAGCACGTCGTGAACATCGAGACGCTAAATGCAAAGCAAAACATTCAGCTGCAGCGCTCATTAAAGTATGATAAGAATCAAGTGATTACGAGTGAGGTCGAAGGTGCAGAAAAAGTACTCAAGAGCGCTCACAAGGAGAAGAAGATTTGGGAGCGTGAGACGCATGGCACGAGATCAAAGTCGACACGTGAAGCTACAGCCACAACCATGAGGAGTCGGCTCAGATTTTAGACGTTGTGAGCTATGTCTTCGAGGGGGAACCGAAGAATTACGGCGAAGCTATGCGCAGCTCAATGCGTGAGGCCTGGAAGAAGGATATGCACGAAGAGCCGACGGCTCTTGAAGAAAACGGTGTGTGGAAGGTAATGAAGCGCCCTGGCAATTGCAACGTTTTACACACGAAATAGAACTATAAAACGGACGCGCAAGGAAACATAGCAAGGCTCAAGGAGAGATTGGTTGCGTGCGGTAACGAGCAAGCCCTAGGCGTGGACTACAGTATCACTTTCGCTGCCGTCATGGAATTGTCGACAGTAAAGTGATACTGGCACTCGCGGCAACGTGGGAGGTACCGGCAAAGCACGGGGATGTTTCTAATGCTTTTGTCAAGGCGGACAATAAAGCGCACCTTGACATTTATTTGCAAGTCCCTCAAGGTATGGACGTCGAGTACAAGACGCTCAAGAGTCTCGGCGCGAGAAGAAACAATGATGTGGTGCTTCAGCTGCATAAAAGTCTGTATGGCTTAAAGCAAGCGGGCGCCTATGGAGTCAGCTTCTACACGCGCGACTCACGGAGGCTGATTTTGAGCAATGTGTTGTGGACATGTGTCTGTACCGCAAGCAAGATGGTGAAGATGTTGTCGTGGTCGGCTTGTATGTCGATGATTTGCTTAAGGCCGGCACTAGCGTTGTGGCAATCTATGATTTCTTCACCAGTCTTGGTTCGCTATCGTTAAAGAATATAGGACGTGTTTCGAAGTTTCTAATTATGCAAGTGGTACTTGAAGATGATAACTCATATCTACTGGATCAGGAGGAGGCTATCAAGGACCAACTGCGCGAACACGGACTTCATATAGCGAATCCGACTCTTGCTTTAATTGGGACAGACTGTTATGAGGTGCAGGATAAATACAGCGCGCTACTCGGGGCAACAAGCACTGCTACAAGACCATCAATAAAGACATTCCAGTCGCTTGTTGGTAGTCTACTATGGGAGGCGCGTTGTACAAGGCCAGATGTGGTGTTTGCTGTGCATAGAGCTATGCGACAAACCCACCAGCCACGCGTTCACGACTGGAAATTGGCATAGAGAATCGATCGCTACTTGAAAGGCACTTGAGGACTAAAGCTGAAAATGAAACCAAGAATCGAAGACCGAGACACTCCGACGCTAGAGTCATACAGCGACGCAGATTTCGCTAGTGACAAGAAGGACCGCAAGTCGTTAACTGGAAGCGTCATTTGCTTAACGGCATGCCAGTGAACTGGAGCGCATACAAACAAGGCGGCGTGTCTTGTCAACTATGGAGGCAGAATCTGTGGCTGCTTCCGAGGCATCACGCGAATTACTCGGCGTGAGGGAGACGTTGGGTGAAATCGGCATGGCGCCGGCCTAACCCATGTTGATGCACGTCAACAACCAGGCGACCATCAAGCAACTTGAAGGCTAGGCTTCATCAATCAAGGCCAAGCACATCGACGCGCGGATCAAAATCGTTTGTGACTATGCTAGGCGCGGCATCGTTCTCGCGCAATACGTGCGCTCGTAGGAAATGCTTGCGGACTTGCTCACGAATGCATTGGACCCACCTAAGCTCGCGATATCAAGCACACTTATGTGCTTGTCGCACTAGTCAAAGGATCATGCAATTGACAAAGATGCAAGGCGATGAGGTGCAAGTGGCAGTGGTGATGTGTTGATGGTGTGCTCACGATAGCTGCATCCAAGGAGTAGTGTTGAAGAGGTGAGGACAGGCGATGGAAGTAATCGGACTTTTCAGAAAGATTTATGGGCTTAATGAAACGGCTGTCAGATCCAGGCGTGGATGGATGGGCAACGGATGCACGTTGTAACAAAATCCAGGTAGAGGCAGAGAAGAATTCAGTGCAGGAAGCATGGCTAGGAGCAAGTAAAAGAAAAGCAGTGATAGTAAGAACAAACATGACAGAATCAAATTTGGCCTCACCTGCACATTGTCAATTTCCTACAGTCAATGTATGTATTCACTCAGTACAGTATGCTAGGGCAACGCGATCAGCCTTTTCTTTTGAACAGCCAGCATTTGCTTATACGATCAAAATTACCTCTGATAGCATTCAAGCGAATCTCGTGTATGCACCACAGTAGTGACCTAGCCAAAGATTGCCTTTTTACATGCGCGTACGCGTATGGGGGACGACAGGCAAGATTGCAATTAGAACGTGTAAAGTAAACCTAGCGTTATTTACACACACAGATAGATAAGTACAATTATAAAAGTTCGGTATTCACTTCACGCACAGTCTCTACTAGCTTCACCCTTCGGGCTCGCAATAATTGACTGTTCGTTTAATTTTGGAAGGTGTGGTCGTGAAAAGGTAAAAATGTCATAATTAATGTCATCGTCGTGTTGTCTACAAGTATATGTACTGCTATCATGTACATTTCTGCTAAAACATTTACACTTTCAAAGCACAACTGTAGAATTATTCCTGAACGACAAATGTTATGGATACCAACCTCAAACCTCCTGTGATGTAGATAATTTCCTCTTTTGCACCATCCTTCGAAAGTCTGGGCTAAAAGTTTGACAAAGTGATCATAATTCACGATGCGGATGCACGAAGTAATTGCAAAGTAGTGCTGCACTCACTACGACGAATTACATCATTGTGCTCAGCTTAGGCAATTTACGGTGGGGGGCGAAACAAACGCTCGGATGAGATCGCTTTTGACTGTATCTCAAAAGATTTGGGAAAGGTGCAGGTGTGCGTATTGCCACACAAGCTCATTGTGTACTTTTCGATAGTTGCGCGTTCTGGTTTGGATGAAACATGTTCTATTGAAAGTACATACAGCTTATACGATGCAACTACGTGAAGCTATGCTGCCGGTCTCTTATCCGTTGCAGACTACCCTTTTAATCAAGTAATGACCTGTCAACAAAGTAGTACGTAAGCGCTGAACCGGAACCAATTGCATAGCTTTATTATATAGATGCTCTATATTATGTACGGCTAAAATTATAGACACTTTTATTAGTTTTAACATTGTTTTATCTAGGTAAACGTTATTTAAACATTACCTTTCGTTAAACGGACACCACTCACCAACAGTTTATATGACTTCATGTTCGTTCTGAAAACCGTCCCATTTTAATCGGAGAACAACTACTCTAGGTATTTTTTAGCTCAACTATTTTTTGTTACTTAATCTATATCCATTTTTGGTACCATCTAACAATTAATTCCTTAGCTTGTTTACTATTGCTTGCTATAGTAAAAGCTCTTACTTCACTTCCCGAGATTAAGCTAAATTCTTTGGAGGAAGCGAAGGCAGCGATTAAAGACCATGCACGACAACGAAGCTGTGTCGTTGTATTAGAGCGCATAAAAAGGGTAGCCAATAAATAACATGGTGCCGTATAATGTCATTCTTAGCCTGCCCTCCGTCGAACCTCCCACCGCTACGAACATGACACCGCCAACGTGCTTCATCCAGCCATACCAATGGGTGTTCATTCAAGAAATGTATCAAATGTCAAGTAGATGGCCATTGGCTACCACAAGTCACATGTGGAGATCAAAACTACGTGACCTTTGTTCATCAGTCTGCTCATCTTCAAGGTCGCACGTAATAGAAGGATAGTAATGTATTATAAGTCATTCTAGTATAGCAGCTGGCCGCATTATTTCTTCACTGCACCAAAAATACAACGAATTAGCCACACCACAAGACATTTACAACATACGCAATGTAGATCGCAGCAAAAGACTCACAGGGTGATCTGATTCAACAGCTCTAAATGAATGGTCTTTCTTCCGATGAACTTTTTTCAAAGTTTAAAGGTCTGCAGCAGATTACACACCTGCCAATTAATTTGCCATCAGCGAGAAAAATCGTACATGACTGCAGTACTGGAAGAGCCTGGATCATCGATGTAGCCTCCATAACCAACAGAAACGTGTGCTCCCTCTACATCTAATTGTCAGTGGCACAGCGACAAACACCACTTTCGCCCTCGCATACTGCTTTATAAAGAGCGAAACTTCGACAGACTTCTTATGGGCGAGGCTTAGTATCCAAAATATTTCCAAGAATACGGACACAATCGTGCAGCACTCACATTTGATACAGATCTAGAGCCAGCTCTTGTAATTTCTCTTTATGAACATTCCCACATGCATCATGCTTTATTTACCGTTGGCATACAAACAAGAATATTCTTTCCGAGCAAAAAACTCATTTTAAACTCCGGATGCCTGGCAAGAATTTACTGGAGCTTGACACCTTCTTATTACTGCCAGAAACAGCGCGCATTTTGAGGCCCATTTATCCGATGCGAATGCCAGGTTCCCAACAGCTTCGATTAAAGACAACTTAGCTGGGGTACAAGAAGAAATTGTTTCCACTTTCCTTCACAATAAGCTTCATTACGGACATATCACTACGAATCGGATTGAATATGCCCATGATGCTCTAAAGAAATAGATTTGCGTGCTACAGGTTCCTCATATTGTATAATAATCTTTTCCGCTGTCTAAGTTTGAATTCGCTGACAATTTGTTTAGCCTAAATGACCTACTATTGGTAAATTCGACGGTTCTCCTTCAGCTGCTATCGTTGTGCAGCGAAGTACTAAGCATAGGGTGATCGCCAAATGCATCTTGGTCCTATATTATCACGTTTGATGGGAAAGATTATAGTGGCAGGTCTGCTTGCAGCTCATTGGTAATGATTGCAGCAGCATAAGAATGTTCAAGAATGTCAGGGTACGTCACCACTTTTGTTTGATCACTTGTAGAATGATATGCACAATAATCCATTACCGCAACTCAATAGAAATATATACGGCTTAGTGCTATCCACAATTTTCTGTCCTTGTGCACACACTTTCCGGCATCAAGTGATACCACTATCTTTCAATAGTTTTTGATCAGCAGTTGTGGCTTGTACAAGCCAATTCCGATCCATGATGACACAGTGGCAAGGCCGATTAAAATCGGAACGGCGTTAAAGAGGATAGCAGATAAGTACGACGAGGCTCCCCTATATCTCAAGCGTCTAATTCTTGAGTACGCATTGGAGGTTCCAGACACCTGTGCTAGTGATCCTGTGAAAGTACGCACACGTGGTAGGCCATCAAGATTAACGCAGCGACTTTATTCGATGTTTGAGCATGTATAATCGGATTCATATTTTCTTGTGGAGCGCCAAAGATGTAGGATCTGCGTGAAGACGGACAACAACGTTAATGAATGTCATCCATAAAATTAGCAGATACATCAACGAGGACAACAGCAGGTTTGAATCCAAATCTGTGTATTTTATTTCGTCAGCAATTTTGCTACATTTAAAAAAATGTTCCTATTCCAGCGCGGTAAGTCTAGCTATTCTTTCTGAAAACTAATATTTATTCAGGGAATTCGTACTGAACGGTAGCGAAAATAACACACGCAATGGAAATAGCTGAAGTCTTCGTAAATGCGTAGATATTTATGTGGATTATAACATAGTGTATCAATCTGCACTATATCCCGATGGCGCCTTGATCGAATCGCAATGTCATGTTTACTGATATCAGAATCTTCACCCTTAATTGTAATCTCCATTCACATTCACGCACAGCCAGCAGGCACAACCTCAGTCACCTACTTTACATGCTTCACCACTTTAATGCGATCATGCGTTTCAAAACTTTACATTTGGCATTACCGGTTATGATATTTTCCTTTTATTTCAAATATTATCAGACAACACATGTATGACAAGAAAGAAATAACATTGGTTAGTGGTATCACACGCTTCATGTCTCGTATTTGTTATCGAGCAAGCATCTGTACACCTTTAAACTCAGCATACATTTCATTACGCGTTTTGCCAACCCGACATTTTCTTGCCTACATAAATACATTTCGAAATTATCGGCATTTTGAAAATCTTAATGTCAACAACGCCCTGTTGCATCTCTGTTATTGTTATGCCTATCCTTGTGAATTTAGTTTATCCATTCCATTTGTCTTGTTTATACTTTAAAATCTTGTCCAACAGTAACTAGCACACATTTGAGCGTCAATGTTTTGTTGCCATTTCGTAAAACCTTCTTAATTGATTGAAGGAAATGAAATTGCTTGCCTTTTTAATTTTCCTTTCCTAGTTAGCGATGACGGTAGGTATTTTAAGTCAAACTTTCGAAGGATGCTACACTCAAATATCCCAGCATTACCGATAGCAACCATTAAAATTGTTGATTCAATATTGAAATCGAACAGCATGTCCAAATACAAGTTCAAACATACCAATTTTCACAGCTTCGAAAAAAACAATGACAAAGTATTTATTTGTTGGACACTCGACTTCATGTCGAAATATCTGCATGAACTGAATTCGACCGGTCGATTATTTTTTTCATGACGGTTACAACTTGATCAAATGCGCTTCGGCATCTTAGTCTCATGTCACGCCAATAACGAAATACAGATCCACTAACCCACTTCATGACATTCTCACCTTCATTCTTTACCTTGTGACTCGATTTCACAAGGTGAAGCCCATCTTAGCACAATCTCCCTAATTTCTAAAAAAAAGACTAATTGTCTTGTCTCGTAGATAGTGTACCGTTAAGCAATGCATCTCGCCCATTTATGTAAGCCTTATGTGCACAAGCAGAAATAGAAACGTGACCATCCCGCTTTTCTTGGTCTGAAAGAAAGTGGCCGTGACCTTCTTGACCGTCTGTTAGCCACAGGATAAAAAATAGAAGTACTTATGTGTATTGTCGTCACTACTTTAGATTTTTCACACGTAGTATTACTGGTCATTGCGGTTGCGCACGCACAGCTGGCACGCGACAAATTCGTTTGTGTACGTATTGTACACAAATTAAAATACGCCTCTGTAGCGTGCAGGTGTTCGTATAGTCCACCTTGCGGCATTTTGACCCATCGGAGGAAGCGGTAATGTCTACGTGAGCGAATGGGCCATCTCAGCGTATTTGGTGCAGGACTATGAAGGACTATTTATGCCAGTGACCTTTACGAGCTGGACACTCAAGGCCAACAAGTTGATCTACAGTACCGTGGAGAAAGAGGTGTTGAAATTGTTACAGATATTGGGAGCTTGTTTTACAATGTTGGTCACCCGACCTATCAAAATATTAACGTGACACTTGACGTTGGCCTGGTTGGTCAGATCTTCTGGGTCGCAAAGGCGTTTAGGAAATGGGCAGCTCTCTTGTCCCAGTGATCATTAGAGATTGGGAAGTGCAAAAAAGGCGAAGACCAGGTGCTGGGGGTGTTAGCGTCCACTATTACCCCCCGCGAGAGTGTAGCTCGATCTATCGGCTTTCGCACCCAAGAAACAGGCGAAACAGAAGGTTAACCAACCTAAGCCTACTGTGGAAAGACAAAGAAAGCTATATCTACTGAGATTTGATGTATCAGCTCGTGTGAAACAAGGAGGTGGAGCTTGGAGCGCTGTCGTATGGAGCCTGTCTACGTGGTCGGTAGTAAGCGCTACCTCCAAATATCGTAAGAGATTCTCGGTGAATGAGGCCGAATATGAGGGCATTTTGCTGGAATTCGAGTTGCTAGAACCATTGAACGACGACAGCTAATCATTTGTGGGGACTCCAATCTGGTTGTCTGGCAGATGCGCGTACAAATCGAGTGCAAGGCTTCAAGGATGTCTCTGTTGCAAGCAAGTACTCTGGACAATCTTAAGTCGTGGACTTCCCACGAGTTACTTCGCTTATTGCGCGATTGAAACCAGATTGTGGACCAGCCGGCTGGTGAAGCATTACATAGACAAGGAGGGGTAGATTCGGCACCGAGGTAAGAGTGGTTAGGGTTGGAAGTGATCAACCGACTACCGGAGATGCTGGTCCATACAAACCAGGATATGACGGCAACAGTATTCGCGGTGACCCAAACCAGGATATGACGGCAACAGTATTCGCGGTGACCCAATCCAGGCCACACATCAGAATATCCGGAGAAACGATGCAAGAAGATGTAATACAACAGCTGCGAGTGGAACGCATCCTGAAGGCTCAAGAGGAGGAGAGCTGGATAAAGAATTTTAAGGCGTATTTAAAAGGTATTCTAGGTTGTCTGTCGGCAGAATCGTTACATTCATGCAGCAAATTGGCCAGAGTTTATAAAGTCAGCGAAGAATTACTGGTGTACTGTACCGTCCACAAGATCGAAGAGGGCTACCGAGAATTGACTGCCCGACAATGATCCCCAAATTCCTCCAGATCGACGTGTTACATCACTCCCACGCCAGTCTTGAGGTCTTTCATCAAGGAGTCGGTCGCACCTACTATCGTATTCGGCGATATTTCCGTTGGAGAGGCTTGTTTCGAAGTGTACAGAGGTATGTGGGGTTATGTGTGGATTGCGAGACGGGGGAGGGGGCCTATCTTTCAAGGGACAACCCCTGGTAATGTAGAGTGACCTACCCTTTCCAAGTCATAGCAATGGACCATATCCCCTCATTGCCCAAGTCACAAAAGTGAAACACTGAACCATTGATTCGGATCGACTTCTTCACTGGGTTTGTGATGGCCAAGGCAAGTGCTTCGAGAACTGCTCAGGCAATGGACGAAGGGTACGAGGAATGTGTTTTCATGCGTTTTAAAGCCAGCGAGGTGATCCGTCATAATCAGGAACCCGGTTTATGTTGGACTTCTTTCGAGCGTTCAATCGTATGTTGGGTCAGCGTCAACAGACAACTATGGCTTACTGACCCCAGGCGAAAAAATCGCGGAAAGAATGGTCCAAACCCTGACAAGGTCTATCAAGATGTACGTCTCAGATGTGGCGCAGCAAGATTGGGACGAATACGCAGAACGGCTGACGTTCGCACTGAACATGCACATGATAGGGTGCGAAAAGAGACACCGTTCTATTTGGCCCACGGGTGAGGTGTAACGGGGCACCCTGAAGCTTGTACTGGTGACAGTACAAGCTACTTATTCTGATAACAGAATAAGGCGGTGCCTCGTAACTTCACGTACACTCGTACGTGCAGAGGAAGACGGTAAGAAGAAGCGAGTACTCGGTTAGAGTAAAAAGTAGAACTGTATTTATAATAGTTAATGTCTGCAATAAATCACTATTTATCTTCATCTAACTATGTCTAAATACAAATGTGTAAATCAGTTATCTGCTCACCACTCATTGCGTGCGTCTGTCGTGGCGCGTCTTCGTTGGTTGATATAATGGCCTATATCAACCAATTAGGAACTACTTGGAAGTGCTACAGAATATTGTCCTTATGACAATATTCTGAGAATATAACTCTTATAGTTATATTCTATTAACAATTTCTTATAAATTGTTATGTAACGATTCACCCCGTTACATCACCCCCTTAACCATCAGTCACTTTAGTGACTGATTGACTAAATGGATACTCGTCCCAAATCATTTGGGACGGGGTTTGCACTTGTTGGTCCGCGTCCACTTTCCAACATCTCATCGCATGGTAAACAAGCCCATGCGATGCGCGAGCAAGGCCGCCGAGAGCGCGTCTGCACGTCTCTGTGCGGACGCCGAAGCAGAAACTAAAGCAACTGATATCCCATCGGTTGCTGAATCGACTCAGCCTGTATCACCTGGTGATGCAGGTGCTGGTCATGAAGACACTCGTGTCTTCACAGAGTACGAGCTCGGTGTCTCGTACTCTCCTGATACGGATGACGGATCCGTATCGACGGCAATTGAATCCAAGCCGCCTGCCAAGCGTGGCATGGACGATGCTTTGCGTCGCAGCATCTTTGGTTCATCTGATGAGTCAGATGAACCATCGCCAAGCGAAGGCGCTCGAGGTCGCGAGACTCGGGCGCTAATAGTGGTGTCGTTTCTCCAATGGACACCACTTCACAGCGAGGTGCCAGTACTTCTGTCGGCACGTCGCAGGAAGAGCGGGACCGCAATGTGTTGCGTCTCGCTCCAGAAAAGAAGGCATGGATGCCTCCTAAATCTGTCATGGATCACTTGTCGGCGACGACGAGTGATCGTTATCGAACACGATTGTTCGATTCGTCAAGGATTCATCACCTTGACCCCAGCGCGAAAGACTATCGCGCTGAACATGAGTTCTTCATCGATGCTTTCTTCAGACATCGATGGTACAGTGGGAATCACAAACGTGATGGTCCCTCACTACTTCAGGCGTGGAACGCCTACATCCATAATCTCGAGGATGTAGGTCGTGACGCTTGGAACGACAAACTTATCAAAGCTCGTGATAAGTTTGAAAAGCGAACCCCGACAGGTGCACGCTACAAGCTGCATCGTCTGTCAAGGGAGAAAGGATTACCCTGCCTTTCTTGGGGAGACTCGTGCCCATGTTGTGTGAACAACTCTGCACGAGCACCTAAGGAGGCTTACCTCCTTACCAGCCCGTGGTGGCGCGTACGTGTCTCTACTGAGATGTACGAAGGGATTGACAACCTGAAATCCCTTTACGACCGTGCCGGGAAGACTTTCTCCGGCGGTCCTTCTGCGGCACAGGATGTTCGCGTCGTACTGCTCGACCAGACCCAGTACGTCAACCATCAATTGGGAGCGGGGCTCCCAAGAATCCCAGGACGGGGATAGCCGCGCCACCGACGAGGTAACTCGTCCGACGTCCTTCACGTCGCGGTGGTTCAACAGCTGCTCTACTAGATAGCGCTGGCCACCGCGAGAGTCCTCTAATGGAGGTGGAGGAGGAGGAAAGACGCTCTCCACACGATCATGTGGATCGGTGTTTCCCGAGACTTTTTGATCGCTAACGCAAGGGTTACGCGACGATCTCGAGCATGAGCGGAATAGGCGTCTCCAGATGGTGGACACTGCATTGAAGCATCGAGCTGAGTTTGCCTTTGCTCAGCTTGAGAACGAGAGATCTCTGACATCTCTTCGTGACGAGCTAAGGGTAGCTCGTGGGATTGTTGATCGGTCTCGGGCTGAGATAACTGCTCTTCAGACCCTTGTTGATGCCCACCATCGGGAGCACAAGGCTCTCTGCGAGATGCTTGAGCGCAAGGGCGTTCTTCATCGGAAGAAGCAGCGTACTGATGGTACGGCTTAAGCCGACCAACGTAAAACGTGGGATGCGTTCGCATCTTACGTGGTAACTCGATCGTGTATGCATTGCCTAGGCGGTGCAATACACGAAATGGGCCAATGTACTTGGGTAGTAGTTTACTGCTACCCAAGTTAGTCACTACATGTTTTGGTAGATTAACCGTAGACAGTAGGACTAAGTCACCTTTATTAAATAAAAGAGTGTTTGCCCTTCCATTCTTGTCAGCGTTTTGCTTTTGCTTATCCACCGCTTCGGCGATGGAGTCTTGCACAAAACGGACTACCGTTTCACGAGCCAGTATGAACTCATCTGATGACTCGTTAGCTTCAGTGTGCTGTGAGCGCACTGCAGCAACAACAACCTTTTCTTCAGTGAGGGCTTCCGCACTCTCACTGGCATCATTGTCTTCAGTGAGGGCTTCCGCACTCTCACTGGCATCATCTTCTTCGATATCGATGTTATCGATATCGGCATCAAACGCAATGACTTCTTCGTCAGAGCGTATGAGCGTGAACCAAATCGGTTTTTGCTCGCGCGAGTCCCTCCCCCTTAAACCAGAGTTACACCTAGTAAGGTGGGTACACGCGGATGGCGCAAGCCATTCAGTAAAACGGTGTATGTCGTGGACGCATGCACCGAGTTGTTGATGGCAAACTCTACCATCGGCAAAAACTCACTCCAACTCTTAAAGGAGTGTACGTATCCTCGAAGTATCTCTTCAAGGACACGATTGGCACGTTCCGTCTGACCATCTGACTCTGGATGATCAGATGTTGACATCTTCAAGCGCGTTCCGAGTGATTTGAATACGGAACGCCAGAAATCAGCAGTGAATCGTGGATCTCTGTCTGATACGAGTTCACGGGCAACCCTGAAGTCGGAAGATGGTTCAATAAAGACACAAGCACAGCCACTTGCCGTGATTGTCTCTGGTACAGCCACAAGGTGTACCATTTTGCTGAATCTGTCAACAAATACGAGAATACCCGTATTCCCCGTGCTCTTTGGTAACCCGAAGACAAATCCATGAGATGGATTCCCAGCACTCAGCCGGAACCGGTAGAGGCTGTAAAGGTC
Source organism: Peronospora matthiolae (assembly GCA_921007115.2). Lineage (NCBI taxonomy): Eukaryota > Oomycota > Peronosporomycetes > Peronosporales > Peronosporaceae > Peronospora > Peronospora matthiolae. The sequence goes on along the minus strand of CAKLBY020000043.1, from coordinate 241,155 downwards.
AAGTGAAGGACTTGACTTCACTCGTTGGCAGCTTCATCCGAACATACTTTCACAAACTGATACTGGCGGGCCAGTAAAAGTCTCGACTTACCGTGAGATATTTTTCTCTCGGCCACGATTCCTCCTATAGGAGCATCGTGATATCGAACATATCGCAAACGCAGATCAGTATCATCTAATGACAACACGTGTGTGTCACCAGAAACGCTGTATAGTACAGTAAACCGTTACGAGTAGTGTATCGATCTGATGCAATCGATACCAGACGACAATCTTTCAACGATTCTCGAGATGGTTGGGAGAATGTACAACAACTCACTATCTCACCTCTTGGGGTATGCCCGCCTCACATCATCATCAACGTTGTAGATGGAACTGAGGACGTCATAACCCAACAGTGACTTCTCACTGTTGGTTTCGCGACTGTTTCAAAGTCGGGACGACTAGATATCAGCGACACATTAAGTCTCCTGGTTTGTACTCGACCGTAAAGTTGTATTCTGCAAAGAATGACAACCACGCCCATTGTTGTGAAATGTGCGCTTTCACCCGTCTAAGGACCATGGTCAGTGTAAACAACGAAGGGTCTATCTCCTAATAGATAGACTCTGAACTTCGATCATACTTATGGCAAGGTCCTTGTCATGCACTGATATCCTCAGCTGTTGCAGCTGACCGACTATAGCAGACACGCTTCAACGCCTTCAAGGTCTACTCATTAATGCACAGCCGATTGCGAAATCCTGGCATCACAGACCACATGAAATGGCCTGTCCTGATCGGCTATTGCTAGGACTGGGGATTATCAAGCTCTCTTGATACCCTCAAAGGCGTTGACATTCAGCGTTCCATAACACCTCTCTTCTTTTCAACAAACGAGAGGTTACATCATCTCGCTAATTCGTGAATACTTATGCAAATACGCCCTAGAAGGAATTTTCGAAGACCTTTGACATCGACCCACGGCCAGTCGGTATCGCCTTGATCTTTCGGGATCAGACGTCACCGTTCTTACCAACTGCACCCAAGAAGTTATTTCCTTCTCAAATATACACTTCTTGAGGTTTCATACAATTGATGCTTTATGATTGTAAGAACTTGTCGGACTGGTACCTGTGAACTCAACTCCGACTTTCCATCCATAGCTCGACTATGGATGAATACGTCATCGAAATAACTCGGCGCGAACTCGTACTGGTCTCAACAGATGTGATACACACTTTGAACTGCAGGGGCATTACTGAGCCCTTGTGGCATTACTAGCCATTCCCAGAGCATCCTAGGCTCTAACTGCGGTATAGGTATATCCCTCCCATTAGATTTGATAGAAGCCATCCATCAAATCCATGGACGAAAAGATGGTACTCTTTGACATACCATCAATGATTACGTCCTTCCTCGGTATCGCGTCTGAGCGTACCGTTGCAGCGTTCAATTTGTTAAACGCGTGCACTATCCGCCACCCTCCTTTCTTTTCGCACACAGAAGTCGAGACTATGTGGGGAAGTTGATCCCTCACATGGCCCCTCTAAACGATCGGCAAAGAACTTGTCGATCCAAGTACTTGTTCACAGGCAGTGGCACTGCTTCATGACACAGTACTTCAGCCTGGTTTAAGCTCACTTCGTGTCGAATACCTTTATCCTTCGGTAATTCCACGGAACGTTTCAGGGAATACACCTTGAATTCAACCAAATCCTCATAGAGAGGTTTTCTTGAGCATTCCCATGATTGGGACTCATATCCTCAATTCGTGTCTTTCATCTAGACACTCTGTCCATAGATGAACTACTGAGAACCTCTGTTCTCAGTAAACACTTTGCTACCTTATTCGTTACACACTCTCTCAGCGACAGTATGCAGATCTGCTTGACTTTGCCACTACGCAGATCACGCAAGAACCTTTTATTTCGAGCGTTGGCACTGAGTGATCTCCGAAGTTAACTTCGGAGGCCAATCAGATCAAGTGTATAAGCGCCTACACATGATCGTTATTGACTATGACATTCAATGTCTCTGTCATTTCCTGGGGACTTATTCCCTCAGGCTTCGAAGGACTTATTCCTTCGTCTTCCCGGGGACTTATTCGCGGGTTTCGGGGAACTTATTTCGCCGTATTTGTAATCTTGGGACTTATTCCCTTTACTTCCTCTAGCTGGGGTTGCGCAACCACAGCGAGATCCTCTACGAAAGACTCTCCAGTCGATCTAGGATTATCGTTTCGCTTAACCTGAGCATCGATTGTTTCTCTTCTAGATGTTCCCCTCTAGGGATACATCTTTTCCCAGTCCACCCGACTTATTCGAGTGGTGGACCTTCGGCCACCTGTGTTTCCTCACAGCCGCCGGAACTTTGCTCCGAATGTAACCGTTTGGTACACTAAGGTTTTGTGCAGTCGTACTAACGACCGTACCACAAGTGAGGCCATCGCACTCACTCTGTACATCCACACGCTTGTGGACGCTCCAAAACTTCATCAGATGGCCATCTGATGAACAAGCGGCAGGCATCGTTACTTCCGATGTTGCCAGTTTACCCGTGGTTCGTACCTTCTGAGCCACGTATTCCAAGGATGACATCAAATTTTCATCCAAATCCAATACGATAAAGTCATCGTCGTATTGGTATCTTCTAGCGTATAGTGAATCTTCACTATACGCTTCATGACGGTTACGGATGCCCTTCCAAGACGTACCGTCATCCTCGTAGGAGGTGTTCACATTCACTGAATTTAAAGTGACCATCTTCTAGCGATTGGCGTCGCACAAAAATTGTTGGACGCCCCACAACGACTAGACTCGAAGGGACAACTTATTGTCACTTGAGTTTCAAGGTAATGAGTGAGATCTCATTACCTAGAGCAGCAACCACAATGCTGTGTGTTGGGAGCAACCTTCATCAAGAGGCTACAAATTCTCTTGAGTTGCTGGATCAGTAGGTGCTCCGCACCTACTGATCCTTCCGTTTTTGACGGTCCATCCCGTTGTTGCTCTTTGCACCAACTGCACCCTCGTCCCTGCCCCTTTCTCATGGGTGACGGTCACTACGCCCAGTGTCGCGAGACACTGACGAGGCACTACACTGTAAGCGTAGTGTCCTGTCTTTTGACATCTGTTGCATCTCTGCAACTTCTTGTAGCCTGTAGAGCGAGCCTTCTCGCTCTCTACATAACAGAGTTCCATCGGCTCTGGACCTCCGTTTCATATCTCTCGGTTGACGATATGATGTCGAGCTGGCGCGAGCCTTCTCAGACTGAAGTCTTCCTGCTCCCAATTGAAATGGCTTGTTCTAGTGAATCTAGTTCAGCCGGAACAGGTGAGTCTTGACGGGACCATCCGCAAGACCCTGCATGAACACCGAAACCAACGTGTGTTCATCCACCGGATGGAACTTATACAACTCGTGAGATGTCGTATATGTTGAGCGTAAGCGTGCACATCACGCTTACCCTGCTTGAGCTTCAAGAGTTCGGTTCGAGCTCTGAACTCAGTCTAGGCGGTTCAAACGTTTGTCTGAGCCGCGACTTGAAGACTTCCAACGACCCAAACCATATGGGTCGTGCAGCTTGACCCCAGTGCCCAAGTCTTGGCACGTCCTGCCAGATTTGACTGGGCAAATGCAACTTGCATATCCCCGTCGTCGATGCGACGCGCCCTTATGGCGTCATCAATTCGACGAACCATCTCAAGAGGGAGTCTTCTTCGACCCCCTATACTTTGAGATGTCAATCTTCAAAGTCTCGGGCCGACGCGAGTGCATCGACCCGCCAGCAGCAGCCTGCTGCTGTCTCAACAGTTCAAACTGTTGAGCACCTTGTTCTCTCAACAACTCTGCTTGTTGAGAACCTTGTTGGTGAAGCAAGGCTACTTTCTCGCGTTCTGCGTCAAGTTCATTTTGAATGAACTTGGCGATAGTAGCATGTTGGGCATCTCTATTGAGAGCCTCTAGCATGACGCTAACAGCATGGATGCCCATGGTCGAACCCATTCGTTCAACCGCATCCCATTCGACATCGCTCAAATGGGAGTAGCCGTCACGCGTAGCGTGAAAGCTTTGGTCATCTTCATCATCCAACATATTCATGTTGGATGTGAACGCGGTCCTTGGACGGACTACGAAGTGCTACCAGGTGTAACGGGGCACCCTGAAGCTTGTACTGGTGACAGTACAAGCTACTTATTCTGATAACAGAATAAGGCGGTGCCTCGTAACTTCACGTACACTCGTACGTGCAGAGGAAGACAGTAAGAAGAAGCGAGTACTCGGTTAGAGTAAAAGTAGAACTGTATTTATAATAGTTAATGTCTGCAATAAATCACTATTTATCTTCATCTAACTATGTCTAAATACAAATGTGTAAATCAGTTATCTGCTCACCACTCATTGCGTGCGTCTGTCGTGGCGCGTCTTCGTTGGTTGATATAATGGCCTATATCAACCAATTAGGAACTACTTGGAAGTGCTACAGAATATTGTCCTTATGACAATATTCTGAGAATATAACTCTTATAGTTATATTCTATTAACAATTTCTTATAAATTGTTATGTAACGATTCACCCCGTTACATGAGGCGCTAGAGCCACCCTGGAAGCAACGTTGTCAGTGGAGAACACCAGATGCAAAGGTTCGGGGGATCGAAGATGGAGATATCACATCCAGAGTCACTACCGGTGTGCGAGGGAACAGGTGAACGAGTGGTTAATTTGCATGGAACGGATAATGTGGATGTAAAACAGATCGGAAGCACGTTGTTTCAAGCAACTGTGCCTACGAAAGAGGGACAAACTTGCTTTAGAGGCGGGCGACTTTGGTTCTAGGGTTGGGCTCAGATGTGAGTCGGTACTGGGAGATCCATGACCACATAGAGCCCGAGAGGTGAAGAGCAGCCAACAGGCCGACCGGATCTGACCCCTTCGCACACTCAGGGAACCAATAAACCACGCAGCAAGGGCGAGACGGGTGCCGGAAGAGGGGGTTCAGGAAGATGTAAATGTCACATCGATGAGCGGCCATCCCTGCGAAGACTCCACCGACGATATTGTGCCACGCCAAGGTCGCCCTGCTCCGACGTTTCTTCCGGGCATTGTAGTACGAAGTGAATAAGGAGCTAGCATGGGCTTGATCCTTCGAGATCTAGAAGCAGTGGGTAGCTCATCAGAGCGCCTGAGCGTATTCGGCCTCAAAAGCCGTGTAAACTTCATTTATAGCCAACCGCCCTGAAAGACACAGGAGGAAGAGGAACCTTTGCGGCCAACCAAGGATTCGTAGCCATCAGACTCCTGACAATGGGAGGAGTGACCATCGAAGATTTCCATTTCGCTGGACGATCTGAATTCCCGTCTGGTGGACCTAACCAACCCAGGGCATCTCCGATTGGTCGGCCAGGTTGCCAGACGTCATAGTGACGAGGTACCAGGAGTTGATCAGTTCGACTGAACAAGGCGCCACTTCATTGGCGGTGAACCCCCTCGCTTAAGCTGAACTCGGAATCATGGCGTCTTGAGGAAGCGAGTACTCGTTTTCTGGCGTATGAAAAATGCGAGCAGCAGGATGGTCACCCTCATCCCGAGATGGCGGCTCAGTCTCAGACTCGGACGACCCGAACATGGCCTTGGTAAGAGACCGAGGGATCGCAGCTTTTGGCATGGGAGTCGAGGATGCAGGGTAAAGCAGAGAAGCAGTCTTCAGTTGGCGACGGGAAAACCGAGATCTGGCTATGGCGGCCCGGATCGGCTCGCGGTTGGAACTGAGACTTGCGTCATCCAATGTCGGGATGATCTGCAATGCAGCTCCCCCTGAGATCTTGAAGACCGTCTTTCCCGCCATCGGAACGTCCAGGCGCTCACCTTTGCTCGTTTTTTTGCCGGTTGAGATGGGGCGCGAGGGGATCATCGTTGGGGCCGCTTCCCAGATACGGAAGAAGGAGGTCGATCACCTGCGACCGAGTCTTTAAACGTCCCTTGAACGACACCAGTGCTACCCGTTTAACGTTCGCTTGAGAAATCGGAGTGACTTAGCCCTGCCATGAGGAGGAACATCCGACTATGGCGAAGGTCGACTTGCCGTCGCCAGTGATAGGTCAGCGCCATCTCATGCTACAGCTTCTCGCGAAGCTGTGACACGAGGGAGCAGGATTCACCTAACTCCCGCTCCAAGCGCTAACATCGAAGCGACCAATAATGTGGTGACGGAGACTTCAGGGCCAATTAACCCTCACAGGCCTCGCTATGGCGAGGCAACGCCACCTCATCAACGGGTGGTACATGGGAGGACGGCCGCCGACGGGGTCATTCAATGGGCCCGAATCGACATCAGCGGGAGCGGGAGCGGCACGGACAGCCGTTTCGACTGAAGAAGACCCCACCGGTGACAAATTCAACCGCGTGGGTACGGCGGCCTCTCCTGCGTTCACCAAAGATGACGAATCTGAAGACCAATTTCTTTTAATAGATCTAAAAATCGTGAAGGTTATGTAACCGGAGACGACATGCGATGCTGCGACTGCGTCCGCCTGGGCAGAGACCTCTGCCGAGGGTGCAGGTGGTGGCGAAGGAGTCGGAACCGGACCCTTAGATGGTGATTTAAATTCTGGTGAAGATATGGATGCAACCGCACAGGATAGACAGTGACAAGATATCGGCCACAACAGAAAATGGAACTTACGGGACTGGCGTGGTGAAGACATGCTCATGCTCGAACCGCTATACGGTCGAGAAAGTGCAAGGGGCGGCTGTGGTGAGGCGAGTATTTGGAAATGATGTAATTAAGAGTCAAGGAGCCGGATGGACATGGGACCTCGCGGCCGAGAAAGGGACCGGAGATTTGGGGGTCACAGCTAAGGAGCGGCCACTGGGTCCAACCGTGACGAGCATTTAAGGTTACTGCCTACGAGGTTAAACCTACCAACAGTACCAGTTAAACAGTACCGATATGGATTGTTCTCAACCACCCGTCGGTAGTCCAGGTAGCCCAAAGTGGACCTCGGTCACCCTTAGGATGACTTGGTCACCCAAAGATTATTAAAAAGAATGGTTAGTGAAGTATCATACAATTAATTGTATGGGTCTAGCAAATAATTAGCTAGACCCACACAATCAATTAAATGATATTTCACTAACCATTCTTTTCGATAATAGAATTAGCACGCTAACTACATTACCGATCCAAACAATTAATTGATACCACTAATGGATCAACAGAGCTTCTCCAACCATTCCTTTCAATGCAGAATTAGTCTTCCAACTCAACCACCAATTTAAACAGAAGTTGGTGAGGCTTGGCCTCTCAAGGTCTGGTGGCTTTTAGCCACTGATCGTTGCGAACTCAGTTGCAAGGCAAAAGTAGAGTAAGGAGTTTAAAGGATAGGATAACATTAAAGACCACTCAATTTGCGATCTAGGGAGCACGACGTGTCGTGAACTAAGAAACTTGTAAGTCTACCGGCCTGTTCCGGGCAGGGATTTGTTTGGCCCACCCGTCCAATGGACAGTTGTCAGTAAGACACAAGCGCACGTAGAACCCCAGAAAGTACATTGGCCTGTGGGTTCATAGAGTAGCAACCCCCCCACTAAATCCCGCTATAGAAACCGGCCTTCATACCCTAGTGGTAAGGGAGAAGACACGTAAAGTCCAGGTGGTTAAAATCCCGGAGACAAGTAAAGACCAGACGCTACCAGCACCTGAGACATCTGATTATAAGACCACGATCGACTAAGTCGATCGAGTGGCCGCCTAAATTGGACCCCGACTGAAGCATATCCGCTCGGGGCCTCCCCCAGGTCGATCTACATGAAGTCCGACGTCCTCCGAAGAGTGTAACCCACCAGCCGACGGGTACACAAGGTGACTCAAGGTCCACATGCGGCATCGGGGTACCCCTCCGACAGTCGGCAGTCCGGCACAGTGAGTGGTTTGGGGTCTCGTCGAAAAGTGTTGACAGCACACTTCGCCACAATAACTATTATTGTTTGAGTGTTTGTTGGTAGCACACTTTATCCTGGCCACATTTGCGATCTGCCAAGCCTGATTTACAAGCTGCTGCGTAAAATGCCCAAACCATGACCGAGCCGCCCACCATGTGTCAGGCCAAGTAGACTTGAATCTCCTTACCACGGTCACACTAGTAATACTGGAGCCTATCGCCCTTCTATATTGATTCCTTACTCGTCAGAGAAGACACCCTAATCTCATTTGGCTTCTCACGAGCCTTTCTGTATCGCCTAAAACAGACGGCTAGCAAAATAATGTTTCTCAAGCTTAGGTGTGTGTTTTCGCTCTGTCAAGGTTTGGTCTGGTGACGCGCTGATTATTTGTCTGATAAGCCTACACTCACGGAAAGTCCAAGAATGTCGACGAGGTCTTTTAAAGATTCTTCTAGCTTTACAGCAATTTGTTGAAGCCGTCATATATCTTGATGGGTGATCTTAGACGCACGTATGGCTAGCTTCCTAGCAGGATAATCGATCGGATCACGCTGAAAATTGCTCACGAAATTATTGGAATGCAACACTTCCCTTGCAATGGCCCTGTTGCATAGTTCTTGTGCACACAGAGATACTAACGGCCTTATTCGACATCATCGAGGCAATTTTATCAGTCCATTTCTAAAGCATCGAAAAATGAAAATACATAAATCAGCAAAAATGCACCTTCTTGTCTTTGCGTTACGCTTCCCTGCTTTAATCAAGCCATTATGAGCGTACTTTGCTACATATCCTACAAATTATACGCGCTATCTATTGCTAGTACATTACCTTTTCCCTGTTTAAGGGCGAGAACGCTTCAATTTTGTAGCATCGAGATGCAAAAATGTGTCGAACACATTGCTTTTACTGGCACTGCAAGCAAATGCTCGAAACTCAGGGGCATAGATATGTTTTACCTCCGGCAATCAGTAAATGCGGGGAGGTTTCATTCGTCGAACCTGGAAGAAATCTATGGTCACATTTCTCTCTCGGTGGCAGAGAAAGCTGCATCCATTTATTCCTCTTTTTGTTTATAATACATGTCGTCGGCCGAACTTTGTGGCTGACTGTAACGGGGCACCGATCGCTTGTTCTGTCACAGTACGAGCAACTTACTTTGAACACAGGCTAAGCAGGTGCCCTCAATAAATTCTACAAATAGATTCACAATGATATCAAGACCTTTAATTGAATACTCATGTACACGTATCGTACAGAGGAAGGTTTCAATACGTGATGAGGGTAAAAGTAGAACTGGATTTTGTATAGTTAATCTCCTATTTTATAAACCACATTTAGTCTTCGTTAACTACACCTGAATACAAACATGTATTGGAATAACATGCTCACCACTCATTGCATTTTTTGTTGTGGCTCGGCTTTATTGGCTGATATTACTGCCCTAAATTTTACCAACGAAGAGTGTATTGCTTCTGCATCACAATATTACTTGCAAAGCTGATGTTTTGAGAATATGATGTCTGTGTTAACATAATATCCATACTTGATATTTGCCTCATGCAAAATATCATGTAACGGAGGTACTCATTGACGGCGTGAATGGGAGATCAATCCTTCGTCTTTATTTCTCATACCATCTCTATAGAACATCAACAAAGATCTTTGAGTAGCAACAACACACACACAATCCATCAGCAGTTACATTACTAAACAAACAAACACAGCACAACTTGTTCATTAGCTGCCAACCACCTGGGATAGGTACGTAAATGTACAAAACTTGATCCAGTGTTCTAAACTGAAATACTAGTATTAAAAGGGCGAGCTCCCGAGCTTGCTCCCTTATCTCATACCACTAAACTCTGCAAAATCTCGTGTTGATCGAATCTTAATCAATTAGCAATTCAAATGTTGCAATAGCGACACACAAATCGTCCGCCGTCAGCGCCACCCAAACAAATGACATCCATGCTTTTTAAGAACGCACTCCAGTCGAGTCTACGCACGCGATTAGCTGCCTCAAGCGTGCGTGGTCTTTCGCTGGCATCCGGTCAATGGCCCTCTGCCGTGCCTGTTAGTGCACTGCCGCAGTTGTCCATCTTGTCAACGATCAGCCACGAACGTCCGTGCTGCTTATTGTGAAATTACGCTTTTTATATCATGCATTTTTTCGCACCGAACTCAATTGTGGTGCTTTGTGTTTTTTTCTGTTAATGACAGACAGTTACATGCTGCTGAACCCACTACAGCACGAGATAAGCAAAAACGGTGTCCTGATTGACAACATCCTGCCGCCACTCAACCAGCTCGAGTGCCCCAGTGAGAGCCAAGACGGTGCGCAAACTCTGCTTTTTATAAAACTTTATTGACGGAGAGAAGACTTGTGCTAATTTTGGGAATTTGGGTTGATGTCTGCTTTTTTATCGCTGGTTTTGCTTTTTTAGAGCCACTGGAAGCGATCAAGCGGACGTATCAGCCGAGTGTGCTGCGTCGCAAGCGCAAACACGGCTTTCGTACGCGTCGGGTGTCGATTTCGGGCCGGAAGGTGCTCAACCGTCGCTTCAACAAGGGCCGGTGGCGCATGTCGCTGTAAACGACTCGGACGAGAGTCAAAAGGGGTGGACTGCGAGGGCTCGGGAGTGCGACCAGAGAGAAACCAAAGAGGAAGAGCGACGGAACGATTCATTAACGACGGACAATGTAGAGACATGCTTTTCTTGCTGATCTTTGATATGCACGACCACGGACAGCAATCGGGGAAAGATGATGAGTCTGGACTTGGAAATGGCTGGTTTGTCAGCTAGGCAAGCAAGAGGCCGTGATTCGGTTCACTTGGCTGGTCAGTGGATGCGTTTTGCACAGCAACTTGAGCGTGTTTCGACCGTTGGTATCACGTCTTTAGCAGCACTTTGCCCATGTACTTCTCGAGCATTGGTGAAAACACTTCGTAGACAAAAGTCACTGGTCGGCTTCCGCTCCAGAAACGATACGACCGTCCCCAAAAGGGTCCGGGAGCTCCAAAGGCTTTTTCAAGTGCTCTCGAGTGGCCACAGAAGACACTGATCATCTCGCGGTACAGCTCGGTCTTGTGCTGCATAATGTTCTTGCCAATAGGGATCTTCGTGTCCTTGAACACCGCTCCAACGTCGTCCACGTGAATCCACGAGGCTGCGTAGCCCAGTCGCTCTCCTCGACCGTTTCGTAGCCAGACTTGACGTCGACACCGTGGCGACTTAATCGCCCCGACCTCGGACGGGACAAGGTCGACGCTCGAGCCCACTGCGAGCATGCCAATGACATCGACTTCGGTCAAGGAACCTGTGAGGAGTCCCAACTGATGCGTGGGCGAACCGTTCCCTAGCAGGAACAACTGCCACGCTGCACTCATGTCTGGATAGCCAAGCTACAAGGGGTCAAGCAATTCGGACAAGCGACTCAAGTTAGTGCTGGTCGATACAACAAAAAGGTTAGTCAAGAGTTAGTCAAGCGGTTGGTGGAGCGGTACCAACATGACATCCGGGGAAGCTCGGAACGTCACTTGTAGCTGGTGCCACTCGTCATTTTCGCTGGTTTCGGCGTCATGACTTAATGCCTTTGAAGCTATGGGAGGTGCAATGGACTTTTTGGCTGCAGTTTCCATGACGACCTCACACTTGATGTGAACGGTGTTCCTGCTTCGTGCGTTACAGATGGGTGGAGAAATGGGTACAAGAGGAAAGACGTGGTACTTGTCGTCAACGCGTAGAGTGGATTTCTACCGATTGGACGTCCGGATGGACAAGTGATTCAACTTTTTACGGTTGCTGCTTTTTTTATAGCCGGGAGCTGCTTCCTACTTTGAGAGGTCACGAACTTGCTGGGGACTCGTGTCTTAGGACGTATACGTTTAATCGGAAGAGAAGACTGCGCATTGAAGACGATTGACTCCAACTTCGTCAATTGTGTGCTACGAACTGCTTTCCTCGACGGTTTTGTTTAGGCTTTACTGAATGTATGAATTGCATCGCAATGAACTCGTAAGTAACACGTGCCAAGCGCAAGGAAGCGCCGAGCTGTGAAGTCAAGGCTTGAGTTTATGACGCACGATTCACGACGCAACTAGTTTTCTTCTTGTTCTTGTGCTTCTTCGTGTTGCATCTCACTATTTAGAAGCTTATCGGCTCGCGGGACGGTTCCGTCTGGCTCTGTCGGTCAGTCACATCATCATTTCTGTAGTGCTGGCAGGTGCGACGTAGGACTTGAATGACTGTACCAGAGGGAACAGCTTGCGACTCATCGACAGCGATCAGCTCAGAGAGAGTGTCCCTAGACACTACAAGCCGCATGCTCATAGACTCAGAAAATATCCGGGTATCTGCTGCGTTGCTACTGCCAATCTAGCACTGAACTATCACCACCACACTACGGCTTGTCGCGAGCGGCTTGGACAGTTGAATCCACTATGATCGAAGCTGCGATTCCTTACGGACGTTATTGCATTGTACAATAGTCACGACCCGAAGCAGCTTACACGGGGAATGGTCAAGCTATGGCTCGTGCACCAACTTGTACTTCTTTACTTTCCTTTAAGGCTTTACAAGCGCATAGTTTATGCAAGTGAGTCGACAGCTGATGCCGATCGCAGAGTCGCGTCAGCCATCGGTTTCAAAATGTGAAGCCTTGCGTGGGTTCATTTATCCATTACTAGATCATCTGAGATATTTCAGGAATTATAAGCTTGAAGTTCGTTTTATCTTCTGAAATCTCATCGGACGCGGATGTCGCGCCGACTTTTGAGTACTTCGTTGACTGAATTAACGTCCATCCTAGATAGAAAGATGACTATTTCTATAGTAGTAATTGCCGCACCAAACCGACTCAAACGCACCAATAGAAAAGCGAGCCCAATCACAACACCAGTCAAACGCAGGTGCTACTTAGTGGCTTAGATAGGACAGACCCCAGGATCTTTTGAGGCGTTTCTAATTTTCCATTGCGTGTGACTCGTCATTAGCCCCAACCCCTTCCTTTTCCACATGACACATGGCCTTTTTTTGCATGTCTACTGCAGACGAGTCGCCCCCTCTCTCTCTCTTCCGTTTCCTCGCGCAACCGTCAGGACACATGCAAACCGGACAAGAAACGGCCGTCGTCCGTTACGCTTACTTCAACACACACTAACGCTCGCCTGCGTCAGACTCTATTCCGCCCCCTAACAAACGCGCATATACAGCTCCTAAACCGAGCTCCACCACTCGCAGCACCACCATGAGCAGCTCGGGCCGCATGAGTGGCACCGGTCGAGGCTCGTTCTCGGGCGGCCGCAGCTCCGAAGTCGAGCGCATCATCGCTGCCGCTGACGTCGATACGACGTTTGCAGGCAAGAAGGCGCGCTATCGTGGCCGTCGTTCGGTACGTTTTATGGACTTTTGCGTTATTTTAGAGCTGACAGTGCTCGCAAACAACGTCGAGACGGCCGGTCCGGTCCGTTTCGATTCTATTTCTATGGATTCGTACTTCTGCCAAAAAGATGGGTACTGTTTCTAATTTGTGTTGTGTGGCTTTTCGCTCGTCTCGTTTTGCACGATAGACATGGCCAGGCGCATTAGCGCTGCTCCTATTGGCTCTCGTCTCGGTCGCGGGCCTCACGTACTACGGGATCCAAGTGCATGACGATGTCAACGAGACTGAAGCCACGAGCGAGGCTACGAGTGAAGCCAAGTTCACAGACGGCACGCAGATCAGCGACGGGAACCCGATGGACCGGACGTCAAGTCTGACGATCACGAACCCCAAGACGTACACGGACCGAAAGTGCGAGCAGCCCAATTACATTAGCAGAAAGGGCCGGATATTTGCCCAATTGGCGGACGGGTCGTCGACTCAGATCGACATTAAGGGCATCAACTGGAAGGGCATGGAAGACGCCAAGGGCGTGCCCAAAGGGCTCTGGGACAACCAAGCGGACGGCAACTCGCTGTACCGCTACGCCCACTTTTTGCACGTGAACAAGTTCAACGTGGTGCGATTCCCGCTCTCGATCGACGCGGTCATGCGCAATACAGACATTGACACGAACCTCATTAACACCAACTCGAACCGGGCGTTGGCCACGGCCTCGCGGTACAATACGCTGCTGGGCTTGCTGGTGCAGGGACTGGGTCAGTTCAACATTGGAGTCGTGCTGGACTTTCATGTCTTGTCCGCGCTGGACGACGATGGATCGGGTCTGTGGTACGGCCCATCCATTAAGCTGGTGGACATCAAGACCGCCATCTCGAACCTGGCGGAGGCGCTGTGTGACTCGACGCACTTTAATATCATCGGTATTGATCTCAAGGATGGTCCGATGAAGGACGCGACGTGGGGTGACGGCTCCGACACGGATTGGTCCGTCGCCGCAACCGAGTTGGGAAATCACATGCTGAAGGTGTGTCCCAAGTGGCTGGCTTTCGTTCAAGGTGTGCAGGGGGAGAGTCATAAGGATACGTACGGCGACCGTGAGATCAAGAACACGTTTCTGCCTGGCTCGGATCTCTCGGGACTGGGTGAAAAGCCCATCAAGCTGAAGAAGGACGAGAAGGTGGTGTACGCGCCAAAGTACTTCTCGAGCTCGTACATTCCGCGGTTGTTCTTCTTTGAGAATGGCACGACGAACGGTGACTTGCTGGAAGAGTACGTTGAGTACACGGATGCTGATCTGCTGGCGAATGTGCAGTTGAACATGAACTACTCGTTCGGTGCAGCCTTTGACACGGGCAATGCTGTGGTTCTCTCCTCTTTTGGTGGTCTCATGGGCAAGTTGGATGCGACGGGCAAACAGACGAGCACGCGAATCATCAAGAGCGTCATCTCGCAGATGACGGGCTCGACGGAGCCCTATTTGGCTGGTGGTTTCTGGTGGACGTTGAACCCCGACACGTCGTGGCCGTACCCATCGCCTGATAACTCGAGCGCTACGGGTCAGGGTCTGCTGGATCCAACGTGGCGTATTGCGAACAAGGACGTACTGGGAGTGCTCGCATCGATGGGCAAGGCGATGAGCAGCGTCAAGTTCATTCCGTGCTCGACTTGAGTTAGTGAGCAGTTGAGCCACCGAGGGTTGTAATGCATGGACAAGTGCTTTATAGCAGTGGACTTGTCGTGTCTTGTCCAACTCGAACGACGGACGAGTTGGGTAGCTATTCACACATCGTTTGTTGTGTGGCAAATGTATTGATTCATCACCGTGTACTTGCTTGCTTTGGTTTCGAACCATCCATCCTACCGCTTCTTGTGCGCACGTCCACTGCCCCGCTTCGAGCCAACGGAAGCCCTGCCATCGGCTGCAGCAGGCGGGAGGAACGATGAAGTGATGCCGCCAAAACCGCTCGTAGCTACCGTGGGAGTCATAAAACCTCCAGCTGCAGGAGCTATTGTCGTAGATCCCGCCGATAGAGGTGTAGCCGTGATACTGGTCGTCGTAGCAAGAGGTGCCACGGAAGTGGCTGTGGTGCTTGTAAGATTGAACGAAACCGTCTTGGCTGGAGCAGATAACCCGCCGAAACTAAAGCCGCTGACGGGTGCTGGAGCAGGTGCCGCTGCAGGCGTCGCAGTTCCAAATCCAAAAGCAGATGTAGCAGGAGTCGCTGCTGCTGGTTGGGACGCAACGATTGTGGGTGCAACACTCGTGCGGAAGCGAATCTTGTCAATAGCCTGCCGTTTGTCCGCTTCGCTGCTCTTCTTTCGCTTGTCAAAAGGGTTCTGAAAAGCAGCGACGTTCGTGTCCCCGTGCCGAGCCATATCGTCCTGCATCTTGGCCAAAAACAGCTGCCGCATCTCTTCAGCTTTCTCATGCACTTCAGCCACACGAGCAGCAGCCTGCATCAGCGCTGTATTCTGTGCAAGTAAAATCTGCTGCAGCCGCGCTGGCACAGGCGTGTCCGTGCCTTGGATGGCAGCACCACGTCGTCCATCGTACAGCGGTTTGACCTGCGCTTCGACATCTTCAATCTGCGCCTTGATCGCTGCCATCTTGTGCTCGTAGTGGTCAAGCAGCTCCCAGTAATACCGTGACGGCATCTCCACCCGTCGCATGACATGGTACACGTTCAATGCCCCAGCATGACTGCTATTGTCCAGACTGCGGCGAGTCAGTGTAGCCGTATCCACTTGATGAAGCAATTGACGCACATCATGCCGCACGTGCTGGACAGCAGCAGTTTGACGGGCCTGACGGTTCCGTCTCGCCAGAACTTCTTGTTCGAGTTTTGCCATGTTGTCACGCAGTACTTCCAATGGACGGGAGGAGACAGTCTTTAGAAACGCGTCCAACTGGTCCTGTTCTTTTAGAAACGCAAGAAACTGCATCATGTTCTTCTTGACTTCGTCCGGGAGCTCTTCAAACGCCGTTTCTAACGTGATCGGAGGACCCCTAGATACAATGCCAAATCAATAGCAAAAAAACACTTTTTTTCGTTAGAAACGTTACAGCGACCGACTAATTGCAATCAATTACGCACGCGACAGATTGTGGCGCCGCGAGGGGTAGGGCACTGAAGTTAAAGCCTCCGAACCCGCTTGTTGGTGGCTGCTGAGTCGAAGACCCAAAGCCAAAGCCTGTAGCGCCAGTCGGAGCCCCACAAAGACTTGAAGTAGCACTTGCAGCATTCGTGCCGAAATTAAAGCCACTCGCAGGAGTGGCTGAAGTAGCAGTAGCAGTTGAAGGGGCTGTGCCGAAACTGAAGCCACTCGAGGCTCCAGCGGGTGCCGATGGGTTCGCACCAAAGCCAAAAGACGAAGTGGGAGCGGGTGCGGCACCGAAACTGAAGCCAGAAGAAGCAGCGGGAGTGGCAGCTGTGGCTCCGAATGAAAAGGCCATGGGGGCGATGGATTCGTGTGATGCACTTGGTACGGACGGAGCTATTGGCGGGGTGGGGTCGGATAGAAATGCGAGGCAGGGTTTATGTGAACCACCTGATGTACGTTTCTAATGGGGACAGACGTCGTCGAAGAGGTCGAGGTGGCTGGGAGCGATCTCTTGATTGGACGATTTTTTTGTAGGGAAGACGACATGCGTCTCAGTTGTAAACAAAAAGATGCCGTCGTTGTAGTTTAGTTTTGTACGTTATAGATTAGTAAAGTTGATGTACTGGACTCGACGGGTTCAATTCGAGCAGCTCCGCATGTCGTTCGCGTTGATCTAGTGTGGACTCCTGCGCCTTTTGATCGCGTCCGCGCCGGTAAGGTCAGCACTACGTAATTGAGAAATTGTACCAGCCCTTGTCAGCACTCAGGTCGTCAGCTGTCTCCTGTGTTCTCTTCATATTTGGTCGACCATTTCCTGCAAAATGGTATTCCAACATGCTCTTCGTTGCAGCTGCTGCTTTGTTCCGCTAGATGCTCTGATCGAGTATCTCAATCGATCAACATTATTATCACGAAGTAATGGGATACAAGCGTGAACGATATAGCCTTGCTGTAGCTTTAGTGTACGTGGGCGGTAATAAGAAACAATGCTTGCGACGAAAAAGAGGAAGATGTAGTTTATCGTGTGGCTTTGGTCAGTATTTGATAATTTAAAAACAGCTATCTTACAAACACAAACTTATTTTATCCATCTCGATTGCTGATCGGGGGGGGCGGGTTCACATTGCCTAGGTAGAAGTCAACCCCTGCGGTACTTTACAGCTTAAATACCGCAGGGATACCGACTTCCTTGGTCGGTGTATACTTACAGTCGGTAACCCTACCAGCATTACCCTATTCTAGTTGCTGTATCTTTATGCGGTTTTAGATTATTAATTCGCAAAGCACGTACACAGGACCGAGAAAAAAGGACACTGAGAATGTACCGCGTACTAAACAAGTCCAAGCACATAAACCAACAGAAGAGGTTTCATCGAGTAAGGAAAGTGATGATGAGAAACGCATGTAAACCGAAAGAAGCAGTCGTTGAAGGCACATCCAAAGAATGAAGCCCATTAGGTTCATTCTTACATGTTAAAAGTTCAGCAGCATTGGTGTAGATGAACGTGATCTATACTTATTCCGATATAACATGGAAGTCGAAAGTGGCTAGAGCTGCATCATGACAAGGTCCACAAGGAACCTGAGTCACAGCGATGTAAAAGAAGGAGCAATCACAATATCTCTAGCGCTCGTTCGCGCACTCGTTTTGATATTCAGTATATCTACCGCAAAATGGCGATCCTGTCACAGCAGAAATACCGTCATAATTGCGATATTTCTATCGATTTTGACAAGATTAACAAGCTCTCAAGCTGAGGAAGTGCAGCTCCAGTTGGCTGGTGGCATCAGGTTCTTTGGACGACATCGAATAACTAATGACAGCCTTGGCACGAGTTTGATGACACTATTTCAGTTCGAAGACCGTGCATTTTCAATGACCATTTCCATGGTAGGAGTTCTTCAATGTATGGATGGATCATTATCATGTAACGAAACATTTAGCTCTATCTTAGAGCTGGCAACGGCTTTTATATGCTAAGAGCCACTGATATCCACGGCCCAAGGTCTGCTCAAAGTTCAGACAAAGTACGTAACTAACATACCATGCGTGTATGAGGTTCTGTCATTGTCATCTCACTTATCATTAGCAGGTAAGTGACCATGGCCAGGAAGCAAAATACTTTGGCCTTGCGAAAAGCTGCACCCCTTACGTGCATGTAACCCTTTCTGTATAGGGCTACAAGGCCACGTGTTGAGGTTCCGTCATGTTGAAGTGACCGTCACTCTGGCACTTGTCGTCGCCAGATCGCGCGCTTCGACAAAGAAAAGCGTCACTTTCGAATTTGCTTGAAGCACGTCACATAGTTGTGCGCAAGGGCTCCGATATGCCGCCGTCTTATCACCGAGCCGTGTCGCTTCCTACCGTTAGAAATCCGCCAGTAGTCATTACAGAAGCCTGGTCTGGCAATGAAACAGAGCCCTCCTCCCCTTTCCAGAACGATCAACCTACGCGTGTCATTACAGACATAACTCACGGGCTTCTCCATTGGTGTACCCAATCCTTAGTCTACTGCATCTGGCGCTATATCCAGCACATTCTACTTGAAACAGCTGCTACAGCCGTCGAGAAAGTCCCTCCTTCAACTATACCGTCACTGCCTTCTCTACACCACATGCACCTCCTTGCCGAGAGCATTGAGGACCTAAAAATGCAGCAGCAGATGTTGCACGCCTTGTTGGACGACCTCAGACGCAGCTCAAGATGCTGCTGCGAGTCAGACGGGCGTTGCTCGAAGACGACGCGGTGCGTGGACCTTTTTACGTTCGACTGAGGACTGTTAGTGTAACTTGAGTTGTAACATACGATCGATGATTGGTCGGGCCCACTAGGAATCTGGACTTGACCGTTTTAGGCACTTCAACTCGAGGACATGTCTCAAATGTACGGGATGCAGCGGAGGAGTACGTGGAGTGGAAAGTCCAAGTCAATACAAGAGTGAAGCAGGAGGTGGATCTTATTGACATGGGTACACAGAGCCGTCTATTGGGACGTTGCGAGCAAGAACTACCAGGTTTCTAGAACTGCCGAAGTGAAGGAATGAAAGGGACCACGTGAGAAGCTCTTTGGGTCCACGAGACATCGCTAGTATGCGGATTGAAGAATTGGCAACACGTTTGCTACGAACGGACAGAACGGGTGATATCAAGTAGCTTGCACAATAGGATCTAGGACTAATATCAGTAAAAAGAGAGAGTAGTTACTTATCGCATCCTCGTGCATGTAGTTCAGCGTCTTCTCTCGACATGTTGCTGCATCAGGAACGTCCTTCCTATATGTGACTACTAACGGTCTTTCGTCTGTTCGTATTCGATCAAGTACAAATCGATTGAGCGATCAAACGCTTTACCGGTCCTCACACTTCTTAGGGTTCGCACTGGCTGCATGTCGGCGACATTTCGCCGTGCTAAAAGCACTTGACGTAATCGTATTGACATTGTCGGTGTTGGGCACCTCTTTTGCCATGGAGCAGTCGTGGTCCTCTGAGAGCGAGGACCCATTGCACTCCTTTATTGAACGCTTTGGCTTTGGCTCTGCAGAGCGCATGGCTTGAGGCGATTACGTCCAAGTTTGAAGACGTCCAAGCTGGGTTTGTTTTAGTGCACGAACGCATATAAGGGCTCGAATTATACTAGTGCTTATTGTTTAGTCACACACTGCAACGATGTAAAACTGACTTCTAAGGAAACTGTTACCATAATGTTGAGCCCACATCAATTTTTATGACTTGCCGTGGGCTTAAGATTTTGGTAACAGTTTGATGAAGTAACATGACTGGATGGAGATGGTTGCAATGCTGGACGACGTGCAGGATATTGGAGATGTGGATGACCTATTGGCGGGACACGTCAGTGAAAAGAAGTCTGAAAAGTGTGTGCTGGATCTGTACAAAACCAGTTAATGGGATCGATCCTCACGATGCTCGAACCTGATGCGCAAAGTTTGGTGAAGCGATCGGTGATCTTATGCTGTTTTGATCTGACTTGAGTCTAGTTGTTGTGATAGGAATGTGACTCAAAGTGTAGAGCACGTGAAAGTGATGATGCAGGAGGATCCATTGGGCGTTGAATTTGTGTTTCATTCCACCTATTCTATGCCCAGCGCACGCCTGGAATTCAAGTGTCCTTTCACGTAATGTTGAAACTTTTACTGGTTCTTGCATTCACTATTGGTGGTTGATTTTCCTAAACTTGGTTCGGACTAGATTGTGGTGCCACGTAGATGGTCGCAAATGTTCAGTAACGGAGCTCAAAGCGTTTGGCGGCAGAAGACGCACTTGGCCGATTGTATAGTTTTCGCGATGAGTTTGCTATTCTCGAGTGCTGCGTTAGCTTAGTGGTGGTGTCTAGTCAAGAATCTTGAGCGATTCCAGCGAGTACATTGGCTGATGGCTCTGCTAAAGGTATGGTGGTGGCACTCGTTGCTGAAGGGATGAGCACATGGTACATGAAATGGCACCGCGACGTTCTTACTTCGTGTACTGCACTGGCGTGCACGTTTGGGAGTCTGCAAAAAGAAGGAAATTGCTGTTTCCGGTGGTGTTGTTCATTAGCCCGGGGTGATCAGTACTGAAGGCTTACTTGTCGCAACCGGACGAGTCCGTGGTGTCGTTAGTGTTAGAGATCGCTAGTAACGCTGCCTATATCTTACAGGAGGAGACCGCTGCGGGTACACGTGCTCGGGTGAACTGGCGGGACATCTTGGCTCTTGCAGATGTGACTTGTTGTGCCGCTGGCCATCGTCTAGTCACTTGCCGTTTCTGAGTTGCTGCTGCGGCAGACGGAAAAGTGTTTGCTAACCTCCAAAAACTCGAGCAATGTCGATCATTCTATCCGCTCGTCGTTCGCTGCATCTACATGACTCAGTTGGTGCTGCAACTTCTGTAAGCGAGCTTGTTTATGTCGCTACTTAGGTGGAGGTGACAGTTTTAAGCTTGTCGCTTTGATTTCCTTCAGTATCTCTGGCTACCGCTTTTGTCCGTTGCCGCTCAACCCCTTTCGAAAGTGCCCAATGCACGAAGATGATCTCGATCAATTTGCCGCAGAGGATGACAAATGAATCGGATGTGAGCATTGTTTAGCGCAATAACGTCCGCACGTTTGCTTTCGATGCGACAAACGTATCAATAACGAAGCATAATTTGTCGGAGCATGTCAGTTATGCTAAAAAGAGATAGCAGAGTTGACAGTGGTTTGGAGAACGCGCCATACGATGTTTCGATGTGTGCACTTGACAGTTATCGGAATAGGACGGTCGTTGTGGGATGAACATCCATGGGGAGGTGATACCTGATGGTTTTGGTGGATCAGGCACCAAAGTTTTCACAGTGTTAATCAAAGTGATGCTGGATCACCACGAAGGGAATGCTAACACTACAGCAAATCTACTGATCCGACCGGCACTTGAGAATATTATGCTGATGCGAAGGCCACACCAGCGGACAGAGTCGCACGACATTCGCACGTGTTTCCACTCAGTCTTACTGGACGCTTGATGTGTACGCTCGATTCGATAATTGACGTTATCAAGGACAAGGCCACGGTGCTCTCAATTGTGGGCGCTTCATTGTCACCTACTTGGTCTCCAAATAGCCGGTTGCTGACCAAACGAGTCGAGGTTTCGCGACGTGCAATTGAACACATTTTTTGATGGTGGAGTTGTGCTGGTACGTGCATGTTGTAGGCAGTGACGCAGTAGAAGTACTGGGTGGAATTTTGCTATCCCGTTGGTCATGGTTCACTTGTCAATTGTAAGTGGGTCGTGTACGCATCGTACGACAGCTGTACGCCTCGCCCTCAGCGCCCCAATTTTATCGACACGAGCCCGGTAGGTGAATCATACCAACGCTCGTTTGATTTTCCGCAGTGTTGTCAGCATACACAATTTTGACAGATGGAATTTATATGGTATGATGCAACCTCCGAGTGAAGAATACTCATAGCACGCTTCGTATGGAGAGTTTGTGCCAATCTTGCGCAATTATTACAAGAACGGCCCCAAGAGAGCCCTTGGATGGCGCATGATGGTCACGATTTACTTGAGCTTAGGAAGTTTTGCTGTCAACAAATACAGCAGTAGTGGTTACCGACTGCAGTCACAACATATGACCAGCAGTGTCAAAGGATATTGCGCCCTGCATGGCGACCGGGTCCACATTGTTCAGATGCTTTCTTATGATAGTACAGGTCGATTGTATGTACCCGACTAAAACTCTCGAGTGAAGTCCACAAGTACAATCTTCGTAAGGATGGTGGAGCGCAACTAGATGTGCCTAGCGGAGAGATGTCAATACCAGAAACGCATAGAAACCAATAAATTAGATTCGAGATGTGGTCCTATAGTATGTCGTTTTCAACACGATCAGCCACGTGTGACCCCGCGATTCATTCCCAACCATAGTTCGTTCATTTAGATGTGCTCGGCATAACTCGTGAATACGTTGTGTAAGCCTTTTCTTTCAGCTTTTCATGTCATACTTGCATCCTAGTTTCGCCTACAAGCCAGGGCGATTCAGGTCCTCTTAACAGATTCCCAGACACGGCTATTGTGGATCATACATCATCAGACTGCGATGCAAGAGAAGGTCAACATTTCTTACAGAGGAATAGCGAAGTGCTTGAATACAGTTGCTTTGGGTCTGCAAGTATCAGGAAGGACCCGCTTTGTGTTTCCATACAAAAGCATCTTTTTGCATGTCTGCTAGATAAGTAAGAATGCAGTCTGTACAGCCTTACAAGTTCCAAGGAGCTACTCTGTCTGGTCGAGTATAGCTTAGATCCGGCCTCAATATCTGAAGTCAGATACTCACTAGCATTCGATACTTGTGCCTATACTATGTCGTGTCTCACACGTCGACAGAACCTTCAGCAATATTGCAAGCAGAACTTTGGCTGTTAGAGACAACAGACATGCAAGTGAGCCTTACACCTTCATATACCGGCTTACCTTTGTAAGGGAGCAAAAACCTCTACCAATCCTTCAGTTAGCCATCCGGTCTTTTAGGAATCGATGCTGTCAATCAGCAATTGTGTCCTTTGTACTTTCAATTGCAACCATCCTTTCACATCATACAAGGTCCTAAGAACGCGTTCTGTTGTGTGCGCCTTTTAGTCTGCATACGTTGAGTGGGATTACACGTCGCTTTGACACATTTTCGTGTACGCTCGTTGCTCTTTCACCAGTGTCCAGACACGCACTGATCTTCGTATGCCCATGCATTCTTGTCGAAGGTAAACTTGAATTGCAGCGCGTAGCAAGGTGTTAGACCGAAGCATGTCTCGTGTTAGTTGCTCGCGCGTCAACGGATAAATTCCTCCATTCGAGCGCACATGTGCTTCCACACAGAGTCGTCAGTATCTACGTTACGACAAGCGATCAGCAAATTCATCTGTTCACATACGCGAAGATCGTGCGTTCGGCGTAGTCACTGGATCACGCACGATTTACATGCTGGTTAACACACGCAACAGTCAGGCAGTTCACCCGGATACTTGTCTTTCCCAAATGTATCCGCCATGTGTTCCACGTATACTATTATAGCATCCACCCCATCGTCATTCTTTCTCGCTTCCAGTACTTCAGCGATCTGCTTATCCCCTTGAGCCGACGTAATGGGATCATAGCCTTTACATGGCAAGCGAAGTACTGCTGCTACTGATCGTGTTGCCACCGGCACTTATTGACTCGCTTCAGCTCTGCTACGATTTCATTAGGGAAAGGTACATGTTTTTATGAGTCTTTCAGCACTTCCAAGCGCCGTTCTGCAGCGCTTCTACAGCCATATCAAAGGCAAGCAACTGCATGCAACTTGTACCATACATGTAACAGGCTTTGGCAAAGAGAGTTAGGCCTGCTCCAAGTCGGTAGTGCTAATTTAGTTAAGGGGCAATAGGATTGCAACTAAGTCCGCTTTGCTGGTACGGTGTTTGATTACCGGATTTATGTCGATCACTGCTTAGTGCAAAAAATGCGATGAAGGTCGTGGGAGGTGAACTGCATGATGTTGAGCTACCATGCGTGATCATCATAGCAACCGCTAAAACCGTTCCAGACTTCTCGATAGGCGCCGGCGGCGTTTAATTGGAACGTTGTATGGCGCTAGTCATAACTCTTCCACACTGATCCATTGTGCAAAACTGGACTCGCCTGAACAAGTGAGACGATGCACTACCTACAGCTGCACCAGGGCGGTGGCATCAGGACACACTCGTTGTGCCTGGATTTATTTCCAGAGCTCAATGCCGACCCGCAATCGAATAAAGCTGCCACGCTAACCGTACATGGTGGCTCGTTCGCGGCAAAACTGCGACTCCATTAGATTTGTTGAGTCGTCTTACACAACTTCAATCACTTCAACACGAAGGCCTTGAAAAGGCAAGTTTACCGATTCCACGATCAAGTGCTAGCTCGACAACTGAAAGGCCACAAAAATGCTTCCATACAACGGTGGAGATAGATGAGTGGAAATGGGTAGCGCTCCCGCAAACAAGAAGTAACTTGTGTCATGGTGCGAGGGACGAGAACAATAGCTGCAAAACAATATCATTCTATCGAGGATGCGTGGAATCCATAGATCGTTGTTGTGGGGCTTTGTCATGATGCAACACCGTGGAAACATTGTTGGTCCCCGGACTATAGAATGAGAGACCCGCCAGCCGACACAACAATTTATGAACGCCCGTGCAAACAAACAAGTCCACAAAATCATCAGCACGATGACGTCGTCGTTGATGGAGGGCTACATCTTACGCGTCCATCGAGTTGCCGAAGTGCGAACTCAAGTTAATGTTAAGCGTGCAACTTGGATGTCGCCCTACGAACGTAGCAAGAAACCAAACAGATTGATCTTTAGTACGCTGGCGGCCGGCTAGTAAGCTTCGCGAAGTTTTATGTGAGAGAAGAGGGTGATAGGCGGACGGATTATGCGTATGCTCTGTTGTCAAAGGACATTGAGCACGCGTGCAATTGTGGCTTCAGACCGAACGCGTGTTTTTTCTCTCACCAATTCACGTCTCTATCTTGTCTCATTCGACAGCATCAGCGTGCTTACTTGATGAGCCTTCCCGATGTGCTAGTATACACGAGCATGTTAGCTCGCGGATCACGCTTGCTCGACTGCATTATTCATGGTTGGACACATCTTGACTCGGACATGTATTTAAATATAAATCTAACGCTTTTGGCTTCTCGAATGCGCTCTCCATTATCCAAGCTGGACATGGGATGAGAAAGTAATAACTCTGTGGATGTTTGCGCGCTTAAACTTGGTGGACTTGGTCAATTACGTGCGTTGACGATCGACTAAGGAGCGCAGAATGATGCATGGAATTTTTCTTCGAACAACGCATTGAAACTAGGGATCATTCATTGCAAAGGTGCCAGGATTTATAAGTTTCACCAAAACGTGTCAGGATGTTTTTGATAATGTTGATATTATAAGTTAACCACACAGCCGCAAACAAGCTCGAAGTTGAAACCCGAATAATTACACCCTTCAGCAGCTACGCAACTATACTAATGGGCGATGTGTACAAGTAGGACGTGCGGCCCCTCCTCGAGCTGAAACCAAATTCCAGACGAGCTGAAGCAAGCCGAAGAGTACACCTCAGAAGGCAGTGACGAACACGTTTCCTTTGTCTGCCGTGTCACTTAGCCATTACAGCAGCAAAAGGTTGATACGACCTTAATGGTGTGTTCGTGTGAGACTTGGCTGAGGTTGAAGATTCCGTGTTGTCATCTTATCGCGGCGTCCGGCCCGAGAAAGAATTTCTTTCAAGTATCAGTGCTAACAGGTCAGTGGTGCGAAGTCACGACTCATCAAAAGACCGTCGGCACCATGTTAATTCCCGACGATTATATTATTTTCAACGATTAAGGTGTTCCACCAGCGAAATATATCTGTCGAGCGGGAAGACCTAAGAAAAGACGCATTAGATTGCGAGAAGAAGAAATTGTCAACCGGATGCGTAGTCTGTACCAGTGCGGTAATTGTGGTAGCACTGATGGACACAACCGTGCAACCTTCAGCCTTGTTTATTCCTAGCATAAGATCACGTTATTCTCTTCAAATTATACTACGAATATAATTGTGTGACTTGCGAGACAAAGTGTTTTGTGATTTGCCAACCGAGAACGTAGGCAACCGGAAACAACCCAAATAGATGCTTTTTCGAAGCGACCACGATTCATTGCTGTTAGGGAAATACGTTCCCCTACCAGCAATGACCCGGTCTTACTCAAAAGACCCACCCTACGATTGAGATAGAATGGAGGGAGCTGCACCATACTCTAATTTATGTCCAGTTCCGAACGATTACAAGTACATGACAATAACCTCAAGACATCACGAGATACCTTTGACAACACCCACGACGGAATTGAACCCACACTTCCCAGCACATACACCCGGGCACGCACTACTTCGATAGAGTGCACATGACCCGTTCTCTTGCAATATCAACCTCTCGGTCCTCCATCGCATCAGTACTCTGTACTGCCAAGAGTGATACACTTTATCTACTGGTCACTATTGTAATTTACGGCTGTGTGGTTAATGAAAACACATCCAATTTTTTAAATATCCTGTCACGTGATAGAAAACTTACAAATCGCTTCGCCCTTTGCGATTATCCTTATAAACCAAACGCTGGACCTTCAAGAGTATACTATTACATCATGTGGTAAGTCCCAAATAAGTACCGGATCGTTCAATCCGGCGTTTCTAATTTGGTGCAGAAAAATAAGACTTAATGTAGACTTTAACAACGATAACAGACTATTCGGTGTTTTCACTACACAAATGGGTATCTACTAGGGCAGTATTTGAGCCCAAAAGACTAGTACTCCGTCCCGCGCGGGATGGAACGAAACTGGCCCATCCCGCCCAAACTGCATCTCATCCCGTTCTGCGTGGGATGGGACACATGATACTGTGGGACGAGGATCATCGAACATTTTACCCTACGTATACTTCGAAACGACTAGATCTGCAAGCATGAGCGACTCCATATGTGCTGAGGGTACAAGGGTGAGAGTGATAGTGATAAAGTATGATACTTCGCTATGTGATGAATGCTTTACTGCCACAACAAGTGTGGAAGCTGAATGCCGGTTCTACAACGGGGCACCCTTTGTTTGGGGTGCCACTAAACTTCACGTACACTAGTACGTGCAGAGTAAGCTAATCTACTCAGCTACTAGGTTGAGTAAAGGTAAAAATAGAGCTGTATTAAATCTAGTTAAGCTATCAATATAACCTTAATCTTTATCTAACTATATTGAACTACGTCGTCGTATGACGACAACCTGCTCACCACTCATTGCGCGCGTCTAGCAGCGATTGGTGGTAATCTATGGTTGGTATGTCATTTATCAACCAATGTTTGAGCAGCACGTGAATACTGTCCTAAAAGGAGATAACATTCTTTCAATATTATCCATCTCGGATAATATCGGTGGAATATTGTCATGCTAGACAATATCCCTATTGACACCGTTTGGTGTCAACATCATGTAACGGGCTACCCCATTTCAGGTCCAGCTCGATCCCTAATTGGTGCCGCTGATAGCTTGTTCTTGCAAGCATAAATCTTCTGAAACGTAGTGGTAATGAAACTGAAAACATTCACTACAAACTTCAAGATCGATGCAGTAGAGGTCTGGAGAGTAGAGACAGACGTCTTGAAGCATGGTCTTGGCATAAACTTCAAGCTATTTTGATTGCTCTAAAATGATTTTGACGTTTATTGGGAAAGTACTACCTCTTAACGAGACTATCGAACAATCGAGTTTTTACCAAAGAAGCTCAGCATCGCCATAAATTGATTTTGCGAGCCCTTGGACGGCTAAGGACGTCCATCGGACCGTCGCTAAAGGTAAAAATCATATTTACAAGCATCTATATTACCGCGATGAATGCTTTAGCAGGAAGGTCTAGTAATGACAATAAATACTAACTTCGACAACGTTTACAAATAAACAGATAGCGCTTTCATCTTAAGATGTCCTGATTCGATGAAGATTTCACATTTGAAAATTTAATAGAATTTTGACAATATATAGTAAGAAAAATACAGAGTGCTGGATATGCGGGATGCACGGGACGGATATAGCTCGTCTCACCTTCCATCCTGCGCGGAATAGGATATGGGATCCGCAGAATGGGACACTGCAGGACGGAGCCCTCTAACGGACTGCGAGACTCTTAATATGCATCGACAAGAACGCCATGGTCTACAATCTAGTCCAATCCGTGCTCGTCTCGAATAAATCTTAAAGCAAGTCAAAGCCGAAAATTGCTCACATATCTGATCCAACCATTTTCTCGTCGCCGGGGGAGGCGAGCGTGCAAATCAGTCAACATGCAGTGCTGTGTGCACCTGTACCCAGGTGCACAAGCGCAAGAACTCAATACTTGTTAAAGCCGGGTAGGAAAGGTTTCGCACCGAACAATACGCCTGACAGACACGCATGAACGGCAAAAAAGCTGGGCTGAGCCGATGCCTTCCTGGTCGGGTACCGAGAAATGAGCTGATTTGGTACAAACTAGGCTGGAATCAATCACAAAAGATGTGTGTGGGCCTGCCAAGCCAAACAAACAACACGTAAATGGGTCTATGCTAAACTTTGGGAATGACCCCAAAGTATTGTCACTTCAAGAAAATAATCTGGTCCATGGAACTTAGCCGGTCATTATAACGCATCGGTGCAGATTTAGGTTACGATAGTCCTTTCGTGTGTGATCTGCTCTGTAGCGGAGCTACACCGCTCCTCAAGTCAGAGGAAGACTTTTGCTCAAAGAGCGATATTCGGTTTAAAGAAATAGACTTTATGAGTCGACAAGCGTAAAGCTTAGAGTCACTGTTCCAGGACACCGAATCGATTCAGTGAATCTACAGCACTTAGTACTCAAACGTAGCTACCTCAGGGAGCTGTTGCTTACTTTTAACGATCTACGATCAGAGACGCCTCGCAAGACAGGTGTCTTAGACAAGATCAAAAGGGGAACTGAACCTTATTTGCGTAGATATCGTTATCCTAATATCACCTAATCTAGGCACTCATGTCCTAAAATTGGGATCTTTAAGAAATTTCCCATCTGTGGCTGACGCCCGTCAGCCCCTATAAACCGTTAAGATATTCTATGTCTCTTTCAGTGGGATACCACCAGTGTGTGTAAAAACAGGGTACAAGTACCCTATGATGTGTAACCCTTTACGTCTTGACTCTTCTGAGCAAGTTAGGCGATACACTATATACAACGAAACGAGGGCGGCGGTATCGACATATGCTCATTCTACCTAAATTCGTGTACACAGCTCAGTGCTGACCCGCAATTAAAAATGCAGACGCATTGTCACGGTAATGGTGACTATTCGCCGTGGAACTGCGTCTCTATCAGATACCATGCGCAGTCTTGGACAAAATGTCTGATCACTTCATCACAAAAGGCTTTGTAGCATAAGATTGTGCTCGATCGATAGCTGATGGGCCTGACCGATCATCTCTCGACAGCATCTAGTGCATTCGGATGATAATGCGCGGCGCTCGCACAATGCCGAGCAGCTTGTTCAATGGGCGAGTAACGAGAATAGCAGCTGTAACGTAAAGCAGCCTTCAAGGCTGCGTGATGACCATGGATTGCTCGTTACGGGACGCGCCTGCGTCGCAGCACTCTGGAATGTGTTGGTACATGATGAAAGAATGAGCACCCGTTAGTCAATACAACGAATCATGAGCGCCTGTGTAAGCAGACACGTCCATGGTATGCACTCCTACGGGATGAGCGACCCGATAATCGATACAACGAATCATGGGCGCCTGTGCAAGCATAAAAGTACACGGTATGCACTCCTACAGGATGGCGTCTTCGTAGAAAAATACTATTCTTACGCGTGCATCGAATTACCAAATTGCGGACTTAACTTGACGGATTTTACTTCTCTTCTGTTGTTAAAGGACGTCGAGCACGTGTACAATAGGCGGCTTCAGACCGAAAACGTGTCCCTTTAACTTCTCGCCAATTTTTGTCGATATCACGTCTCCTGCGACAGCCAAATCATACTTACCAGATAAGCTACCCGATGAGGCTTTGAGTAAACGAGCATGTTATCGCGTGGGCCATGCGTACACTACTGGTGATGTCTGGTCAGACTGAATGTCGACTAGGAGACCAAATATATTTACCGCTTTTGATCTTCTAGTAAACACTCTTCATTGCATAAGCTGTACATGTAAGGGAAGGTAAATAACGCTGCAGGGAAGTAGATATCTGCGAGCTCCTATGTCAAGTACTTGGACAATTACGTGCGTTTATCGACAGGGAGCGCAGAAAGGTACGTACAAAAGCGCAAGGAATACGTCTCGTGCAACGCACTGAAATGGTACACACTAGACGTTCAAGAGCATTGCATCATGTGATGAGTCTCGCATAAATATCGGATCAGTATATCTAACGCGGCGCAGGATTTCCAGACATCTTGAACACTTAGACGAACGTTGAAAAGACTGTCCGGTGATCTCACTGCACGTGTGTATATCTAGAGCAGTAACCGAGTCTTTTGGGGTTCAGCGTTGCACCGACACAAATGCCGTAGTCTACAAGCCATTGGCCATGCTCGTCTTGGAGGGATCTTGAAGCTTGTCAAAGCTAAAACTGGCCACAAATCTGACCCGACCCTTTCCTCGTCCCGTGGGTGAGCGCGTGTTAGTCTATAGACAGTGCTGTACTCAGGTGTACACGCGCTAGGATCGGTACCTCCAAAAGCCGGAGTGGGACAGGTCGTACGACGGACAACGCGCCCGATGAACACGTAGCGGAGTAAAACACAGGGCTCAGCCGATGCCTTTCACTTGTCGGATACCAATAAATAAGCTACTTCAGAACAAACTCGTCTAAAATGTTTCGCGGAAAATGTGCTTGTAACACTGATGCCGCACAAACAAGACGTAATGTGTCCGCTACACATGTGGGTCGACACCAAAAAATGTCACTTTAAGTCGGTGCATTGGCCCGTAGAAATCAGCTGGCTACAACGAAGCATCTGTGTGGGTGTAGGCCTAATCAATCCTCTGAAGTGTGAGCTGCTCGAAAACAGTACTACGCCCGAAAATTGCCAGTTTGACGACCTTCCTTCACCACCAATTGAGCGGATCTTACTTCTATGATGTTCACCTGTCGATCGACATGTTGTCAGGTACTTGGCAGCACAAGCGCATCAAAAGCCAAGCTACAGCAGTGCGGTACTACGCATGCAAGCTCAGTCAGTTGCCGATTTCAACGAGACTTCTTCAAGTACGTCAGGTATGATTCATTT
This sequence comes from Peronospora matthiolae, assembly GCA_921007115.2. Classification (NCBI taxonomy): domain Eukaryota; phylum Oomycota; class Peronosporomycetes; order Peronosporales; family Peronosporaceae; genus Peronospora; species Peronospora matthiolae. The sequence continues at coordinate 209,426 of CAKLBY020000043.1, read as the reverse complement.
AACTATCACAGCTTCTAGATCAAGACTGTTCAATTGTATTGTGCCAGATACGCTTCAAATGCAAACGCAAGATTATATGTTGTCGGCTCTGCAAAGTTCGCGGTTCTGCGACGTGCAGCTGTGCGTCAATTCCTATCGACAGCGATCATGTCACAGGTCAAGCACTTCTCAAATGTTGAGCGGCGCACGATCTCCTCTGATGATTTTTTTTGACTTCACATTACCGTGTCACGCACGCCCAAGAAGTTCATGTCTATTCGAAGTGTACCTGACTCTCCGAGCTGTGGGGATTTGATGTCCAGGAACCAGATGTGGCATTAGGCTGCGGCAAATCTACGCTGAATCCAACGAACAGATTATCAGGCCAAGAACGTTCGTAGCTAATTCGTGTAGATTCTGCTCAGCATATGGTGCCAGGCTGCTTGCATGTCTTCAGCACACACGTGCCATCTTGACTAGGAATAAGGGGAACAGTCTAAATGACTGAGTCAACAGGATGCCACGCTGTTGCTACAGCGTGGCGTCCTGCTAGGTCTGCAAGTGGCAGATCTAGCCTCGTCAGATAGCGATGGTGACCATTGACCTCAAATGCAGAGGCAAATCGGTAACGAAGCAAGCTTTTGTGCTGTGCCTGATGACAAACGGTAGCCGAAATCTTTGCATTGAACTGCACGTGCTTACAGCAACTATGCATTGTCGATTAAGACCAGAAAGATGACGTACTAACGTTAAGGCACGAATATATACAAGGCTCTCGACGGTATTCTGGTCCGATCGGATGTACAAAGCCAGCACCGCAGAGGTCTTCCCGCTCTCTGTCTTCATACTCGACCTTCGTTCAGGTTTTATACTGGAATATAGGCGTAGTGATCCCATGCATTGATGCTTGCGCCAATCATTATTGAAGCAAAGGCCATCGCCTGGTTACAGGCAGTCTTTTACAACTGCAACTGTGTTGCAGATGCACCTGACATCATCTGATGATTGCTGCCAGTGTCATATATTTTTACAGCTGAAGTAAGGAAGAATGTATCTGAGCTACTGGTTCACCCGTCAAGCAGCTTCATTTATCAATTTCCGCTCGACCTCAAACCCCTCTCCTGCCGGCCGCTAAACCTTGACATGAAAGTTTTTTGCCTCCATGCACATCTCGCTGCTGGTGTGGTGTGTGCTATCTCTGACCGCACCTATGGTGGCATTGATCTAGACGCCACTGCTTCTGGCGCTAGGGCTATCGAGCAAACGACGGTCAAGAGACAGCTAAGGGCCGGTGCCGATGTCGAGACCGAAGAACGAGGGGGTTCGCCAGCTGAGATGGCCAAGACTGCTCTCATCGTGCCCGATAAGTGGCACCTACTCGAATCAGCCAACGATAACTCGGCCACTCGCTCTGCATTAGAAAGTCTTGACGAAAACGATCATGACTTACTTAGCAAATATGTGATGGAACAGGTGTCCGGTGAAAACCCTGATTATATGCAAGAGATGAAACTAAGCGACAAGAAACAAGAACTTAAAAACGCTATTGCAGATTTGTCGGAAGTCATACCAGAGGATTCGGCTATGGAACTGATCCGGTCCGCTGCACTTCATCGGTTCACGAAATCCGTCTCTGATCCGAAGAATGGGGATCCATTAAACACGCAGGACTATGCTCAACAGATCCTTGACTTGGAGAGTGCTACCGAGATCATTAAGGACGGCATTCAACGGAAAGTCGCCAAGATGGCAGTCGCACAGAGGAAGTTCGCCCGTAACTTCAATTTTGCAAGTCGTTAGATCGCTCTGAGTAAATAACGTCATTTCTTTTCGTTTTATTCTAAGATTTCATGTAACGGAATTACTAAAACAGTGGTCATAATTAGGTGTGCTGGTGTGAAACGCACATTTTTTGGTACATTACAGTCATTTAGAGAAACTAACGACCCGAAAATGCCCGTCCGGTAGGGGCCTACATATCCCCCGCCGCTGTGCTAACTACCAATAGTGTTAGCAAATATAACCTAAGGTTGCTTACCGAGGGTCGTCCCCCTGTCTATCGGCTTGTCTAGCCGTATCCCATAGCGTGTCATGCCAGTGCCCCAGGTCGCTACGTAAGTAGGTCGTAACGACCGCCAAATGAAACGCACATGAAGAGATCAGTGAAACTGAGAAGCGTATCATTGTATCACATACGCTAGCGGTTAAACTGTACCTTATCGATTACGAATAGATGGTTTCTATCGTAACAGGGTCTTGAAAGTACGGCGTAGATCTGGTTTGGTAACACCAGACGAACCTGCATCAGGACTCCTCGATTAGGCAGCATAGTTTTAAGATTAAAGACGCAAGTAAGGTATATTATCGCTATTAATCAGTAAATAAAACCAGGCCCCTTTTGATTAGTTTTAAGTACGTGTCTTGCTAAGACGTCTTTAGCCATAATAGTCAAGAGCCTGTGTAAAGGCTAGTTTTTCTGGATATTAGTGCTGCATAGTTGCTCAGAGTCATTAGTCCACTGGACCAGGACTAGAAGCTTGCGAGCTTGTAAAGACGCTTAGAATTAAGTCTCACTAAGTGAGAGAGGACTAGAGACCTTTGAGGTATACACCCGTTTAGTTTGGTAGGCTAAGAGACTCTACGAGTCTACAAGTCTTCCTCTGCCTAACGAGTAAGGGTGGATTCGCTACATTCCAAGTTTTTACCTTAAGTCTAGTATACCTGCTTATTTCTGCTTGGGTATTGTGCAGATCTCAAAGCTATGACAACCGTAGAACTTGGAAAAAGCTGGAGATGATATTTGAAAACAAATAAGAGTGACTTACGACACATTTGTCGACTAAAATCTTAATGGCAAAAGCTAAAAAAACATCTAGACAGCTTGAAGAGTAGTTGTTGTGGTAGTATCGAAAATGCACGCTGTCACAGAGGAATGTAAGGTCTAATTTAAGTGAAAAAGAATCTCCAGCAGTTTGTATAACTTAGCATTTTGTGCATTACATTAATTTTAGTCGAAGCTATAAAAGTGCGCCACAGCAGCAAAATAACTCAGGGGATAACTCGAGAAAAGTATTTGTTTGTCATCCTGCCTACATTTCGAAGGTGTACGACACCCGAAAGGCTGCATCTTATCGCCTCGAGGATACAAGATCTCTCAATTTATGGGCGAAGATCATTTGTATGTTATTGGCTGCTGTTCAGAGAATAAAAACGATGGATTTGAAGTCGACGTTCGAGGATAAATGACACGAGCAACACTATTTCTTTGAACTTGATTGATGATTAAAATATTGGCGCCCATAGTCTTACTAATCACGTGTAACCTAGAAAAAAAAGACTTCCAGTCATATTGACTTCTGTGAATCGTTTGCATATAAGTGTATGTGGAATTATACTGATCTCTTATAGTTGCACACAAAAAACTGTGGTACTCGCTGCTGCCTAAATAACACATAAGTGTGATCTAAGACTTCAATGCACTCCCTTTGATAACTTCTCTCGAGGCATCACATCTGGTAGCACTTGTTGGTCATTCAATCCAAACGTCAGACCCAAACCTTGTTTAAGACCCGACCCGAACCTTGACCGGTATAACTTAGACTTCAACATGTTATTGACGCTAGCTTTGAGCTCGCGGAGCAGACAGATTTGTAATCTGTTTATGTAGATGTGATCGTGCCCATAAAGCGGAGTTCATGGTAAACATACTCGCGTTGTTGCGCAGCAGCAAGAGGTTATGCGGAAGATTGCAGAGGTTATAGCATTGAAAGACTCAAGGCTGGACGCGGTGAAGGCAACACGTTACGTAGGACAAGTGCAGGAATCGTTTGCGCTTTTTAAGGAACAATTGCATCAGTATTTCACAGTGAGAAAAATTGACTAGAAAAATGCAATGATGGCAAAAATGATGATCCGTACGATTAAGAGCATGCTAACCGGCACTTCAGCAGAGTGGTTCGTCTGGTCGTGAACCGGAACTACGAATGTTGATGAGCTGCTCTCTAATCTAAAGCAGATGTTTGTAAAAGCCGATGATCTAATTCGGCTCCGTGATCAGCTTCGGAATCTCACCCGAGCGCACTGTCGAGACCTGAAAGATGTTTTAAAGGTTTAGAAAGCTAATAATTCAAGCTCAAAACGTGAATCAACATCGATTTATTTTTCTACTTTACACAAGGTTGAATAATCAGACGCGTGCAAAAGACGACAAACAAAACAAATCATCTCTGGCCCAGGCAAGAAATTTCACTTACAATGTAAAAATATTTCATTTCGGCGTTGGAAAAAATTAAGACGTACCCAGCAGATTCGTTGTAGAGAGCTGGCTACTCGGTAACATTTTGAGGAGTTCCAACACGAGCCAAAGAGAATTGACCAAGTGCAGGTTTAATCGAATGAGGATTGGAGTCAAGGCAACGTGTATTTATTGCAATCAAACAGGACGTCGACTCGCAGGATACCCGACAAGACCAAACAGCCGAAAGAAATCGCGATCAAAGGCGCGAAGACGTCAAGCAGGGGATAAAGTTTGATCGATATGCTATTAATGGGGTGCAAGTCAAGGAGGGCAGTCAGTTACTGTCCCTGTATCGTAAAAATGGCGTAAATAATGGTTTGCCGGTGAAGATACCGCTAGATTATGTACCTTCAATTATTGTTATCCGCCCCATACTGGCTACAAATATTGTTAGTTAGCAAAGAGGACAGCTAAACTGATTTGATAAATTGCATTCAAATTCAGCGGAGCTGTCGAAAGTTGAAGGGACTGTACTTTCTAGCCAAGGCGAATTTTCTAAAAAAATTTACTAAGAGTTCTGTGGATGCCAATCGGTACGTATTTTCGGTCTTTCGTGGTTTCAGAAACACGATCCGCAAGTAAACTGTGAGTAAGGACAATGTCGACTACAAGTAGGTATCTATAAGGCCAGTGGACACAGAAAAACTGATGGTCCAGATGAACCCTTGCAGCCAAGTCATAAAGCCATCTGACCAGTCACGAATAACTTACGTGCGCGGAAAAGATTAGACAGGGCTGTATTTTGTTGAAGTTGTTCTTGTCCGATTGGAAGACGCTATCCCATTATTGGCTCGAGTGATTTATAGTTCGGCGTACAGTTATGTGTGGTATAGTAGTTCTTAAGTATGAAGCAATACAGCCTTAAATGCACAAACACAACAATCACCGAGTTGGGGGACGAAATGGGCTAGTACGTTAGGATAACATGTATTCTCTGTTCGACCCTTCGGGTTAAGTGTTGCTATTTTCTAACAGATTTTTGCAGCCGATTCCTCCTGAAGACTTCCTGAGCTCAGCATCTACTAAACCTTTCACTGTCACTCATACTGATGGGAGGATGTCGGCGATATTACGCGTTTACAGGCCACCGGGCGCAGCACACGCCCGACTAGAAGACTTACGGTGTCATTTATTTAAGACTCACCGGCTCTTCACTCGTCACGTCTTCAAGCAGTGCCGTCTTTGGTTTACCGAAATTTCGCTTGAACAGACTCGAAATGGTGCCGTATTTCGGACCACCGGCTCGCCGTGCGACGAAACGCATAACGGTGGCACCGATCGGGTCAACGGATCGTCCCTCGATGAGACTTAAAACGGTGCTATCTACTATGCTACCGGCTCACCGTGCGACGAGACTCAAGACGGTGCCACCGATTGGCTCACTGGCTCGTCTCTCGACGAGACTCAAAATGCTGCCGCCTGTTGGGTTGCCGGCTCACCTTGCGACGAGTTTCAAGACGGTGCCACCGATTGGCTCACCGGCTCGTCTATCGACGAGACTTAAGACATTGATGCCTATTGGGCTACATGATCGCCGTGCAACAAGCCTGATCTTTTGCTGCAAGAGAAAAATGTGCACCCGGGACAGCTCAAACTCTTGGCGCTTCCAGTCGAAACCTCTACAAGCTATGCCTCTCGAGGTTAAACGGTAGGAAAAATTCAACACACGCTGAGACTTATGTGAGGAGTACACGCGTTACTAGGACGTGTAATTCTGCTCTGTATCAACTATCTCTTCTTTGGTGGAAGGGAACCATTAGATGGCTTCCCTTATTCCTCCTATCTATCCCATACAACTACCTGGTAACTTGGACCATCGATATTCCAGCTGCTTTGATGAGTTCAAGCTCGTCTAGTTAAGACATAAAGATCGTGAGCTCGACGAGCTTGAACTCGACATGTCATGGCTCGACCATTCTTCATAAACGAGACTTCACTCGACAAGTCTTCACTCGACGAGGTTTAGCTCGACGAGCCTCATTCTACGAGTTTACCTCGTTTTGATCTCAAATAGCTATATCTGAACTCGTCAAGACATGCTGGACGTTCCCCTCATGACGATTTTATGCCATTGTCTTGTCAAGTTCCGTCCTCTATAAACTAGCAATACTAGAGAATATCACTTCAAAAATTTCGTACACCACAGATAGTGTGGAAGTGCGTCCAGTAGTTTTTCTAGAAGGAGATCTCCTTCCAGAAAAACTACCGGACGCACTTTCACAACGACATGGGGCAAAGTTTGAAGTCGAGATGAAACCATATACGCTTCCGAGCTCCTAGACCCCGTACCTTTTTCTAAGACTGCGAGAATCTCTTAAGATGTTTGTTTCGGCAACCCAAAAAAGAAAGAATTGAAGTCTGAAACTAATCGGGGGTAATAGATGTTTGGCATTCTAAAAAGAACCATGTTAAGGGACAAATCCAATACGCGACGAGTAATTAAAAAAGAAAACAGCTTCTAGCTATTTTTTGTGTAATCGATTATCGCTACGTGAGAATTCACATCAAAATATCAAAATATCTAAGATCCTGCTTCCTTTATCGAAGAGCTGTTTGATTGAATTACAGGATGCGCTATACACAAGGTGATTGGGTTGGCACAGGGTTATCATCAGAATCTTGTCAACATTTTCAATCGTCATTATGCGGTTTTTCGCACGCTTAAGGAAGCTTACTAGTGGTGTGTCATCTCATGGTAGTATCAGTAATTCCTGGAGTTTGGTAAGTATATGTGAGGGTAATCTTCGATAAATTTCATTTTGTGGTAGCCTATGTGGACGGCATTTGTGTTTTTTCTCAATCAAAGTGGATCATACCAAGCACCTTTCAGAGATGTCTCTCGTGCTTCAAGGAAACATGTTTGCTCACAGAAGTGATTGCTATTAAGAAGAAGAAAAATTCGGGGTGTAGGTCACACCATTTCTAAGAATGGGTTGGGCGTGGACGAGCGAAAACCGCAGCAATCAAGGCAATGACGACAAGGAGCACGCGGAAAGAGCTTTAAAGCTTTTTGAGTCTAGCTGGTTACATCCACGCTAATCTGTCACTCTACGAAGATAGCTCTTACCCTAACCGGGTGGATCAAGGAGGATCTCAAATGGGAATGGGTCGACCTTCAAACAAAGGCACTTCAGTACAAAAAGGTGGTACCATAGCAAGCCCCCATAATACATCAATCGGCTTTTTCAAAATTGCTTGTACGTCACTACCGATGCCTTCGGTTTCTATGTGCGTGGCACACAATCACGGATCACTAATGAAAAGATCACCCTACCGCCTTTCATTCCAAGAAGTTTAAGCATCATGAACAAGGGTAGCCTGCTCACGAGCAAAAACTAATTGCGAAAAAGACTGCATTTATCCATAGGTGACATTATCCTCACGAAATAACATTCGATGTCTTTACCAACAACACCGCTTATCGTTGAATATCCTACCATTCCACCACCACCCCGGATGTGGCACACATGCTGATTTATTCTCTCAATTTGATTTTTCACTTCATCATGTCAAGGGTACTACCAGCGTTGTTGTCAGAGCGCAATCCCGGACGACGATTCGTGGCAGTAACGGGCCCCACTTCAATGCCTCAAGTTTAAGAATGTGGGTCTGGTCATATTGCGTGCGATCCTAAATTTCATAGTCACAGCCTGAGTACGCCGACTGAATGCTTTTTCCCGCATCAACTAGTATCTCCTTCTCGATTAGCACGGCACTTATAGGGGGATGAAATACCACACTTTGTAGAAGTTTTTCAAGTGCGGCAACTACGCATTCACATTCAAAGTTGTCACATCAAGTACGTTGCATTAAGCATACAGCTCTCCCTCGTAGTGATAAAACCCTCATTGCAGGTTACACCTAGGACCACGATTTTAAGAGCGAGCTACACAGAAGTCGTGATAAGAACGTGATGTCGAATGATATATTACACGTCAATACTAACCACGTTGTCATTAAACTTTTCATCCTCGCAGAAGATCGACTTATTACAATTATTCTGAAGAAGAATACGATGAAAACACACTAGCACACTCAGTTGTACATCGGACACAGCTTAAAGTGTTATAATGGTACGTCTGGACAACTTTAAAAAAGGACGCACATGAGTATGTACTAATCTGCGGTACGTGTACGCGATTAAGGACCTGCAAGCTCAAGAAATTTGCAAACTGATGTTCATTCCTGTTTTAGACGAATACTAGGAATTCGTTAATATGAGTTCAATAACGGGACTGCCGGCGCCAAGCGGGTTTGATTCCATCGTGTCTGTGGTTGATAAACCGTCGAAGCGACCAGTGTATGCTCCAACATACAAAAACACTGAAGCGCCGCAAGCTGCAAGATTCTATCAGGTGTTGTGCATAGATACACGGTATGCCAAGGGTTGTAATAAGCAATTGCGATTTAACTTTACATCAACATTTGGAAGTCGCTCGTGGCCAAATAGTACTAAGCTTTTAATGACTACAATTCACGGCGTGAACTCTAACGGCCAAATAGTGCGGCAAAGTTTGATTTTGTAAGACACTCTACGCTGCATGGTATCGTATCATGATCATAATTGTTCTGGTTATATCCGTACCATCGAGTTTGCGCAAGCTACGCTAGTAAGCAATTTAGTACAGCTAGCACCCTTTAAATTACACTGGGCGATAAGTAAGAAATGTTACTAATGGTGATCTCAGAGGAGGTTAAAAAGATGTTCGGAGCAGAAAAGTGCATGACATTTTGCAGAAAAGAGGCAAAGTATTATCGAGCTGGCATTAACTAACTTGGTGGAAGCTTGAAGGAGGCGGGACACGTGTATTTGTACAGATAGAAAAGCAATGTCACATTTAAAGCTGGAGATATGATAATGCAAGACGCCATACATCTCAATCATCGACATTGCTGTAATGCACAAGAAAAGATTAAGCTGAAACTAGCTGCAAAGAATTTTGGTCTGTTTAAGATTTAAAAGAGGATCGAAATCAACTGAAAATGCTCACTCTATCTAGAACCTTTAGCAAATTGCACTCGAGCTTTAACATCTACATGCTAATCCATTTTGTCCCAGGTCTATCAAGATTTAAAGGTCGACCCATACTGAAGGCATTACCTGTGGTGCTGGAGGAAGAAATTTGTGACAAGCCATAACATTGTACGTTTAACAAAAAGATAGAATGTCTTACCAAGGGGAATGCGCTCCCAAAATACGAATATACTTAGAATAAGGGAATACTATAGAGCACGTGGCTTACTGGAAAGCCTTAATGCAAGACTTTAAGTACTTTTGACGCAACTTTCTCTCGTGGAGGGATGTAGGGCTTGACGTAAATTTTCAAGACGTAATGATGGACGACAATTATTGGCTTTGGCATCCGTAACAGTGTCACTAAAAAGCACACCAGTCATGAATTCGTTACAGGGTACTAGAGAAAACCCACAAAATATTTTGTATGAATTGGACTATTTTGAAGTGTGAACGAAACAACCAAATGCACTTGCTTTAACGATTTCTCTTGAAGCATCACAATATTAGTGAAAGTGCGCAAGGTGCATACCGAGCTTTCCAAACATGCTTTCGATCCGTCCGTGTGAATTTTTGTCTATCCGTTGTCTGTCTGTCAAATAAGGCTAGATGTACTTCATACGTCGTACTATTTGTGGTGTGCAGTTTATTTACCCTTATCTCAGGTCGATAGGACTTATAAGTGTTACTTTAATGAGGTCACTAACGGCAACTGCGAGGTGTGCGATGTTCACACACGCACCACTGCCCGCGCGTGGATTTATCAATAAGGATTGAGTGAGGACCGAGGTATAACAAGCTAATGCTAGACACTCAGAAGCAGCAAAATCTTGCATTTACGTCAAATAGTGAATGTGAAGGATTTATCAACTTGATTACTTAATATAAACAACAGTCAATGGTTCTGGTCATATTATTATCTAAGTGGCAGATAAAGCTATGTCAATCTTCCCCCTACACCATTCGTTTATTATGTGACGTAGGCCGCACTTCATTTTTACGACGTTCCTCGCAGGATCATTCCAGTTTATTTTCTTCCACTTTTACCTTTTAACATAACAAAATCAACAATTAGCTTTAATACACACTGTAAATCTGTACTCTTATTAAGAAAGACACACCTTAGCACACTACGTCGGCGCCGACCCCCCCCAAATAGGTAGCTTTACTAACAGAACTTAATCTGGTTCTATAAATTCGATAATTATAGAAAGGAAAAGTACCCCCGCCAGGGCTTACTTCTTATCTTGTACTTATCAATTATTTGTCGGTGGCCGCGCTTTTTGCTGAATTCATGAACCAGCATTATTTTTACCAGCTCTCTTTCTAAGATTCGTCTACTTAACATCTAACGTCATCAGCTATCTCCTACACAGAATGATCTTCCTGCACTTTCATTCGTCGATACACAGCGTGCAACTCATTTGAAGCCACCCACCATCAGATTAATACGTGAATACACAAATGTTTATATCTGTTCTCGATACTAAGCTACTGATATAAAAGGGTGATTTCCAGAGCTTGCCTTAATGTTAGGTCGTGTATTATAAGTAAGATTGCTGATGTTTTAATGCACCTGGAAGGCATTTATTCATATCTGTGATATGGGACAAACAAATTATGAGAGTAAAGATCAGACGGAAACTGATCTTGGCCGGCAACGCCGCCAGCGTCAAAATTTGGCAGACGACATGTAATTTATGGACGTATAAGGCAGTCTAATCGAAAAATATTGTCTGCCTCCGGGAGAGGAAGAATGATACACTTTCTTACCCTTTTAGCATATCAAGTGCCACGGATCATGATCTATTCATCTTACTTTATGCCCGAGGTGCAAGACGCTTGCCGTCCATTTGCTTGTAATGAGCTAAAAATGCGTTGGTATAAGCTCTTATGTGACAAAACACTCTCAAAGCGGTCATATTCGTAACCTATGTAAAGAGATAAGCGTGTAATGCATATCCCTTTGAGCAGGGATGTGAGTGACAGACCGATGACAAGTGGCCAATTGACCTTATCTCTTATCGAAAGCAACCAAAAATTGATCCCTTTGTGATAAGTAGCGTAAAGGTGAATATGGCCAATGTTATTTGCATCTACATGTATCAATTAGATGAAAAAAGACTTTGGCCCCAGCAAAACTATCTTTAAGCAATTGATATGGAGTATGACACTTGTGTAGGCGTATAATCAAGTGCGAAGAGGACCAGTTGGACTTTTCTCGTCTGAGATACACGTTCGCAGAAGAAAAAGAATGTAGTATCATGAATCTCGCAGGTAGGCGATAGGCTTATGACAAATTACGAAACAACTACAGTTAAAGCCCAGCTTGTCGAGGACAAGCATGATTGTATATGCTGTCATTTGTATCTTCGGGTGGGTTTAGCAAGATGACGACGACATTAAGTATGTAATTGCAACGCTTCGTAATACGCGGTCGTCGTGATCGAAAAATTACGCTCTCCAGCTTTCAGTGTATTTCTATAGAAGAGGAGTTAATATAATCAATATTGACCTTTTTAGTTGTGATGATGATACTAGCAGCAACAGTGCATGCTACAGTTTAAATCGACAAGAGGAGCAAGTTGAATATGGCTACAAAATTGTAGCGATAGATCTTTTGCTTGAGCTACTAGATATTTTGAAATAATGGTGAGCGTGGTCTTCATGATACAGAATTATATTATGCTGACTATGCTACATCTTACGCTGTTAATAATCTGATAGTAATTTTTTTTAATTTAACTGCAAATTTCGGAATTTGAAGTCGTCAAAACTTGATAACGGGGAAGCGTTATGTACATGAAAATGTAATGTTGGTCATGGCGTATAGTTTAATCATTAAAGATGTTTATTAAAGCATGGGCTGGTATCAGAGCGACCCCTCTCGTCTTCGTCGCGTCATCACTTTGACCTGAAAAGGCAAACTTTATAACGCCACCACACCATTAACTCTATCGACAGAAGTAAATGACCGTGTTCCCTAAATCTTGACATAATTTTGATGTAAAAGATATTGAGTTACAAACACTCATGTTTTCCGCTAAATGGTCACGTAGCCACGCCACCACTCAAAATCGCAATTCACGCCACAAAATACACTCCTGCAGAAGATCGTGACTTCGACTCCGTCATTGAATCCACTCAATATCGCAAATTATGCCACAATATGCACTCCTGCAGAATATCACGACTTCGCCTCCGTCATTGAATCGACTCGCAGCGCAAATTATGTCCATGGCAATACATAAATTGCCACATCCTTTGCACCACTGCATATTTTATATCAAGTCCAATTTTAGTGGAAAGTGCAAAAAGATGTAAAATGCTTAAAATCGTTGACGCCAGAGCAGAAACATTTAAAGGCTGTATTATATCCACCCAAAATCGATCGCCCAAAATCGATCGCTGTGTCGAGTGCTGCTGGGCATATTATAAATGTGTGCAAAATTTGGTGGCGCTTCGGCTGTGCGGTAGCCAGACGTCTGGAATAGGTAATCGAGAGCACAAAATCGTTAAAATACATTTGGGGCGCTCATTCGTGTAAAGTATTACAAATATATACGTGATATTCATGATGTTCATTAGGGTTGCTTAAGGTCATTGGACCGGTTAATGTGACAGTCACCATCACTTAATCGATGCGACAGATTCATAATATCCCTGGGCATAACACTTTAGCAGACTTCATTTATTAAGATGGGGGAGCAGCGTTTAGAGCTTGACCTTTGATGCATACATTTTAGTCCAATAAAACTGATTCAACTCAAGTGATGTATGTGCAAGTACCTTTGCGCTCTAACACAAACAACTTCACCCTTCGAGCTCGCACTATTACCGATAGAACAATGCAGAGGGATTAGATGTTATGTCGCATATATACGACGTGTAAGGTACATCTGAAGACACATGCAAAGGAGGAGACAGGCTAAAATTGCATTTAAAACAATGTATAAAGTAAAAAATGGTTTATTGACAGAAAAGTAGGATACAGGCGATACGCACTACATAGGACGTGTACTATACGCCTGTCAGTAATCATATGCGAAGGAGGTGACGGACTAAATTGCAATTTGTACAAATTTTATGGTCCTCCTATCGTTATTAACATAGAAAGACGTTGAAAGTTAAAATCGCACTTATTAAAATATGTAGGTATGTAGCATAATTTGCACAGGGGCACAAACACAGAGATAAGTATGATCAAACAAGGTTCAGCATTTAGGTTGCGCACATGCACTTTTGGATTCACTCTACTGAATCACAATAATGTAAAAGCTAAACGCCCTGGTCGAAAGTGGGTTATTGCATCTGTGGTATGTTTGACCAATTTAGATACGCAATTCCATTCTCAATCTATGATGTCCAATTTGATTGTTATGCTACCATTCGAATTTTGACACGCATGCTCATATTCTAATTTTTATTAGCATTTATGTGATAGCTGTTGTCGGCAGGGTATACGCTTCAAAAGTAAAAGGGAGGTGTAACTGGGTGAACTGATACACAACAATTTATAAGAAGTTGTTAATAGAATATGACTATAAGAGTTATATTCTCAGAATATTGTCATAAGGACAAATATTTTCCAGCATTTACGAGTAGTTCCTAATTGGTTAATATAGGCCATTATATCAACCAACGAAGACGCGCCACGACAGACGCACGCAATGAGTGGTGAGCAGATATTTGATTTACACATTTGTATTCAGACATAGTTAGATGAAGATAAATAGTGATTTATTACAGACATTAACTATTATAAATGCAGTTCTACTTTTTACTTTAATTAAGTACTCGCTTCTTCTTACCGTCTTCCTCTGCACGTACCAGTGTACGTGAAGTACGCGGCACCGCCTTATTCTGTCATCGGAATAGGTAGCTTGTACTGTCATCAGTACAAGCTTCAGGGTTCCCCGTTACAGGAGGAGAGCACAGCGATTATACATTGGTCGACAAAGCGAAAATATTGTGTAAATTCTAAGCAAGTTACACTCTTGGGAGGCACACTGTACTTGTATCGTGTGAACTTATGCCATACAAACATCATGTTTTATTCTAGTAAGATTGACTAAATTGGCATGATGGTGTATACATTGCTGGTGGAAATATTGAAAACGAATGATTTATGAGTACAGCGTGTTATGGTGCTGCAAGGTGTGGCAATGATGGTGCCAAGGACAACAAAACCTTTTTCAGCCTAATCGTCATTTACAATGACCACAGCTACAACAACGTTTCCAATGCATATATTTTTGATTCTCAGACGTCGAACGAGGCCAGATTAAAGCCACATTTAGTAAGTCACTTTATGTAGGTGGACTCTTTCATGGCGTCCATTAGTTTTAGAAAAACAAAAACTATGCACATTTGTGTGTGGTATTGCATGCATTTGTTCATCCTAAACGAGACGTATGCGCTGCATAAGACTATTAACACGTCAACACAAAAACCGTGACTAGACGATTAGTGTGTCGAACATAATCTCGCTGCGTCTCCTCCATTACCTAGGCCCTTGCAGCCAACCCCTTGTAGAATACGCATTTTGTGAAATCATGCCGAACTTGTCCTATTTAAAATCAACAATTGCATTGTCTAAAAGTATCAAACCTCTGTGGTGTGCATCGTTTTAGTCGTTCATTGTACAAGTCGCCAGGCCAAAACATACAAATGAGTGAAAAGGTTCTTGCCGACTAAATATTCAGTACATTTAAATCGCAAATCAACTGACAGATTTGATAGGTTGTGCCGGTGCAAGTTTCTGCCATTTACCGTGACTCGCCCACACACCTTCTAGCTATTTGTTTTTTCTTGGCTCCAGCAATCCCCCTACCCCATAGCGACCCTTGTTCGATTGCCCCACAAACTTTAAAAGGTCTCTTTCTTTGCCACGATACTTTCTTTGCACTTTGTTCACCCTGGTCTGTCGGCTTGTGCATCTTCAAGCTCGCCGATAAATAGGTCGAACCAAGCAGTCTCGTAAAGGAGGAGTGTTTTGACATGGAGGGCCAGAAGCGCAGGAAGTCAATTAAGTCACTCTCGACAACATTCCAAAAGAATCGAGCTGTTGAGTATAGGCTGCAAGTTGATAGAGTCACACTGAGTCCCATTCCGTCACATCCGTATCGTGCAGAGTTTTCATCACGCTTGGTCGTAAGGATGAATATTTGAATAATTAACACACCTTTTGAGCGTCACTGTGATAATGCCTTGTCATTTCTAGCCCCTAATTCCTTTGTCGAAAGTTATAAATAGCTTGAACTTCATATAGTGCTTCTGTTCTAGTTCGATATGCTGCCAGGCAATTTGCTAGTGAACCAATTGCAGGATGTAATGCTTAAAGATGTCAAGCAGTACCAAGAGCAACCACCAAAAATATTCAATAGCCATTGGCAAGCAAAAGACAAGTTGAAATACATATCTGATCATATTTAATAAAAGTTTGATACAACAACGACGAAGTTGGCACTCGTAACCACACGTCTTCGTGATCACAATCTGCATGAAATGCATACGTCCAGTCGATTATATTAATCATGTTAATGATTGTGATGCTCGATCAGACGAGCTTTAACATCTCCTTCTATTATTGCGCCAATATTGAATTGTTAGTTTGCCAACCTATTTGCTGACATTTAAATCATCATTGTTTGCCTTATGACCGAGTCCTGGATATAGGGAAGTACATATCATCACGATATTCTTGATCGCAAATCAAGGACAACTTGTCCGCCTTTGTAAACAGCGGGTCGTACAGCTGTACCGTTGTCCCATTTATAACAAGTTGTTGTTTTACACGTGACGAGAGGCAAGAGCATCCTGATATTCCTTGCTCTAATAGAAGCCGGCCCTATCTTTTTTTTTTTTGCTCGTCTGATTGACAGGAAAGCAATAACGTTAGTACATTTACGTAGAGCCGCCAACACCGATACTGATTTAAACAAAAGACGTGCGTGTAGTTTAACAGCGCCTCATTCAATATCGCGCGAAAATTTCTGTGAAATGGCTATTGCAACGTCGTATAGTTGCGTGACCAATCTAACACAACGTCCTATAAAATAAAATTAGATTGTATTAATTATTGATGGGTGGTGGCTGGTTAAAGAACGGGTAGTGGCTGAACAACGTTTCCCTCTTTTATTTTCGAGAATAAAAGGTGCAATCTTTACTATCCTGGTATTTATCTTATTCCAATTTTACACGTGAGTACTCATGTTATTCAGTCATAGGACCATGATAGCGTGGTATACACATATTCGTGCTAAAGCGGTGCTAGTTTTGCGACCGATGCCAGTTTGCGACGTTCGCATCTGATTGGTGCCGGTATTGTGTGTGACTTACTCAATGAATATCCACACACCCACTTTTTGCTATCCGCACCCCCCTCATACCGGTACTCATAAGAAATGTCATTTATTAGCCAATAGCGAAGAAGTTACATGCAATAGTACCACCACCTCAGGGCGGGTTCGAAACCTCTAACTGAACGACCACCTGTGTTCCAGGTGTAGCTTCTAGTACACAAATATTTGTAATCAGTTAAATTTGTAAGTCGTCATTTGCAGTTGCCTTGCAATCATTGCACTGTATGCGTTTAGTTAAAATGAACAGTCCGCTCGCACCTCACGTTGCTAATCGTTGTAAATCATCGATCGGTCATAATTTGAGACAAGTATGAGCCACGTTGCCACAATTACGTAGCTCACGCGAAATCACCCCCACACAACTATCACTAGCACCAAGACACAAACGTATGCGCATCCAGGCATGACATTTTTAACTGTTCGGCAGTGCAGCAGCCATACCTACCCCCTCAACTTCGCTCAAGCTTAATTGAACGTTCCGATGAGATTCGTTAAGATTTATCGTACTGAACGCGTCCCACTAATTCTTGCCAGCGTTATACCTAAATGCATCGTCGTGGTAGTGTCAAGTCGGAATTTGCTGCTGGCAATGTGTTAAAGGCTATGCGCAACTAGCTTCTCCATTTACGTGATGTCAAGTATTTTCACCACTTCTGTCGAATCTATTCCTTTCAAACTGCAGGTTTCTAAGCCAGTTCTTTTAGTCGTGTACAGCTCGTGTACAGCTCGTTTACACTGTGGTCTAACGTGCCAATACGAGGCCTTTACTGTGTCGCTGACGCTGATAACATGACTGATTATTTGGGAATGGATCATTATTTTGGCGACGTCTGGATTGCTGAATGTTGTAGGAAAGGATTCGATCGCTTTATTTAATTGTTTAAAGGTGCGAAGCACGAGCTGGAATAGCTTTTGTTCCTAAGTACGTTGGAATACAATTTAATTCGACTCATGAATGTGAAAAACATCCACCCTTGACGAAAAAGCATTTGTTTGTCCCATGCCTATAAACTGTGATTTGCTACGCACAAGTGACAAGACAGCGATGGCACGGCAGGGTGTAATCGGCTCACGTGTAGCCTGATAATTCTAGAACTACCTTGAGTGTACATTCTAGAATCCATCAAGATCAGGAAAAGCTAAAAGGCAGAAGGGGAGATCATAATGAGTAAGTTCATAGGAAGACTGATGCAATACACTTTCCAATTTCCCTTTGACATAACAGGTTATGAGCCCAAGAGCTATAGGACCACTGCAAGAAGCGTCTACGATGAAAAATCCCGACGATCTGCTCGGAACTGACAACTACTTTCATTGGCAATTTAATATGAAGATGACACTTGCGAAGAAGGACCTGCTGGAGCACATCTTGGAACTGAAGTTGGAGCAGGAGATGACGGAGGATTAGATGTTAAGGACATGTAGGAATTTGCTACTATTGCTCAAGGGATAGAAGTGAAGCATCAGAAGAAGATCCGACATGCTCGCACTGCGAAGGAAGCATGGGGATCACTACGCGACTACTACAACAAGACAAACCTTCAGAATCGAGTGGCACTGACACGTTTATTGCACGAATTTCGTATGGATGAGGGAGGCGACATGGTGAGCCACCTTGACCGTTTTGAGGAGCTTGTTCTGAGTGTGGAGGCGGTGGGCGATGCCATGGACGAAGCACGCCGGATGACAGTTCTGCTGAGTAGCTTACCGGCAGAGTACGAGATGATTGTGTCCATTTCTGAAAATTACGTGGGTGTGACGATGGTGGATGTGAAAGAAAAGCTGTTGAAGGAGCACAAGAAGAAGCAGCAACAAGAGGTCTCCAAAGGAGCTTTCCGCGTTGGTCGTGGAGGACATAAACAGGATCGTGGTCGTGTAGTGCGTCAACAACGTGGAGCAGAAGAGAGCTGGAAGAAGAAACAGTCGTTTCGTGGGAAGTGTCACCGCTGTAACAAGATCGGACACAAGCAGTTTGAGTGCCGATCTGCCACCAAGAGTGATGGAAATGAAATGGCGTTCACGGCCTTAAACGGATTAAAGGAAGGATAGTTGTTGGACAGCGGTGCCTCGTTAAAATGACCCCATCCGAAGAAGATTTCTTCGAGTACAAGAAATTGAGAGAAGCCATCCAAGTTCGCGTTGCCGATGGTGTGGTCATGAGTGCAATTGGACGAGGGAGCATTCGATTTCGCTGTAAGAATGATACAGCAGTGACTGTAAATGAAGTATTGCACATTATAAGGCTGGACAGACGATTGCTAGTGGTGCCGAAGATTGTACAGCGTGAATACAACGTTCGATTTGATGAAAAATACTGCGGAATCTACAAGGACAATGTGTTGACGATTTCAGCGAAGCGCACAGGAAGCGTGTACACTCTTGATGTGGAGTATGAGCACGCGAAGTTGGTAGAACACGAAGACGCTGGTAACAAGTGAAGCCTGTGGCATGCAAGAATGGGTCACACTAGCCACAACAAAAATGCAGAATGACGCAGCAGGCTACGGAAGGACTGCCGAACATCATTTCTGACACGAACAAGAATTTGTGCGGAGGGTATTTACAAGGAAAATTGCGTGTCGCGAGCTTTCCACAAGAGTCGAAGACAAAGACAACGCAGCCACTGCAGCTTATTCACTATGACGTCATGGGCCCTATGAAGACTCCAACTCCTGGTGGGTCTCGATGCGTATTGTCATTCGTGGACGATTTCTCAAGATTTGTGACTATGTTTTTAAAAATCTACTAATGAAGTATCGTCGAAGTTTATCGAGTTTAGGAGCGAAATGGAACAGCAGTGTGGATTTCTTGTCAAGGCCATACGTACTGACAATGGCGGTGAATACGAAAACCTCTTGTTCTTACGTACTGCAAGAAGAACGGCATCATTCATCAGAAGACAGTACCATACAGTCCTCAACAGAACGGTGTCGCAGAACGGATGAACCGCACGATTGTTGAGACGGCCAGAAGCATGATGCATTAAAAACGTGTGGCAAAGCAGTGGTGGGCCGAAGCTGTAAATTCGGCAGTGTATTTAATTAACAGCACCACGAACAGCAATCACGAGGCGGAGACTCCATCTGAATTGTGCTTTGAGACGAAGCCGCAGGTATATCACCTACGCGTATTTAATTCACTTGGATACGCCCATATCGATGACTCAAAGCGCACGAAATTTGACGCGAAAAAGGGTTCCGCTGTATGCTGCTGAGATATGCAAGAAACACCAAGGGTTACAAGGTGCTTAATTTGTAGACTGGCACAATCAAGATCAGTCGTTCGATCTCGTTAGATGAACGTGAAGACAGTAACATTTACGAAGACAATCCTGTTAATTCACACCCGAGGACAATTATAATACGACAAGATGACGATGGTGGAGATCAACCAAGTAACTTGCAACAAGATGGCGATGAAGATGTTGAAATGGATTAGCACGAAAATTGTCGAAGATGTGGAGATGGAGGTACCGAGTTCTGACAATGGCATCAGTGGCACATCTTCGAGTGAGACAAGCGATCATTATATTGATAGAAGCATGAACACCGAGCAACATCAACGCAACTCGCAGGTAACCCCCAACAAGGACTTCGTCACCAATAAGTTGAATTGCACAATTCGCACGACTCTGGTGCGATGGTGTTCTGATCACAACTTAAGCATCGTTCCCGTCGCGAGCATCAGTATCGTGTTCTTACTGACGATGCCAGTGAGAGAAGTGGATCCGGACCACGAAGAGGTGTTGATGAAGTGTTACCAATTGAGAAATCTGTTCAACTCTTGCTGAAGACAATGAAACCGGTACCACAACAGAAAACAGCATTGTGCCATACAATGAAAACCATGAAGCCAGTGGGAGTGACAATGACGAACCTCCTTCCAAGCGATCGCTAATAGACAGCGATGTGTCGTTGATAGCAGAAGTTGCCATGGTAGCTCGTAATTTACTTAGCTCTCATGCGGAGGCACTAAATGGACCTGATAGATACCGCTGGATCATAGCTATTGAGTTTGCAGCTCATGAGCGCAACAAGACGTGGACACCAGCAGTACGCAAGCCTGGAATGAAACCGATTGGATCCAAGTGGGTATAGGCTAAAAAGATTGATGGTCGATACAACGCACGACTCGTGGCGTTCAGGATTTTATGCAACAATATGGTATCAATTTTTTTCGAGACGTACGCGGCTGTCGCCAGTATGAACTCCATCGGGATACTTTTGTCGATTTGCTGCGCCGAAAGATATGTAATCGACCAGCTTGATGTTGATACGGCCTACCTGAATGCCGACCTAAAACAAGAAGTATACTTGTTGCCACCCAAAGGGATGAAAATTGGCAGCGAGTTTGTACTTAAATTGAATCGCGCGCTTTACGGACTTAAGCAGACTGCCAATGCCTTGAATAAGACGATTCACAATGCATTGCTGGAGATGGGATTTGTCGCGTGCGGTGCTGATCGATGCATATACAAGATCGAGGATGGTGAAGGCTGGGCGTTTGTGTGCTTATACGTTGATGATATGATCGTGGTTGCAAAAGATGCAACCACGGTACGCAAGGTGAATGAACAAATCTCTCAACGGTTTCAAACCAAAGACCTTGCACCAGTGAAACACTTACTTGGAATGGAAGTTATGTACGACCGAAAGAAGCGTGACATGTTTATTTCGCAACAAAATACATCGAGTAGACTGCAGACATGTTTGGACAGACTCAAGCCCGACCAACTGGTAATCCATGTGATTCGAGCATGAAACTGTCCAGCGCATACAGTCCAAAGACCGATGTCGAAAGACAAGCCATGAGTCGTACACCGTACCACCAATTACTGGGACGACTGCTATTTACAGTGACCAAGACCAGGCCAGACGCAGCATTTCCTATGAGCCAGCTTGGACGATTTGCAGACAACCCTGGATCCCAACTCTGGAAGGCACTGATCAAAGTGCTAAGATACCTTCGCTCGACGAGTGATTTTGGATTACACGAAAGTGTTGACAAACTACAGCAACAACTAACAGCGTATAGCGACGCCAATTGGGGAAACAGCTTGGACGACCGTCGATCGGTATCTGGTGTTTTGCTGGTGCTTAATGGAGGCCCTGTTATATTCAAGTCTAAGTACCAACGCACCGTTGCATTGAGTACTTCGCTGGCTGGATACATGGCGTTAAGCATTTGCACACAAGATATACAATAGGCAAGGATGTAAATGGCTGACCTCGGATTCGAGCAGAAGAGTCCTACCGTCATCTGGGAGGATAATCAAGGAGCCATTGCGCTCGCAACAAACCCAGGATATTATTCGCGGACTAAACACGTAGACATACGTCACCACTTTGTACAAGAGAAAGTCTTGGCCAGTGATATAAAGGTGATTTACAAGGAGACGGGAACATCAACTCGCCGACATACTAACGAAGGCACTCAGCACCAAGCGATTCCAGTACCTCCTCGCCGGAATGGACATCATGGTACGTGATGAATTCGAGCATTAATTGTGAGTGGAACTGTTGATATGTGCACTGTCAATACACGGTCAACAAAGCAAACTGTGATTTGCTACGAACAAGTGACAAGACAGCAATGGTACGGCAGGGTGTAAACGGTTCACGAGCAGCCTGATGATTCCAGAACTACCTTGAGTGTACATTCTAGAATCCATCAAGATCAGGGAAAGCTACAAGGCATAAGAGGAGAACACAACGAGTAAGTTCATAGAAAGACTATTTCAATACACTTTCCAATTTCCCTTGGACATTACAATCTTTAATACAAGGTGTCAAAAATACGAGCAGATAAGTTTTGCTCGCTATTACCAGTTCACATAGTAGCTAAGCGGTTGTACAAGCGCCTACCTTGTGGGGATGACATGTTGGAGTCGGTAATCACCTTAAGCAAGACTGAGATTTGTTACTCGGACTAGATGAATTTAGGTTTACCGATTACTGGTGTGCACTCAGTGCTTCTCGGATATAGCTTTTGCGCAACGCATCATGAGCTAGACAAAGAGGGTTATGAAGTCCTAAATGCAGATAAAGAACAAAGATAAATCTATTAACGGGAGCAGAATGAAATCACCATTGAAGCAAATTCAAATTTACATCACGCCATGCAAGGATGAGATTTATATGGTTTCGTGGCTGAGACGCATCATCATCGAGAATCTGCTGACTAGTTGCTTTTGTAACATGTTTAGATGGTGCGCCTAACATGCAAATGTCGTATCTAATAATGCGTACACGATTACGTGGTTGCAAGACACCGTTTCATAGACTCGTCCGCATCGTCTTGGCCACCAATATTATTTACAGCTTCACTCCAAAAGTGATCTCCGATCCATCTGTGCTCTCTACTTCGTCATTATTATGCTTATTGGGCACTTCGGTACGGAATTTATTAGCAGCGTCCGCGTTGTAGTCGTTTAGCTCATCTGTCACCCGCGTATCGATGGGCGATCAAATCAAAGCTAAAAGGCGTAATTATATGCTATCCGTAATAAGTACTTCGTCATGTTGATCTTCGCCTTGTGACCCTCTCGCCAAAATGGGTTTCTCATGTTAGCTCTTGTGATTTCAGCTACGATGCACTACTCCTCAAAAGTGGATTTGTGTAGTGCTGGTATGGTCGCTTCACACTAGTTTCGAACGTGCTTATAGAGGCATGCCCGGGCAATAAAAATAGCGGCTAACGACTCATAGACTGTAAGTGTGATATCTTTGGTCGGCTTCAGCTTCAGAATTTAGCTGGGTAGGTTCAGTTCTACCCGGGGAAGATTCACATTTTGTTCCTCAACTGCCCAGATACCTGCTATCAGGAACTTACAGAATTTGCGACTGGGTGGCGTACCTTATGCACACTTGCTTCACTTTATCTACCGGCTGCGTCCCCTTTGAGACCAGTCGGTGGTGCGGTTTAGATTCGGACCTTGGCGGGTGCGCTGCACACGCCAGGGCTTGAACACGCGCCTCCCGGTCAGAACAGCCGTGGCTAAACCACTGCACCGCCCCGATCGGTCCAGAAATTAGCTGGGATGGACATAACCAAAAAGACTCAACCAAAAAGATTCTTCAGGCGCAGCAAAAAATAGCAGAACTGCAACACAACAACGCTGTTATGTAACGATAAAACCTTCACACTGGAATTTTGTGTAAAGACACGAAAAAGTCTGAGAAAGGTCTTAGGTGTGGTACGCGCTTAGATATCTCATTTGGTTGACGACAGCAATAGCGTACCTACCACAAAGTTGGTGTCCTGCTACTCAGATGTGACGTCACTGTTTCAAAGGGATGATAGCCTCGCTACCGTCCTACACTTAAAGGGGGGGGCTTGGAAGAATCGCTTTGTTTATAAGGTAAATAAAGCTCTGTTTTATTTTTGTGCCTTAATAATTCGCAGTGAGTGCGAATATGCTCCCTAGCTCGCATGAATCGCTGAGATAAAGATTTATTGTTATTGGCTGATTATCAGGTCTGTCACCCCTTGCATAAACCAAAAACAAAAAGATGCGCAGCATCCGCTATCCGGATACTGCCTATACTCAAAATGTGCAATGATGTAATGAAAACTATGACTACTTTGTAGAATAGGCTGCCCCATTACACTACTTGACGTCGATCAAAAATGTCACCGAAGTACGTCGTCAAAGCACTTATAATGATTTAAAGCACGCTCTAGAGACCGAGTCTTATCGGGGCGCGCACCTGATCTTTTCTTTTAGTTAATGGCCATTAAGGTTAAATAAGTCTCACTTTTGCAAACCCAGCTGTTACGTGTGCTCTCGAGGACAGGAGACCGCGTCTGAGCCGCACGAAACAACAGTGTTTATTCATCGGCAAGGAAGTCTTAAGACGCCAACCCTAACCCCTCCGCTCGCGACAAGGCGGTAATAAAGCTTCCCCAGAGATGCCTGGAGGTGTGCGTCGATATAGTACGTTGCAGCTCTAAGCGCCCGCCTTCACTTTGTAGTACTAATAGTCCTTCTTATGACCAGCTCGAGGGGGGTTGACGAGAAATTGGATCAGGTAATCAGTTACTAAGACGTGGCTAATTTGTTACGCTGCCAACAGAGTAATAAGTTTGTGGTTAAGCTGACTAAGATGATATGGAGCAGATCGCTGGATCGAGTGATATCAAACACGAAGGATCGCTGAGAAGGATATATTGTCGATTGAGCTGCGTGAAATTAAGATCGAATATTATGAAAACAGTATCGGGGTTACACAAGGGTTATCAAGATTGGAAATATGATCGGCGATGAAATGTGTTAGCGATCTGGAATGTAGGCCAACGGTCAAAGGCAGTTGCAATCGGGAATAGTGATCAACTATTGGAATGTAATCTTGATCAAGAATGGAGCTCGAAGATCCGTGGCGATTGCGATCGGGGATGGCTATCGACTATCTGAGGAGATCGCATCAAGCTCACCATTCTTGATCAAGACCGCGATCACCAAACCAGTGAAAGCTCTTTGATGTACGTTACAAAATCGATGTGGTCCTATCGAAGGGAACACGATCCGGATATTAATTTAATCCGGAACCGCGATCAGGGACTACAATCGGAAGTACCGCTATCGCAGACCACGATCAGGGGACCGTGATCGGGGGACCGCAATCAAGGAATTGCAATAAGGAGACCTCGATCAGGAGACATCGATCAGGAGACCTCGATCAGGGAAATCGATCAGGAATCACGATCTGGAGACTGGACAAGTAGAACGAGGTCAACTGCATGGCAGAGCTTCCACTGACCTGCTACACGTGATATCGGAGACGTAGAAATTTTTTTTACAGTCCCGACTGCGCAGACTATTCAGATCCCATACTTGGAGAAGAGGGTAGACTACGAAGGCGAAGTTTCTGCGCATCTCCTGTCGTTTTGGGGACAACGTTATCCCTACCCTTAGTCCAGCGGAAGGCCACCCCAAACGGGGAGTCTTCACAAAAATGCAGACATTGGCTAAAGCATGGAGCCCCATACTGCAAGGCTCGACCATCATGGCTGGAAAGGCATCCATAGTTAATTAAATGCCAGCAGAACCCACAGATGATGTCGATGGTTTGGAAACGCCTACACTCTTCACTACGACCATATCACTGCTGCTTTCGAAGCATGTAAGCTGAGAAAGGCGTGTGGTCCAGATAGACTTGGCCTCGATTGGTATGTTCACTACTCTCCTGAGCTCATACCCCTGATGATCAAGCTATATCGACTTTGGTACAACACCGACGTCTGTTCAGAGTCCATTCTAGGAACAGACATTTTCTGCCGTAAGAAGACGGGCGACAGTAGTAACCCGCTAAACTATAGACCTCTATCACTAATGAACACTGACTAAAAGCTTTTTACATGACTTATAGCGGCGGCATTCAGGAGGATTTTAAACATTCGGATACACCCGCATCAACACTATTTCGTGCCTGGTCGTGACATCCATGCCGTACTTGACTTCTACGTGGTGGCTCAAGCCACGGTCCCTCATTCACCCAAATTGCGAGATGCGGTTGTGATGTTGCTCGACTTCTCGAAGGCTTACGGTAACCTTGATAGGGAATTACTCTATGCATTCCTCAGCCGACAAGGGTACCAACCCCATCTCGCAAAGGCTTTTTAAATGTTATATACCAGTTCGAGTGGCAGATATCTGGCTTAAGGTCAAGAAATGTCCCCATCACACAAGGCATACGTCAAGGATTCCATCTAAATCTGATGCTCTTGATACTGGCATTAAGGCCCCTATACCAAACATAGACCGTGCCCCGGCTTTCAGGGTATCCGGATCACGACTAATGATTTGACAAGCGCCCTTAAGATAGGCGGATACGTGGATGACACGGCACTTTACTTGAGTGACCCGTGCCTTATCACGAGAGCGATTTAAATTGTGGAAGCTTTAGGTGCTGCGTCCGGTCTCTTATTGAACGTCTGCAAAACCGAATCAATCGCGTTACATCTTGAAGGTCTGTCAAAGGATACAAATTGGATTCGGTAGATTGCACTTCAGCCTTCTTCGGCCTTCGTAAGGTACCTGGGTTTGCAAGTCGGGAGCACAAATGGGGTAGAACACTGCTGGCATACAGCGCTATATCAATTGAAAGCTCGAGTTCGACTAGCCAGTCAGAAGACGTTAACGATCGAACAAAGAGCCATGGTGGCGCCATCGATTATCATGTTAAACTTCTTTATATCACTAGACATGCATGGCCAACCACTAATACGATTGAACGGCTGGAAAAGTGTATCAAGTATTATGTAAAGCATGGAGTCTTCAGTACTTTGGACACCCGCTGTACTACGTGGATGACGGGAACGGTGGCCGGAATGCGTCAGAATGAAGGCGGACTTGCTATTCCGAGTTCACGGGCTGAGCACTTGGCACTGGCTGCGGTAACAGTGTCACTCCTAGGCTCTTCAGCCACAACGACACTCTTACTTAGTGGCGATGTTCTACCGCAATGGTCAGAAGGACGCAGGTGAGCCGTAGAAGCTCACGCTGGATACGACAGGACGGCGAGTTACATGCTTTAGAGCTGGCAAAACGCAATGGACAGCAGGAAGATGTGTGTTGGGGGGAATACGAGGGATCAAGTCAGACAGGAGAGCATGCAGCCCAAGTTTCCAGCTTCTATTCTCACGAAGAGCAGCAAGTGTCCACAAGACTCGGCTGGGATGACAACTTATGTGAACTTGATCTCACAGGAATACGGGGATCGGAGCTAGCGAAAGTTAATAATTGCTCACAACGCACTATGAATCGGTCCAGACCGTGTCGCTGTCCTATTCTAACCTGCATAACTTACCGTTGTACACAACTACTGGAGTGATCCAATCCGATGCTGATGGTTGTGTGGAGACGAGGCATATTAGGGGGCATCCTCGGCTGGCATAAGGCTAGCAGGACAAAGCTGACCATTACGGCGAAGGAACCCCGCTCTCTGTCAGCCTTACTACTGGTAATAGTCGCCCTCATTCTAAATTTTTCCCGAGATATTACATCAACGGAAGCAGGACACAGTCATTCCCGTCACAACGACGCCACTGGCCACGCCTTTCGAGGACCATACAAGTTCGGTAACCGCCGGTGATGGGACCGTGGAACTCTCGGTTAGCACAGGACCAGGACCTGTTTCTTTCTCTTGTATCGTGGGCTCATGGATGGAAGCGATAATTCTTCTTCAGCAGTGGACAGGACAGCAGTACCATATTGGGAAGGTAGGTCCACATCCGGCCTTGCACCGCCTCGCCGACCTAAGACGACGGAAGAAGCCACACCGCTTTCACGTAGAGACGCGTTGCGCGCGAGTGAACGTCGCATCGGTCTTTAGTAAATCGTTAACTGCACGAAATCATGGATGGCTGACGATCGGCATATAGCGAAGGGGATAGGAGCAGTGTGATGACTTCTCGTTCACTAGGTAAATTGGAAACTGAATTAATGTAGGTCCTTAGTTCGCTACCCTGTGCTATTCTAAGCCTACCCTTCTGGATCCTTCTAGAAGCTTCTTCAGTGACGTCATCTAATGACGTCAGCGGATGAAGTCAGACTGTGACGTCCTCCAATGACGTCAGACTTATCCTTTTTTTTACTTTTTACGCTGAAATTACTCCTGTACTAGGCCGTACGTACCTAGCGGCCTGACATCTCCCTGGACTTGAATTCGCGTTGGCCGTCTCGAAAATCTTGGACTAGTTGCTGCCAATGCGAAACGTGGCGGATGGATCTCTCGCGCTCCCAAGTACTGTCACACTCCGGGAGGCCATGCCATTTGACTAGCCATTCTTTTTGGCGATTGCGCTGACGACGACTAAGCAAGCTTTCCACAATGTGTAGTTGCTCTCCGGTGTCTGGCTCTAATATAACTGGTGCTGCTTTTGGAATTGGTCGTCCAGCGAACTCGGAGGCATTTGGCTTGTATGGGAAGAGTAGGTCAATGTTGAATGAGGAGTGCAGTCTCTTCATATGTCGTGGTAGCTTTAACTTGGCTACGTTCGGATTGACCATCCTGGTTATCTCAAACGGTCCCACTTTTTTTTGCTGCCAGCTTCGCTTTCTTTAGATCAACGTGAGCGTTCACTGTTCTAAGCGGTAGGTTCTTGGCATCCAACAGAACTAAGTCACCTACTTTGCAAGTAACGCTTCTTCTTTTCGAGTCTTAGTGCTTCTTTTGCCTTTCCTGGGCTTGTTCCAGGTTTTCGCGTGCCTTGCGTACTAGTTTTTGACGATCGTTGGCAAACTTGGAGGCAAATTCTGAAATTGAATGGGAGCCCAGATCAGCGTGGCTTCCGTATTCATGCGAAATCAGATTGGATACCTTTCTCCCAGTATCGATTTCGAACGAGGTGAGCTTAGTAGATGCGTTCACCGATGTAGCGTGCGCGTACTCTACAGTACCCAGTAGTTTGACCCAATTTTTGCCACTGTACGATACCAGGCAGCGTAAAGCGTCTTCCAACACCAAGTTTTGGCGCTCCGTTTGCCCATCTGATTGCGCTCTATGAGCGGTTGTCATGCTTAGCTTGACACCCATTATATTCATCAGTGATTTCCAGAAGTTCGCCGTGAACTTTGGATCCCGATCGCTGATAATAACCTTCGGCAATCCATGATGTCGGACTACAGCGTCGAAAAATAGATCTGCGGTGTCTTTCGAATCGGCAGTCATATATGTCGGTGCATAAATTGGCCTCTTTGACAACTTGTCTACGACGACGCAAATAGCATCATAGCCTTCCGACACGGGTAGCCCAGTAATGAAGTCCATTGATACTACTTCCCAGCATTCCTCCGGAACGGGAATAGGAATCATTAATCCTTTCTTCCGCTGGCTGTTAGACTTCCATCGCGCGCATGTTTCACATGTCTCCACGTACTTCTGCACGGTTTCAAGTATCTTCGGCCAGTAGTACCATTGCTTTAACTTTATGTAAGTTCGGCGCACTCCTGGATGTGCCGCTGTGGCTGCATCGTGAAACTCGTATAGAATCTTCGTCTTCATTTCTGGTATGTCTGGGATGCATATCTGTTGCATTGCCTCGTCTTGTTTGACATATATGATTCCTTTGTCGATTATGAAGTTGTCCTTCGATTGTTGAGTTCTCCAGATCTTTTGGAAAAACTTGTCTGTGTGATATCCTTGCTGGATAGTTTTTCGACCTTTGTCACTGAGATGTGCGCGCACCACGTGAAACGCAGCGTTGTGGATTTGCTCCTGAGCGATTCCTATCGGACGAGACTCCCCCCGCAACTCCACATCGTCAAGTAAGAGATGTGCGACTTAGAACGGAATGGACCGCATGAGAGCGGAGTGAGCCATGTGTTGCTGCAAAAGGTGAGAGTTGAGGGCACAAGCATCCGTACATTCATGTACGACGTGCGACAGATCGGGAACTGGGCACGTAGGCACAGCGCGCACGCTGGAGGGATCTGCGGATACGGCCGGTCGAGATAATGCATCGGCCACGACGTTAGACCGTCCTTTAACATGATGTAAGACAAAGTCGAACTGGGAAAAGAACGTCAGCATGCGTGCCATCTTGAGCGACACTTTAGGATGGTGGAGCATCCATTTGCACGCTGAATTGTCGGTGTAGACTGAAAAGTGTCGTCCGTGGAGATACGGGCGCCATTTTTCTAAAGCAGTCTTGATTGCTAGCAGCTCTTTTTCATGAGCGGGCCATTTTAATTTGTGGGGGCCCAGATGTTTCGAATAAAATGCGATGGCGTGGTCGCTATTAATGATGCGCTGAGAGAGGACACCGCCCATGCAGAACCCAGACGCATCCGTAGTGACAATAAAAGGGTGCGTAAAGTCTGGCAGCTTTAGCGTCGGAGCCTGCTGAAGTGCGAGTTTTAACGCGTTAAATGATCGCTGTTGATCCTCCCCCCAGCTCCAGCGAGTCTCGTGTTTGGTTAATGCTCGAAGAGGACGTGAAAGCTTGGCAAAATCGCAGATGAAGCGACGGTAATACCCAGCCAGCCCGAGAAAACTCAGCAGCTCCTTGCGACACGTCGGAGCTTGAAACTGTGCAATAGCATCGTTCTTCTTTGGGTCGACCTGCAGACCTTCGTCGGAAACCATATGCCCTAAAAATGCAATCTCGTTACGACCAAACGCACATTTGGAGAGTCGAGTATAAAGCTTCTCCTTGCGTAACACGGCGCATACTGCGCGAACGTGGCCGACGTGGTCCTCCATTGTACGGGAGAGGATACATATGTCGTCAAGATACACCACGACAAAGGTTCCGAATTGGTCGAAAAACGTTCGCATAAGCCGCGACCAGACACCAGGCATTCCAGATAAACCCATGGGTGCTACACACCATTGATACGTTTCCTTATGGGTGCGAAAAGCCGTATAGGGTCTACTTGATGGTAAGACTACCATTTGATGGTACCCTTGCGCAAGATTAAGAAGCGTAAAAAACTTACATCCCACCATGCGGTCGAACAGTTCCTCGATCAACGGCAAAGGAATTTTTGCCACGACAGACATGCTATTAACATATCGTTAGTCAATGACCCATCTAATGGGGATCTTGGAATTTCCGCTGCGGAGCCATTCTGCGCGTTTAAGGAACCGCCCGGTTACAGGATCCTTTTTTGGAATCCCAAATATGTTTGAAACCCATGGAGAGTTGGACACCTAGATCCATCCTTTACGTATATTCTCCTCCACAAATTGTTGGAGCGCCTCCTGCTCCACTTTCGATAGACGGAAGGGGGCCCGAGAGCTCGTCACCGCATCAGGCTTCAGTTGTAGCTCAAAGTTGACCGATCGCGTGGAGGCATTACCTCTGGAAGTTGGTCGGGGAATACGTCCTTGAACTCGTCTAGCACTGGCTGTAGCTCGTGCGGTATCTCCTGATGATCTATGGTGGTAACCTTTAATTGATATATTTCCTCGTAGGCTCCGCGAGTCATCTTCGCATGAAATGTCGGCCCGTCCACGTCTTTGAACGCCGTGTGTGCTGCAACTTCAGTTTGTTGTGTACGCCAGTTGATCTGGGGGTTGTACATGGTAAACCATGGTTGACCAAATATCAAGTCATGTGTATCCGGTAGATCCCATTCTGTAAACTGCATCTTAGGGAACTCCATACCGTCGATTAAAATGGTATCTTCCACCCGCTTTGTGGGTTGATTTGATGTCCAGGTACCATCAAAACGTCGTGCTTGTACCATCTGTTCGCTGAGAACTGTGGACGCCAGACCGGGTTTGATCAGATTCGTTGACGCTCCAGAGTCAATCAAAATCTTGACGGGTTTATAACCAATAACACCATCACGAACGAGTAGTCGACTTTTCGCTGGTATGTCCGCCCCCGAGCTACTTGAGTGGATGTCAATGAATGGTACCTCAGAATCCTTTTGTACCTCCACTTTATTGATCGTGACTCGGTCGTAAACACTTGTGTCCTGGTCGTCCTCACGACTGTCCACATTGTTTACATGCTGACGATGTACCTGATGTTGATAGTTCCGTCCAGCATTAGTGTTTTCTCGAACAGAACGTGTGGGGCGCTGATGACACTGTGCGGAGCGATGATTCGGACTACCGCATTTGAAACACAAATTTCGTCGACGACATTCGTCCCGAGAAGGAATCTGCACAGTGCTAACGTCCATTGGCTCTGGGCCAGTGTTGGATTGATATCGACGATTGTTTTCGTATGACCGGTACCTAGGTTTATCCTGTGACCTGCCTCGGGAATACCTCGTCGGATGAGAACGGTCAAAGTCTAACGCAACAGTAATAGCGTCTGACAACGTTGTACAGCGACGGTACTGGACCTCTTCTCGCGTACGACCAGAAAGTCCGCGTAGGAAGTACATAATCCTGTCCAGTTCGCTCATGTCTTGGACTTGAGTTACCACGTGGCGAAACTTGCCTACATAGTCAGAGAGGTCCTTGCAATCGCGCTCTCTCATATCATTCATTTCTTCCCGCAGACGCTCTTGTAGATCAGCTGGAACGAACTCCCGTTCTATCTTGAAGAAGAAGTCGTCCACGGTTGTGATGTTCTGCTTTTGCATGACATACCACTGAGCAGCTCCGTGCTTTAGTGTGCCCCCCAAAATGGCTAGTATGCGGAGAGAGAGCTCATGACACTTCCAGTTCACCCCTTTTGCGAAGAAGTATTGCTCTACTTGCTCCTTGTAGAGAAGAAACGATTCGTCCAATCTGCCACCATACGTCGGAAGCTTTACACCTTCAAGCTTTATGTCCGATAATTGTGTGGACCTTTGAAACTGCTCTAGCAACAGCGATTGTTTCTCCATTGTCGCAACCATCGATTGCAGCAGTTGTGCATGCTGATCGGACGTCATTGGGGTGGACATTATGTAACGGTACAGAACTAACTGATATTAACGATTAGTTAATTGTACTTGGCGGAGCTATGGTCTTGGTACTTCTCTTGATAACCTTTGATCCGGGCTTCCAGGACTTAGTTGGCTTGGCAGTCGGTTGTTGACGGGCGAGCATGACCTTGTACCCTGGTGGTCCAGAATACGGGACTCGGGCGGTTTTGCTTGTGTGCTTGGAAATCTCGCGTGAGATGCGCAGGCTCACAGTGCTCTCCAAGCTGAGCAAGTCGCTAGCGTGCGCCACAAGCCAAGTCTTGATGTGTTTGCGCGAGTCGGAGCGCTGAGCCGTGTCCAAATGCTTCTCGAAGCGGACAAGAATGCGTCTGGTGCGACGGATTGCTTCCAGTAGGTCCGCACGGCACTTGTCGGCTGCGTCCGGCTTTGTCACGGATAGCTGTGCCAGCGAGTCGTTGATGTCGAGTTTCGTGGGTTGCCTACGCGGGTAACGGGTCATGAACCGAAGTACTAACCTTCCGTTAACCAAACTGACTTATTCCCAAAACGAGTCGATTTATATTCAATAAGACCACGACCTCGATAACGGTAGCAGTGATAATGGCCCGGTAGGATTTACAGCCAATGAAAAGGAGTCCCTGCCCAAAAAACAAGATTGGGACTTACGATGGATTCTCTAGATCACTGCTCTTGAGCGACGACGACGACTACGACGGTTACTACGGCTACGACGGTTACTACGGTTACGACGGTTACGACGGCAGAGACGGCGGGGACGGCAGACGGCGGGGACGGCAGACGGCGGGGACGGCAGGACGGCAGGGACTGCAGACGGCGGGGACGGCAGGACGGCAGGGACGGCAGACGGCGGGGACGGCAGACGGCGAGACCGGCAGACGGCGGGGACGGCAGACGGCGGGGACGGCAGACGACGGGGACGGCAGGACGGCAGGGACGGCAGACGGCGGGGACGGCAGACGGCGAGACCAACAAGTGCTACCAGATGTGATGACTTCTCGTTCACTAGGTAAATTGGAAACTGAATTAATGTAGGTCCTTAGTTCGCTACCCTGTGCTATTCTAAGCCTACCCTTCTGGATCCTTCTAGAAGCTTCTTCAGTGACGTCATCTAATGACGTCAGCGGATGAAGTCAGACTGTGACGTCCTCCAATGACGTCAGACTTATCCTTTTTTTTACTTTTTACGCTGTAATTACTCCTGTACTAGGCCGTACGTACCTAGCGGCCTGACAAGCAGTGGACTGGACTGACATCCGTGCCAACACAGGTGCTTCGGTCTATGCGACAATTGTTACACCGCATAAAGATGAGCGAAGAATCTACGTGGTATACCACTCAATTAGCCGTAGGCTGTCGACTGTCGGAGTGTCGAGACCTTGGAATCACTAAGGCGCATATCTGGTGGGGATGCTGTGCAACGTGACCACTGTGGAGAGAATTTTTGGGAAGTGGACCGAACTCGGATTGCAATTGTAAAACAACGATCCCCGTATCAAATATGGCTTTTGATCGTCAAATGTACCAACCGGAATATGGAAGCTAATGCAACAACACTACGTAAACCTGCCAGTGGCACAACAGGAGTAGATATATGGTTGGTGATATGACACTTTAAACGAGTACTGGCGCCTCAGAGTTTATACACGCTCCAGGTAGTCTAGAAATGCTGATGCAGATGCAGGTACACGACGCTAGACAACTCAATCTGTCTATCAACCTCGCTACTATGAGGTCGATCACATCAAGCGTGGCTATCGCTACGAGAAAACGTATTGACGAGAACACACGATAAAACGTTTTGACGAGAACAGGCGTCCTGCCGTGCGGCATGGGTTGTCCATGAGGCATTTGCTGCCTCTCTGGGGAGGATCGCAGAGGAGCTCCAATGGGCAACGACAGACAGTACACGATGCTTTTCTTTGATCGAGGTGCGAGAGGATCACCGGGCCTGGGGAGACGGCTCTATCATCGTTGTTGGCGGATTGGCCGCCAAACCGCCGGTCAACAAATGGATGGGCAGCGTCTCACTGGCTGACGCAGCCATGACCGACAACTCGGCCGAGTACAAGATCCTTCTGTTTGGTCTCAGAAAAGCTCAAGCTTATAACCTGAATTGGCTCCATGTGTAATGGGGTGAATCGTTACATCACAATTTATAAGAAATTGTTAATAGAATATAACTATAAGAGTTATATTCTCAGAATATTGTCATAAGGACAAATATTCTGCAGCACTTACAAGTAGTTCCTAATTGGTTGGTATAGGCCATTATATCAACCAACGAAGACGCGCCACGACAGACGCACGCAATGAGTGGTGAGCAGATAGTTGATATGCGCATTTGTATTCAGACATAGTTTGATGAGGATAAATAGTGATTTATTAACAGACATAAACTATGCTAAATGCTGTTCTACTTTTTACTTTAACCAAGTTCTCGCTTCTTCTTACCGTCTTCCTCTGCACGTACGAGTGTAGGTGAAGTTCCGAGGCACCGCCTTATTCTGTCATCAGAATAAGTAGCTTGTACTATCACCAGTACAAGCTTCAGGGTGCCCCTTTACACCTGGTAGCACTTCGTAGTCCGTCCAAGGACCACGTTCGCATCTAACATGAATATGTTGGATGATGATGATGACCAAAGCTTTCACGCTACGCGTGACGGCTACTCCCATTTGAGCTATGTTGAATGGGATGCGGTTATACGGATGGGTTCAACCATGGGCATCCATGCTGTTAGCGTCATGCTAGAGGCTCTCAATAGAGATGCCCAACATGCTACTATCGCCAAGTTCATTCAAAATGAACTTGACGCAGAACGCGAGAAAGTAGCCTTGCTTCACCAACAAGGTTCTCAACAAGCAGAGTTGTTTAGAGAACAGGGTGTTCAACAGTTTGAACTGTTGAGACAGCAGCAGGCTGCTGCTGGTGGGTCGATGCACTCGCGTCGACCCGAGACCTTGAAGATTGACATCTCCAAGTATAGGGGAGTCGAAGAAGACTCCCTCTTGAGATGGTTCGTCGAATTGGACGACGCCATAAGGGCACGTCGCATCGACGACGGGGATATGCAAGTTGCATTTGCCCAATCAAATCTGGCAGGACGTGCCAAGACTTGGGCTTTGGGGTTCAAGTTGCACGACCCATATGCGTTTGGGTCGTTCGACGTCTTCAATTCGCGGCTCAGACAAACGTTTGAACCGCCTAGAGCTGAGTTCAGAGCTCGAACCAGACTCTTGAAGCTCAAACAGGGTAAGCGTGATGTGCACGCTTACGCGCAACATATACGACATCTTACGAGTTGTATAAGTTCCAACCCGGTTGATGAACACACGTTGGTTTCGGTGTTCATGCAGGGTCTTGTGGATGGTCCCGTCAAGACTCACCTGTTCCGGCTTGAACTAGATTCACTAGAACAAGCCATTTCCATTGCGGAACAGGAAGACTTCAGTCTGAGACAGGCTCGCGCCAGCTCGACATCATATCGTCAACCGAGACGATGTGACAGCGGAGGTCCAGAGCCGATGGAACTCTGTTATGTAGAGAGCGAGAAGGCTCGCTCTACAGACTACAAGAAGTTGCAGAAATGCAACAGATGTCAAAAGACAGGACACTACGCTTACGAGTGTAGTTCCCCTCGTCCAGTGTCTCGCAACACTGGGCGTAGTGACCGTCCACCCATGAGAAAGGGACAGGGACGCGGGTCCGCTGTTGGTGCAAAGACGCAACAACGGGATGGACCGTCAAAAAACGGACCGGATCAGTAGGTGCGAAGCACCCTACTGGTCCAGCAACGTCAAGAGAATTTGTAGGCCTCTTGATGAAGGTTGCTCCCAACACACAAAGATTATGAGTTGCTGCTCTAGGTAATGAGATCTCTCTCATTGCCTTGAAACTTGAAGTGACGAATAAGTTGTCCCTTCGAGCTCTAGTCGATTGTGGGGCGTCCAACAATTTTGTGTGACGCCAATCGCTAGAAGATGGTCACTTTAAATTCAGTGAATGTGACACACCTCCTACGAGGATGACGGTACGTCTTGCGACAGGCGCATCCGTAACCGTCATGAAGCGTATAGTAAAGATCCACTATACGCTAGAAGATACCCAATATGACGATGACTTTATCGTATTGGATTTGGATGACAAATTTGATGTCATCCTTGGAATACCGTGGCTCAGAAGGTACGAATCACGGGTAAACTGGCAACATCGGACAGTAACGATGCCTGCCGCTTGTTCATCAGATGGCCATCTGATCAACGTTTTGGAGCGTCCACAAGCGTGTGGATGTACTACGAGTGAGTGCGATGGCCTCACTTGTGGTACGGTCGTTAGTACGACTGCACAAAACCTTAGTGTACCAAACGGTTACACTTCGGAGCAAAGTTTCGGCGGCTGTGAGGAAGCACAGGCTGCGCCGAAGGTCCACCACTCGAATAAGTCGAGTGGATCGGGACAAAGATGCATCCCTAGCGGGGAACATCTAGAAGAGAAACAATCGATCGCTCAGGTTAAGCGAAACGATAATCCTAGATCGACTGGAGAGTCTTTCGTAGAGTATCTCGCTGTGGTTGCGCAACCCCAGCTAGAGGAAGTAAAGGGAATAAGTCCCAAGATTACAAATACGGCGGAAATAAGTTCCCCGAAACCCGCGGGAATAAGTCCCCGGGAAGCCGAAGGAATAAGTCCTTCGAGGCCTGAGGGAATAAGTCCCCAGGAAATGACAGAGACATTGAATGTCATAGTCAATAATGGATCAAGTGTAGGCGCTTATACACTTGATCTGATTGCCCCTCCGAAGTTGACTTCGGAGATCACTCAGTTGCCAACGCTCGAACATAAAAGGTTCTTGCGTGATCTGCGTAGTGGCAAAGTCAAGCAGATCTGCGTACTCGTCGCTGACGACGAGTGTGTAGCCGACATAAGGTCAGCAACAGTGTTTACTGAGAACGAGAAAGTTTTCAGTAGTTCATCTATGGACGAGAGTGTCCTAGATGAAAAGACACGAGTTGAGCGATATGACTCCCAATCGTGGGAATCGCTCAAGACAGATCCTCTCTATGAAGGTTTGGTTGAATTCAAGGATGTATTCCCTGAAACTGTTCCGTGCGAATTACCGAAGGATAAAGGTATTCGACACGAGGTCGAGCTTAAATCAGGCTCGAAGTAGTGTGTCATGAAGCAGTGGCCACTGCCTCGTAAACAAGTACTTGCGATCGACAAGTTCTTCGCCGATCGTTTAGCTGCGGGCCATGTGAGGGAATCAACTTCCCTACATAGATCTCTGACCTTCTGTGTGCGAAAAGCAACAGGAGGGTGGCGGATAGTGCATGCATTTCACAAGTTGAATGCTGCAACGGTACCGGCTCAGACGCCGATACCGAAGAAGGACGTAATCATTGATGGTATGTCAAAGAGTACCATCTTTTCGTCCATGGATTTGATGGATGGCTTCTATCAAATCCTTATGCGAGAACGGGATATACCCTATACCGCAGTCAGCACGCCTAGCGGTATGCTCTGGGAATGGCTAGTAATGCCACAAGGGCTTAGTAATGCCCCTGCCACGTTCAACAGATGTGTATCACATCTGTTGAGACCAGTACGAGAATTCGCGCCGAGTTGTTTCAATGACGTATTCATCCATAGTCGGGCTATGGATGGAAAGTCGGACGTTGAGGTTCACAGATACCAAGTCCAACAGGTTCTTACAATAATGCGAAAGCATCAATTGTATGCAAACCTCAAGAAGTGTATATTTGCAGCAAGCGAAATACCACTTCTTGGGTGCATCGTTGGTAAGAACGGTGTACGTCCTGATCCTGAAAAGATCAAGGCGATCACCGACTGGCCTGTGCCGGTTGATGTCAAAGGTCTTCGAAAATTCCTTGGGCTAGCGGCGTATTTGCATAAGTATTCACGCAATTACGCCGAGATGACTGTACGTCTCTCTCGTTTGTTAAAAAAGAACGAGAGGTGGTGATGGAACGCTGAATGTCAGCGCTCCTTTGATGGTATTAAGCAGAGCTTGATACAATCCCCAGTCCTAGCAATTGCCGATCAGGACAGGCCATTTCATGTGGTCTGTGATGCCAGCGATTTCGCAATCGGCTGTGCATTAATGCAGTACGATCTTGAAGGCGTTGAACGCGTCGTCTGCTATCAGTCGCGTCAGCTGCAACCAGCTGAGCGAAACTATCCAGTGCATGACAAGGAACTCCTTGCCATGAAGTATGCACTCGCGAAGTTCAGAGTCTATCTATTAGGAGATAGACCCTTCATTGTTTACACTAACCATGCGTCATTACGCCCGGCAGTAAACAGCCCGCACCTTTCACAACGAATGGCGCGGTGGTTGTCATTCTTTGCAGAATACAACTTTACGGTCGAGTACAAACCAAGACGACTTAATGTTGTCGCTGATGCACTCTCACGTCGTCCCGACTTTGAACCAGTCGTGAAACCCAACAGAGAGACAGTCACTGTTGCGGTTATGACGTCCTCAGTTCCATCTACAACGTTGTATGATGATGTGAGGCGGGCATACGCCCAAGATAGTGAGATTGTGAAGTTGTTGACACATCTCTCACAGCCATCCCGAGAATCGTTGAAACGATTATCGTCTGCGTATCGATCTGCATCAGATCGATACACTACCCGCAACGGGTTACTGTATTATACAGCCGTTTCTGGTTACACACCACGTGTTGTCATTCCAGATGATACTGATCTGCGTTTGCGGATCATGTTCGAGTATCACGATGCTCCTATAGGAGGACATCGTGGCTGTGAGAAAACATTTCTCACGGTGAGTCGGGACTTTTACTGGCCCCGCCAGTATCAGTTTGTGCGAAAGTATGTTCGCGCATGCGAAGTCTGTCAACGAGTGAAGTCAAGTCCTTCACTGCGTGCACCTTTACAGCCTCTACCAATTCCGGCTGAGTGCTGGGAATCCATCTCAATGGATTTCGTCTTCGGGTTACCCAAAGACGCACGCGGGAATACGGGTATTCTCATATTTGTTGACAGATTCAGCAAAATGGTACACCTTGTGGCTGTACCAGAGTCAATCACAGCAAGTGGCTGTGCTTGTGTCTTTACCGACACCATCTTCCGACTTCATGGGTTACCCCGTGAACTCGTATCAGACAGAGATCCACGATTCACTGCTGATTTCTGGCGTTCTGTGTTCAAATCACTCGGAACGCGCTTGAAGATGTCTACATATGATCATCCAGAGTCAGATGGTCAGAAGGAACGTGCCAATCGTGTCCTCGAAGAGATACTTCGAGGATACGTACACTCCTTCAAAAGTTGGAGTGAGTTTTTGCCAAAGGTAGAGTTTGCCATTAACAACTCGGTGCATGCGTCCACGACACATACACCGTTTTACGTGAATGGCTTACGCCATCCGCGTGTACCCACCTTACTAGAGTGTAACTCTGGTTTAAGGGGGAGAGACTCGCGCGAGCAAAAACCGATTTGGTTCACGCTCATCACGCTCTGACGAAGAGGTCATTGCGCTTGATGCCGATATCGATAACATCGATATCGAAGAAGATGATGCCAGTGAGAGTGCGGAAGCCCTCACTGAAGAAAAGATTGATGTTGCTGCAGTACGCTCTCAGCGCACTGAAGCTAACGAGTCATCAGATGAGTTCATACTGGCTCGTGAAACGGTAGTCCGTTTTGTGCAAGACTCCATCGCCGAAGCGGTGGATAAGCAAAAGCAAAACGCTGACAAGAATGGAAGGGCAAACACTCTTTTATTTAACAAAGGTGACTTAGTCCTACTGTCTACGGTTTGTCTACAAAAGCATGTAGTGACTAACTTGGGTAGCAGTAAACTACTACTCAAGTACATCGGCCCATTTCGTGTATTGCACCGCCTAGGCAATACACGATCGAGTTACCACGTAAGATGCGAACGCATCCCACGTTTTACGTTGGTCGGCTTAAGCCGTACCACCAGTAAGCTGCTTCTTCCGATGAAGAACGCCCTTGCGCTCAAGCATCTCGCAGAGAGCCTTGTGCTCCCGATGGTGGGCATCAACAAGGGTCTGAAGAGCAGCTATCTCATCCCGAGACCGATCAGCAATCCCACGAGCTACCCTTAGCTCGTCACGAAGAGATGTCAGAGATCTATCGTTCTCGAGCTGAGCAAAGGCAAACTCAGTTCGATGCTTCGAGGCAGTGTCCGCCATTTGGAGGCGCCTATTCCGCTCATGTTCGAGATCGTCGCGTAACCCTTGCGTTACGCGATCAAAGAAGCTCTCGGGAACACACGCTTCCCCACGATTGTGTGGAGAGCGTCTTCCCTCCTCCTCCACCTCCATTAGAGGACTCTCGCGGTGGCCAGCGCTATCTAGTTAAGCAGCTGTTGAACCACCGCGACGTGAACGGACGTCGGACGAGTTATCTCGTCCGGTGGCGCGGCTATCCCCCGTCCTGGGATTCTTGGGAGCCCCGCTCCCAACTGATGATCGACGTACTGGGTCTGGTTGAGCAGTACGATGCGGCACATCCTGTCCCGCAAGAGGACCGCCGGAGAAAGACTTCCCGGCTCGGTCGTAAAGGTATTTCAGGTTTGCAATCCCTTCGTACATCTCAGTAAAAATACGTGCGCGCCACCACGGGCTAGTAAGGAGATAAGTCTCCTTACGCGCGCGCGCAGAGTTGTTAACACAACGAGGGCACGAGTCTCCCCAAGAGAGGCAGGGTAATCCTTTCTCCTATGACAGACGATGCAGCTTGTAGCGTGCACCTGTCGGGGTTCGCTTTTCAAACTTATCACGAGCTTTGATAAGTTTGTCGTTCCAAGCGTCACGACCTACATCCTCGAGGTTATGGATGTAGGCGTTCCACGACTGAAGCAGTGAGGGACCATCACGCTTGTGATTCCCACTGTACCATCGATGTCTAAAGAAAGCATCGATGAAGAATTCATTCTCAGCGCGATAGTTTTTCGAGCTGGGGTCAAGGTGATGGATCCTTGACGAATCGAACAATCGTGTTCGACAACGATCACTCGTCGTCGCCGACAAGTGATCCATGACAGATTTTAGGAGGCATCCATGCCTTCTTCTCAGGAGCGAGATGCAAGACATTGCGGTCCCGCACTTCCTGCGACGTGCCGACAGAAGGACTGGTACCTCGTTGCGAAGTGGTGTCCATAGGAGAACCGACACCACTGTTAGCGCCCGAGTCTCGCGACCTCGAGCGCCTACGCTTCGGCGATGGTTCATCTGATTCATCAGATGAACTAAAGATGCTGCGACGCATAGCATCATCCATGCCAAGCTTGGCAGGCGGCTTGGATTTGATCGCCGTCGATACGGATCCGTCTTCTGTATCAGGAGAGTATGAGACACCGAGCTCATACTCTGTGAAGACATGAGTGTCTTCATGACGAGCGCCTGCATCACCAGAGGACGCAGGCTGAGTCGCTTCAGCAACCGATGAGACATCAGTTGCTGCGGTTTCTGCTTCGGCGTCCGCACAGAGACGTGCGGACGCGCTCTCGGCGGCCTTGCTCGCGCATCGCATGGACTTGTTAACCATACGATGAAATGTTGGAAAGTGGACTCGGACCAACAAGTGCAAACCCTGTCCCAAATGATTTGGGACGAGTATCCATTTAGTCAATCAGTCACTAAAGTGACTGATGGTTAAGGGGGGGTGATGTAACGGGGTGAATCGTTACATCACAATTTATAAGAAATTGTTAATAGAATAAAACTATAAGAGTTATATTCTCAGAATATTGTCATAAGGACAAATATTCTGTAGCACTTACGAGTAGTTCCTAATTGGTTGATTTAGGCCATTTATCAACCAACGAAGACGCGCCACGACAGACGCACGCAATGAGTGGTGAGCAGATATTTGATTTACACATTTGTATTCAGACATAGTTAGATGAAGATAAATAGTGATTTATTAACAGACATAAACTATGCTAAATGCTGTTCTACTTTTTACTTTAACCAAGTTCTCGCTTCTTCTTACCGTCTTCCTCTGCACGTACGAGTGTAGGTGAAGTTCCGAGGCACCGCCTTATTCTGTCATCAGAATAAGTAGCTTGTACTGTCACCAGTACAAGCTTCAGGGTACCCCGTTACACCATGCCGTTGGATACAGTAACCTCATACTGGGGCAGCTGAGGATAAGGAAGGAGCCGAGAGCACGGCATTTGCAAGACTTATACCGACAGTGCAGGACCATCGCTGATCGGTCGAACGTGGCCACATGGCGACATCATCTTTGATATTTTAATAGGATGTAGGATGATGTGGCTAATATAGCCGTGGACTCGAAGAAGATCGCACAAATCAGCCAAAACAACAGGGAGAGGCTCCCTCCGTATTGTCTAGCAACGAGGAGACATTAAGAGGGCACCTAGGTCGCTGGCTCGAAATGAGCGGAACAGCAAAAGCAGATCAGGTGCACAGTGACGATGGATAGTTATAAGGCACATTGCTTTAGTGTGCATGCGGTAGCATGTAGAAATATGCAGCTATCAAAGTGACGAGGGATGTGTAGGCCTAAGTCGGGCGGACATTTTCGGGTCGTTAGGACAACTTAATGACTGTAGTGTAGCAAGAAAAGTAGGAATCACGATCAGGAGACCGCAAGCGGGGGACCGCCATCAGGGAACACGATCAAGCAATGCGATTCGGCGTTCTCCGCCTCATATGTAAGGATTACAAATCCATTCGGCATGGAGACGACATGTGACGGTCTGTCGTGAAATACGGGGTAAGCGTATTCAATGCTTTATGCGTTGGTTGTGTAACATTATAACGAGCTCAAATTGTTTAAAGAACACAGTCAACTCTTTCGGGTAGGATTAGATGGCCTCTTGACTTGTAAAGAAGATCGGTGCTTGTTCCAAGTATATCAATCCTGTATTATTTGTTCAGGAGTGCAAAATTCTTACTCCTCAACTGGGGGATCTTGCAGTGAACTCTAGTGGTCAGGTACAAGATCTCGAGACGGCTCAAGTGGTCAAAGGGCTCGCAAATCAAGTTTTGACATTTTGTACGAGGCGATCTCAAGAGATATCCAGGCTGCATAGATAAAGTCCCCAAAAACGCTGCGATCGCGTGAAGATTTCCACGTGATCGCTCCTCCCATCTTGAATGCGGTCGAGTCTTCCATCGACAAGAGTCCACTGAGAAGAGTGCAACCCGCCCTACCGACGGAT
Organism: Peronospora matthiolae; assembly: GCA_921007115.2. NCBI lineage: Eukaryota > Oomycota > Peronosporomycetes > Peronosporales > Peronosporaceae > Peronospora > Peronospora matthiolae. Next base: position 165,212 of record CAKLBY020000043.1, on the reverse strand, counting down.
ATGCAAGGTGAGACACGAATAAATCTACACGGAATCAGACCACCTCCATCAGTCGGTCATCTTGGCATTAGCGTAGAGTCTGGATCACATTAGATTTTTTGGCGAATCCCACTTCATCTAGCGTTCCTTTCCTGAAATAATTTGAGAAGTTCGTGCGCAAACAGCGTATACCTGCATCTAGGCGCAAAGCCATAAAGTGCCAGTTTCATCACAAAGACTTGTGATAAGCTTCTGCGCAAGCAGGCCCGGAATGAGACACTAAGCAGAACTGTTGCTACGCTCTCGGCCCGGTCTATGCAAGCAAGGCCTATCATGATAACCAATGGAGGAAGATACCAGAATGGTTACGTGTTCTATCTCCCATTTGCGAGGTAAGGCCTCAGAATGGGCTTACTCAGTGCTAATAGTAGACAGTAATGTGGTATGGTACTTTTTTAATATTGATGATGCATTTAGATTCTCCACTACCCCTAGAATACAGAAGATTGGATGGCGGTACTCTGTGACCGTGCTTGTTCCCTTCCCCATCTTGTGTACCCGTCATTGGGGAAGGTTGACTCGTGTCGATGGAAGAATTGACCTTGTTTAGGATAGGGGGATCAATAAGGCTAAAATCTTGACGCTATCGCAGTGTTCTTGGTGGACTCGAGTCGAGCTGCCCAGATATATCGTGAGATGAACCTGTTCAAAATGTGGATTCTTGATTCGTCTGTAATGCTGACCAGTCGATCCGTCTGTAGATCTTGCGCCTTGTACTTATACTATGATGCTGCGTCCGATCGCAGTTTATAAGTTGTTGAAGAGTTTGTTGCCCCAGCTTTATGATCTTGGAATGTCATTTGATTTAGGTCAATAAACTTACATACGTCGGGAGGCCGAAAATATCTAGCACAAAAAAGAAGTTGACACGCGTCTTTAAAATCACACTAAACAAATATGGTTAATTTTGCCAAACGGAACCAAAAACCTATGATAACGCCAACCCCTGAATCCAATGTCATGCGTCACCCCTTTATAAAACCGTCCCCTCGTAACCTTCACAGTAACTATACTAACAGTTATATCGCAAAACCACAGACCGCGGATCTTGGGTCGCAATCGTGAAACTTGGGGTGCGAGTGGAAACCACAAGATCCTGATCGCGTATTTCCAGTGTTACAGTTACGCTCCAATTATGTACTTCACACAACATATTGATGTCCTTTTTATGCGACTGTGCATTTTTGGGATCGTGAAAGATAATTACGAGATCTTGCATCCTTCGTGGCCTGGTATGTACCATTTACGTACTCGTCAAAACGTCTGGAGACCTCTTCTTCGTGCATTTTCGAATCTTGGGACTGCGATCGCAGATCATGGGATCGCGATCATAAATCTTGGTGTAGCGAGTGCAGACTGCGCTATCGTGGTCGCTTATGCTTTGTGATGTGGTACAAGCGGTGTAGGTAATTATCAGCTAGGAATCACTATGGGTTATAGTGTGCAAGAGATTGCAATGACATCTATCCGATGTTAGCGCAGCCTAGGTCAATAAATCGGATTTGGAAAACCAAGTTTGGCGAAGCATTAGTTGGCGAAGCCTAGGTCGGCGAAGCTTTAGTCGACGAAGCTAAGGTTGATAAACGCGTGTAGACAGATTAGGGCAACAGAAGATTTAGTCTTTGTTGCAATGCACGTGAAAAAAGTTTAGTGAGAGCGTATGTATTTCAATTTACGCCCATGTTTCGTTAAAAGTAACCAAATAGGAAGTGGCGAGTTTTACGTTCTTACAAAAGCCCATTGCTGCTACAATACTAGCACAAAGAACGATTTCTGAAAGGAAGTTTTTCAAAACAACATGCTTGGGATTCAGTGTATAGTGCACTTGACCTGATTTATGGTTATAAACAAAATTAGAAAATCAATTTCTTTGGTAGAAAAATCATTGCAGAATATTCAAAGAACTATGACATGCCCATTTATTCATTTTGATAAATATTAAGGATTGTTACATCGAGGTAGCGGAAATTTATAGAACATAAAAACTGTCATCGATCACTAACGCAATCATGTGATATTTCTCTTACAGCAGTTAGCACCACGAGTGGTATACCTTGAGAGTGGGTGGGTGTGCCTCAGGAATTATTCAATGTATTGGCGACGTTAATCGTCTTGTAATGCAACATCCCCGTTCTCACCGAATTTAGGCACAGGCTAATGTACTGAAATCTGTTCCATAGTCAAGCAGAACACGGGAATACAGGTGTGAGAAATTACATCGTCCACTCGCGAGCAGTGCTCGAGTGTACGCGCACAAGCTAATATGCTAATGACATTTACAAGATTTGGCGCCGAAGAGTATTCTTCCTGGGGTGCTTAATAGAAAGCGTGGCATAAGGATTGACCCTGTAAAGTCTATGCTCATTTATGATTAGCCGGTTACTCGACCAGAAGGGTTTGCGTAAATGGCTTGGCCTTGCAAACTATCTGCACAAGTATAGTGCAGATTACGCTGGCCGTTGCCCGATCCCCTGAAAACGAATACTTTATGATGCTGGCCTAGTGTTAAGAATGAGGTCCTTACAGACGTAAAGGGAAGTATACTTCATGCTCCTGTTTTGTCCCTGCCTGATCCGGTGCCGCACACGACTTCGCCATTGGCATTTCTCTGTTAAAACTCCATTAGGTGATATTTCAGCGCATGTTCCAACTAAATCATTTTTCACTACTGATGGACAAATGATCTGAAAACTAAATTATTTAATAAGGTTGAAGATTTGCATGTAGTGTGGGGTTATCGGTAATTTTTGAAAGCTCTGCAGCTGAAAATAAAGCTATTAAGCAGATTACAGGTACACTAAAATTAGAATTCGCTTAAATGAGAGAGAGAAACAATCTTTGCTCAGTTTGGTCCAGATATAGATGTGACTACTCAAAAAGCAACAATTAGAAAGGAAGGTTCGTTTCACTCTATTTTATACCAATGTTTAATACACCTGTGTCTGCTAAAGATCACATTGCCATTAACTAAATGAACAGATGAGAAAGGACGTGTGCGTGTCACTGTCTTTCAGTCTGCCAATGTTAAAGCAGATAAAAAGAACATCAAGTTCATGACAAGAGTAACTTGCTATGAAGTATGGTCTAGTCAAATTCAGAGTACATCTGCTGGGATTAAAGTCATTTAAGATCTTTACCTATCATGCGTCACTAAACACTGCTAAGCATTTTTACCTAATCTATCACAGAAAATAGCTCTTTGGTTGGAATTCCATGCAGAATACAACTTCGAGATGAAATGATAGCCAGAAAACCGAAACGCTTTAGCGGATGCGTTATCACGCATACCCGACGATGATCTTGCTCATGTAACAATATTTCGCCCTCCATTTTTAACTTGGATCGTGTAGATTATGCTCGTGGCGTTCAATGAAATCCTAGATATGCTCGCTCAGAAGCGAGGATTTAAGCACTCGGCTCTGAATTGTCGTCACGATTGCGTGTGCGCCTCCGCTGATATAGTCTTTATCAGTGTCTATTGCTCAATCGATCCGATGTGGAGGATACTGTGTATATGTCGTTCCACATGACAATGATGAATATATTACATTGTTCATGAGGCACAAGATACCACGATTTGTGGTCATTTGATCGTGAATGGACTTATCACTTGGTGAGTCAAGGTCATTTGTAGCCCGACCTCTATCAATGAATAGGCACCTATGTGCTCACGTGCGAAACGTGCCCGCGGGTCGAACCCTTCCAACATGCAGCTTCATCACTCGTGACTCTCCCTTTACTCGAGGGGTGTTTGTAATTAACCAGCGTCGATTTTTTGTTTGGACTTCCGAACGATTCGGCTGGCAACACTGACGTTTTGGTCTTTGTTGACCTGCTAAGCAATATTGATCACCTAACGGCTGTGCCAGAATACATTGATGGTAAAGGTACAGCTCAGCTCAGCTGTTTATCAATCGAGTGTTTTGCCAACATGGCGTGCTTGTGAAAATTGTCTCGGATAGCAACTCGCGTTTCTCGGGAAAGTTTTGGAAGTCCATCATCCAGATACTTGGCCCTCGTTGGACATGTCCAATACCGACCATCCGCAGACCGATGGCTAAACAGATTGCGTTCATCGTTTTTTAGAAACTATTCTACGTAGCATACGTACCGATGCGCCACGGCCTTGGAGCTCTATTCTCCTTGTTGTTGAGTTTTCTATCAATAAGTTCGTGCACGCCTCTAAGGGCCATAGGCAAATTTTCGTCAACGACCCCTCGCACCCGCGCGTAACATTAACTCTTCTACACCGCGTTCTTGGGCTTAATAAGAAGGAACTTGCAGATAGGCTTGATGATGTCAGCCCAACTTTTATTTAGAAGCAGGTTCTTCCGTTTCTAATTACGCTTTTTAGCGTCTTAAGAAATGTAAGTGACGCAATGGATGAAAGCCAAGACAAACAAAAGGAACAAGCGGATGCTATAGGAAGAAGGTACATCCAAGATTACGTGATAGGTGACCAAGGCTTACTCCACGCTAAAATTTGCTTGCAAACGTAGTGTCCGCTGTCTTTAAAACAAATCTGCTTCCATGCCTTATCGTCCCCATTTAGGTCATCGCCTAGAAAGGACTAGCGTTTACGGTTAGCTTAAACTCAAACTGAGTACATATTCTGTTTTGTTTTGTTGGTATTCTTGAGCCGTGTCATGACCTGATTCTTGTAAAGGCATAGGCGCTTGATCCGGCAACGGAAATCTTGCAGCAGGCTGAAATCTGCACCAGGACGTCCAGCCGCGCATCTATCTATAGTTTCTTGTTACCTGTCGTTTGCTGGCGTGTCTGCACTGCCTAAAGAGCACTTAAAGCTACAACAACCGAAGGCACTGCACTTAATTAAGTAAATTTGAGTGGGCTTTTGCCGATACACCGAGCTCCATTGGAGCTGCTTGATCAACATGGAAACTCACACTATCATGAGGAGTAAGCACTTCAGCGTCGTCGTTGTCATGGCTAGTGTCTGGTGAATTGGAGTGGATATCCTGAGTCTAAGGACTTATAAGAGTACGAGGTACTACACCGGCAATATTGACCATACGCCGTGTATGCTTTAAGCATTGAGGTCAGAATCAACATAGGACCCATATTGCTTCCCACCGGTAATAGTGAGGGTGGACAAGATCATAGCCGTAGTGTGATGTGGACTAAAAATGGCTATATCAGTAGCTGGAGCGCCTGGGTTATGAATCTCAGGAGGAGGCACATAGCGAGATCTGAACGACGATCGCAACTGATCACTGGACCTTATAGTTGCAAACTCATAGTGAAAATTGCGTTTTAGATGCACATCAGCAGAACTGACCCTTGCTTTTATTGTACGTTACTGTAACGGGGCACCCTTTGTTTGGGGTACCGCGAAACCTCACGTACACTAGTACGTGCAGAGGAAGCTAATCTACTTGAACGACTCGGTCAAGTAAAGGTAAAAAGGTAACTGTATTTAATATAGTTAAGCTATCAATATAACTGTGTTCTTTATCTAACTATATTAAACTACGCCGTCATATGACGACAACCTGCTCACCACTCATTGGGCGCGTCTAGCAGCGATTGGTGGCAATCTATGGTTGGTGTGTCTTAGATCAACCAATCTTGGAGCAGCGAATAAATATCATCCAAAAGGGGATAACATTCCTTCGATATTATCCATCTCGGATAGCATCGGTAGGATATTGTCATGCTAGACAATATCCCTATTGACACGTTTGGTGTCAATTTCATGTAACGGGCTACCCCGTTACAGTTACGCTGCTTAAATACCGTGCTTAATGCGCTCAACAGGCAAACATTTTTCCCTCCTCAAAGTCAAATATCCATTTGGACAAAGATGATGGAATGCCCTTATTGAGAGGTACACGAATTCCTCATGACTGTTGTACCAGCCTAGACTTGTAATAACTTTGAGTCGTAACAAACGGCCCTGGGTTATTTGATCGAGGGGCTTCAAGCTCCACAATCCTTTTGACTATTTTAGCATCATGACCGATGGTCTACAATACCAATTAACGGCATAAAGTCTCCCCGAGACACTCCTTCACGCTCATGGAAGTGGACGTATAATATTTACCATGGTGGATTGCATACCTGACCATTGACCATTTTTACGGGCCGTCCTCTTTGTCGAAAAGCCGTTGTTCATACTCATCCAGGGAGTTTGTGACAATAAGATCCCCGTATCATCTCGTAGTACGCGTGACGCCGTTTGCACGTTCACAGCACCACAATCCGCGAAGGTACTGGATGCACGACGAGATTCTTCATCGTACATAGAAGTGGTTAGTTTAAATTAATTTTTCTCCTGTTGGTGCGTGTCGCTTTCGTTATTGACTCCGTCCACTGACTCTGCGCGGAAGAAGTCATTCAATGCCTTTGACTCATTGCCCTAATTCGTCATGGTTATATGAAACAGGCCGTTAACCGTAATACACTCTTCGCAAGTACCTCAGAAAGAGAGAAAATATTGAGTGGTGCTGTGTGAGGAACATCAGTCTGGTGGGGGAGGCTGTAATGGGGTCAAAATACGTCCACGTGAAGCGATGTTATATCGATGGGTTTTGGATAAGGTCTGTAAAATGACATCGGACTTTAGTAGCTATGATTTTTGGACCAATATTTTAAGTACTGAGTACGTCATACATTAATGATTGACATGTCATTCAGTCATCAGAGTTTTTAAAATATTAAGATACAATGGCAAAGCAATTGACGTCAATGTAAAGAACTTGGGAAAGGGTTCGTCAGTGTAGATAAATCACAAATAAGCTCAATTTGTCTTTCAAGTGGAAGCGGGCAAGTCTTGCTGACTTGTTATCTTTGAGCCTTTGTGCTGTTTTTTTCTGGAACTGTGAAGTCTTTAGCTTAACTGAGCGTACAGTCTAGCCTCGTTATTTAGAACGGTCATACTCGTATGCTTGTTGCTATTAGTTCTTTAGATCTAAGTGAATAAAGTCCGAAGTCTTCCTCTGGCTAAAGAGTGGTGTAGCTCTGTTACACTAGGCGGCATAAAATTGTATTCAGAAATACGTGTGGGTGGTTTCGGAGATGCCTCATGTGTATCTTAAGCTTTCTCGTTTCTAACAGACTTCGGGTAATCATCGATACATGGCAAGAACGTCGTTAGCTGCTAGCCATTAGACACGATCAACTCTAGGCAATCTCTCAGATATCTATAGCCAAGTACTGGTTACAAATCTGGCCCGGCCTTTTTCGCGTCGCTGGAGAGTAATTGCGTACCGGCCTACTGATAGTGTTGTACTAGGGTCACAAAATAGCCAGGTGTCAGTAACTGTAAAACCCGGGTCGGACAGCTCGTACGCCGGCTCAGCCACAGAAGCTTGACAGCAGATACTGAAAAACTAGCAAGCAGATCATGTAGCAGCTATTGAACAAACATCAGCATCGTTGCGATGTTGTTGTTCATGCGCGTCTGTCGCACACAGATTGTCGACACTTGTGGCGGTAGCTTCACGATAATAATAGGCAGTTTACAATTACGCACTGGAAATGATAAAATTAAACCAGAAGAATCGTAGGAATAAAGAGTGTAAGAAGTAAAGCTGCCTCGAACGATAACTATGACGATTTGTTAGGATAACAGGGTAGAAGAGATGAACTTTAAGAGTGAAAGGTCACGTTGTTCGCAGATACCGCAGTCTTGCGCGTCAAAGTGCCAACTTCTAGCGTCCAGCTATGTTGGGCTATAATACTAAAGGGATCAATTCATATATCGAGCGATTCGTAAGATTGAGACGTGGACATGTCCCTCAGGTTGTATTGACTAGCATCAGTGCTGGTATGGGCTAATTCCAGGTTATAAAATAAAAGTCTACTGCATAAAGTGCCTCGCAAGCAGTGGGACAAATGCTACCGTTTTTTCTAGCAGCGTAGTTAAGCTTGCCCAAGATCTTGACCCTCTAGCGCACACGGACTTTTCAATTATATGTCAATTGGCATCCTTCTACACGAATGCGCTTTTCCGTTTCGACATTAACGTTTCATCGCGAGTTGTCGTATTAGCACATCCACAGAAGAGGTTATCCTTTTCGTAGCCCATGTTTAGGTCCCCTGGATGATTTCCGCTTCCTTCTTGTCCGCGTCTACCCAGACTGTTCCTTGATCGAGAATCCTTGCAGTATTTTTTGCGCAACGAATCTTCTCCTGCACCTTACGTTGGACACGTTCCTAATAAATGATCAATAAACTCGATAGGGTGCGATACAAACTCGTTAGGTGCAACTGTGGATTGCTCAGCAGTGCCTGCGGCCTCCTGATCATCGTTGTTGTTATTCTTGATGTTTCGATACTGTGTTCATCGTTGTGAGCGACGTTTCTGTGGGCATCGCCGTCCATCGACGCAGATTCCATCAGGATAACATCCCACGTTCATGTGCTCATACATTCAAATCTTTGCCTTCGTCACTGCACATACCTGAGAGGATGTATGAGTCTTACGCGACCCTCTCAGGTATATTTCCGCTCAACAGAATGACCTCACGACAAGAGAATAGGCTCATCCTCGTAGAGTGTAGCAATCAGGATGTTCTTCGATTTAACCATGTAAACAGAGCATCAATTTCGAAGTGATTGCAATGAGACCAAGATTTAAACAGGTCCATTCGAGCAGCAGGATACAAGTGTGTGGAATTACACTCGAGCACGGTCACTCCATGTGGTCTATGATGATGCTTCAATCCTAGCTGAAGACAACTATCCGAAATGATGAGCGAAGAGTGCAGCGGGGATGGATTACATTTGTTGTGTCAACATCGTCGGTTTACATGAGAACGTATCTCTGAATATTCATGTGCCAGGAACTAAGCGCCTTCTTCGGAGCTTGCCGTTATGGTCCTCGAAAGAGAGAGGTGAGATGTTGAGTGGGATAGAAACTACATTAACCAAGCCGGTGTGAGTTTATGCTTCGAGCGCTCTCAGTGCTCCGCTGCTCTTTGCCGCATATCATTGATAATGGACTGCGATTGTCCGCAACGTTCAACTTGTAGTGCAATCACTGAAGCAAGCGCAAGGGGCGCAGAACGAGTGTAGCAGAGATAGATGCATCAATTTACATTCAAATCCCAGCCGCCACATTATTTACCAACTGGGTTCGACAGACACGCGCAGAAGGCAAAAAATCCTCTTGGATATTCGCAGCTACGCTATCTGCTCGCTAGTCATTCTGTATCTTCTGTCAAGCCCCTCCCTTGGTGTAGATGTGTGCGAACTAAACGTTTCCCCAATACAACTGGTTTGTTGATGCGGCAAGAGCTGCGTTGCAGCAAAAGTATGCACTCCTATGTATGTTCCTGCTTGCTACTAATCCTTCCTCAAACTTCAACGTAAGCAGCACGGAATTCCGGTCGGAATGTCCGAAAAAAGCTGTCAACTCACTTGCATGCAAGCGAGACTGCTATAGGTCACTAAAACTTGTCTTTACCTATCAGATGGTAGTTACATGGTAAACAAGGGATAGTGAAGTCGCGATAGACCCGTTTGGTACAAGGTTCTATCGTGCTGTATGCAAGTTCAGCAGGTTACATTTGGTCCAAACTTGAGCTTAGCTTACGACGCCAGTCTTTTACATACTATCGATAGAGCTGTAGACGGTCTTGATTATTGTAGTCGGAGCAGTCTTAGTGCAGAAATGGGAATGCAGGCAAAAGTGGTCGGATACTTGCAATGTATGTAACCGAATTATGGAGCGATGATTAGCTGGCAGTTGTCGTGGTAGCGATAACTGAGGGACATGACGCATGCGTAGTCGAGACATTCGTGGACCATGTACACAAGCAGTGGCTGTTGTCCAGGATATTACTGGGGTTAACCTATAGTTAGTGCTGACTTGAGCTCCATCATGAGCTCAGATCATACCAGGACTCTGCTATCAAACATCAACCAAATCAATGCGAATGAACGTATTCGGAGCTCCACGTAGATTGCTCCGCCTTACCTTGTTTCGTTAGTCCAATTTGGACGATACTCGACCTCCGATGCTAGTCATGGTAGAGTCCAACGAGAGTGCAGCCAGCAGCGACTTGACACTCTGTCGCAGTTTATTCCGCAGTGCCGTAAACTGCAGAGCCTCCACCTGACTGCGGTCTTCCCTTTTCTTTACAGCATCAATGTCTTGCGCGTTTTCACTTGTCTCCTGCAGATCAAGTTGCTGCTGATGATGAACGGCGTCGACAGCAACGAACGTGGGGTACTCGAATGATCGCCTGAAAGCAGCGTAGATCTGCTGCAGACTGCACTGAAGCTCCTTCTGCATGGTAGGGGTCAAGTTTGCAAGCACCTTTTCGAGACAGTCAAGCAAGAACACAGCGTCTTGCAACTACATGAATAGAACATGTTAGTCGATGGTGTCTCTGCGCCCCACAAGATAGTTTCAGTGCTTACCTTCTTATTTGCAACGGCATAGGAATCACACTGCATCGGAAATACTGACTCCGATGTGAATGTCGTCCAAACATCAATGTTCCAATTGCTTGAAGCGGCTGGTACCGTCACTTCATGGTGGTAGAATGCAAGCGCAAGCAGAAGCTCTTCGACCACGAATCGCTCTCGCAACATCGGTAGCATCGCAATAAACTTCGGAACACGCACAAGGTACGTGGCAAAACCAGCATGCCACAATGCACACTCGCCCACGAAGCGAAGAAGTGCTGAAAACCACCGTTTGTCCTGACATTGCGCATGTCGTCCGTTATCCAAGTCACTTTTTGGTGGAAGAATCATGAGCAGTGTTCGTAGTACGCCACTCTCATAAAATTTCTCGGCGGTTGTCCTCGCACTAGACGACGCGAATAACGTGAAGTGCAGAAGCTGTAGGATCACGGCAACGAGCACGCCATCTACACCATCGTCACCAGCAACATCCTCCGAATTCTGCTTTTCCTCGTTTCTCTTTGTTGGACGAGGCAAGTCATTCGGTAATGACACATGTTGATGAATTTCTTCCACAATGAGCGGTAATAATTCCTGGACGACCATTGCTAAGCCTTGCTGAGCACTCCGAGCCGCGCCCTGATGGAACTCGGACGACATTGCCAGCTCAGCCAGCACGCAATAGACTAGATGCTGCGGCGGCTGGACGAGTTGCTGCGATGTATTCACAGCAGTCGGATATGATTGGTCACGATGGAAGAACTCGATGAGCTCCTTCAGTCGCAACAAAGCATTACGACTTGCGCTAGGTAAGAGCATAATACGGTCTCGCAACACGTACAGATACCTGGTCCAATCACCGTGCACACCGTAAAACACAACTGATACAGCATTTTGGCGGTCTTGTTCAGTCTCTGAATGGTATACAAGCAGCTTCATTATCGCAACAAGGTCGTCATCTAGACGCCACTGCTCCCACTTCTCTATCGACACACTCTCGAAAGACGACGAGAACGTTTGTGAAGCCAAGTACTGAAGTTGTTCAGTTCGTGAAACTGCTGACTTGGCTGCTGTATGTCGGCCTCCCACGGAATTCCTGCCCTGCATGCGTCCGTCTGGCAAGTGCCCTTCATAGACTTCACTCAAGTCGTCTGGGTCTTCTTGAGCTGCGAACTTTTCGACATAGTTCACTTCCCTCTTCATTTCCAGCGTCATCCCTCCAACATCAGGCACTTCCTTTTCTTCTGATCGTTTAGACTTTTCCGGCACTAATAACGACAATAGCGCATTCACGCGAGCATCGTCTGGTATTTCTAAACACATACGAAAGACGCGTAGCAATAGTGACGCTGCAAGTAAACCACTGGCCTCATTACTTGATGACATCGGTCCTTTGCTACTCCAACCCATCGAAGGAGGGCCCTGGTAGCTGTTTAGGAACGCTATACCGTCCAATAACGTCGTCGTAACCGGAACTTCAGTAGCTAAGTCCATCGTTGATTTCTCAGCTGTTATGCGTCGATAGAGCTCGGCCAGGGCCTCGATCGAAGCATCTGAGACGTTTGGAAAGTCATATTGTAGTTGTGCGTACGCTACTTGAGCCAGTTGGTCGCAATCATGACAATTCATAGTGACCGCTCCAGATAGAAACAGTCCAGTGGACTCCTGTGTCGATTTCTCGTCTTCTACTGCGTTGTCAGAGCTGGAACCAGCGCGAGAAGCGTCCGGAGATGCTTGCGGAGAAGATGAGAGTATTCGGGTGAAGCTAGATGGCGCAGAATTCGCTCGGAGCGCAGCCACAAGCTGCTCAATGAAGAGCTCTTTGTCCGTGTCCATGATTGTCAACAAGTTGACAATAAGAAGCGCAAAAATGACGATAGGAAGTTGCGACTCCAATTATTCGGTTGGGAGTCCATGACATTAAATCTCACGATGTTTTCAGATGAATATTGGAGTAAGGGTGACGAAAAGAGCCCAGGCCCCGCGTAACTCCAGGGTACGTACGGTACAGAGGCTCAAACTTGGCATAAAAACACGTCGCAATCATTGAAGTACGCACCCCATCGTCGTAAGATGCCGATGAGACACTTTCTACCGACCGTTCGGATCAGTTGGACTGGACCCGCGAGAGTGTATTAATTAGTTACAAAAACTAATTGGGGACCATTTGTGCGACCATTGCACAAACACCGCAAAATGTACGACTGAGCTTGATATTTGGTGCAATACTGACTGGGTCAGCAAACTACGATTTGGCGTGTTTCAACGGCGACTTCTTTGTAAGTTGGCCTGTTTGCAGCAATTAGAAATGGTCAAACGACTACGAATGATTCAAGTGTTTTGCTGTCAAGTCATTATGGATACTATTTAGCGACTCCAAAAGCTCAGCCTTGTTTGACGTAACTCGATCACTCGTAACTTCAGGGTGTGAAATAGCGAAAAGCATGACACGTCTTGTTCTTCGATCTGTAACATTTAGCTTTGACACGTGAAGAATAAAGAGCTACTTGCTTTTTAGTCGTGATCAAATATTGATAAGGAGCGCTGTACCAAATTGCATTTCGCGGTAACGATAGTCGTCGCATTTGCACCACAGTTAAAGAGCAAGTTGCATTTCTAAAAGAACAAGAGACCATACAAGGACGATAGAAGCCACTCAGGAACGAGCGACGAGACAGCGTTATTTAGAAATGGGATAGAGATGCCGTAAACTGTTCACTCATTGGTATTGTTCATGTATTTGCAATTCCACATATTGGAAGCAACAAAAGCTTCGACCGAATTTTTTTCACTAAACACGAGCGCATTTCGGAATGACACAGTCGCTCTGTACTTGCATCCATCACTCGTCACCCTCTTCACAGCAACTGCTTCAGCATCTTCATCCGAACCACCAAATCCTAGCACGCAACCTCGAGCGCTTGTCCCTCGATAAATGCGACGGAATTCTCCAAATTGAACTGAAAAAAAACAAAACTCTTGCTGTCCAAGCATCCGAAATGCTGTGCACTACAACGGCCGAAAAATGTCCTCGTCGTCGTACCTGTCTGGCAACCCTTCGTGGTGGAAAGTGATCCTCTTCTATCTCCACAGATTTTGTTTTTCGGCAACTCGTGCGCTCACTTGGACATCTTTCTGGCACACAATCAGCCTTGCTACTTCTTGTAAAACCTCTGCCGTAACCATTTGTTCTTCGTTATGTGGCGCTTGAGTGCAATTGAGGACCCCCAACTTCGACTGCCGAATCATCAACACCAGCTTAACGCCTTCTCCATGCTGTCATTTCCTGACACGTTAGCACTCCTTTCGTCCAAAACAAGTGACACCGCTTCTTGCAAGACGATGCGACCGAAAGTATCAGCTCGTCGTTGGCGCAATCAGCTCAAAAGCCAAAGCTGGCTGCAGCATTTCTGCGACCATTTCGATCAACCGGTTCACCAGTCTTCGCAGTACCGTCAAATGCTGCAATGTATCCTATCGCTGCCTCCAGCATCGTGGCGTAATACCCAGTCTCACCAATCATCAACGCCGTGACCATCGTCTCGCTGATCAAGTGACGAGTCACGATCACGCTGCGGAGATGACAACGGGCTAAGACGAAGATAAAGATGGGCAGGAAATCATCGGCAGACATGAGCGTCGACCGTTTTTGATGCTTCGGACTGGCAGTTCTGTCAGTCGCGTGGTCATGCTCCCGGGCATCGGTCTCGTATATACACCGCGCCACGTCCACGAGGACAGCAGCCTTCTCGGACGGCAGCGAATAGTTATCCATCGAGTCAATCAAAGCGATCGCCAACTTCCACTCAGTTGGCGACTGGTGCGACGGATGAATGTCCAGGAAACTCTGTGTTTGGACGGCTACTAACGCCCGTAATCGCTCAAATCGCTCTTCTTCCTGCCGTTGTCCACGTCGAGGCCCCATTTCATCGCCCAGTAGATGGTATATAACCTCTTGCAGCGGAATGAACGTGCGCCGCTCTAGCTTGTACAAAGCAGCACGACGAGCTAGAGCCAATTCATCATCCGTCGGGGCACACTTCTCATCATCTACAGAATGGCCAAGCGTTCGTGCTGTCCTTGGGTCCACAGCATTAGACACATGGTCCATGATAAGTCCCAGCGAGCGTTCCAAGAAAAAACGATAGTTCTTGAGTGCTAGCAGACTGCGAGCGTCTCGCAAAGTCGTAACGCTGTGAAGCTCGTGCGGCGTTGAACCCAGAGGACTCTCCCGTAGATCTTGCTCACAATTTGTCCCGTAACAGCCTTCGACTGGAGCCCAGGGTTCCGAAAGCCGTGTCCAGGCTGACGCACTCATTGCCGCCACTGAAGAAACAGTCGGATGATCGTATTTCTGGCGGAACATCGTAAGAAAGCTGGTGATATGATCGTGCATAGTCGGGCTTGCAAAAAGTTCATTGCAGGCACGCAACAGCGAGCGCGTCATGGGAGACGCAGAGCTTACAGCATTCAACAAACAGCCTGGTTTGGCATGAAGCGAGGCCCAGAGCTTGAGCACGTCGCTGTTATTCGTACTCCTGAGACTTCGCTGAGCTGTATCCTGTCCGTGAGACGATTGGTCGTCAAGGTCGTCTGAGTCACTCAGCTTGCAACTGAGTGCACCTTCGTGAGCATGGCGGATGCCACACATAGCATCGTGGAACGAACTGCCGTCAAGCGCCATCGCTTCTGCACTCAGTAGTCGTCGCTGAGCCACACTCTCCCGCAGATCAAAGTACGGCCCGGGTCCGCTAGTCAGTCCTTGCGTGTAATACGAGTCCCGACACAGGAGTGCATCTTCGATACAGTACATCCAGTTTTCACGGTCGCAGAGTTGAGCCGCATGAAGTAGCAACGTGTAGTCCGGACCGACTTGGATGGCAAAACTCGCATCGCGACCACCAGCTACATGAACGTCTACATAATGCACGCGAGTCTGTGGATGGAAAAGCAGCACCTCACCTTTGAGTTTCGTGCAAGAAGAGTCCGTATAATACCGCAAGATCGACTTGTCCAGCACGAAATAGCGGGCTTTCCAGTTCTTGCGCACATGGCCTCGCTTCCGCAGCCAGCCGCTCATCGAGTCGAGAAACGCGTCGTCAAAAGCACTGGAAGGAACATCACCGGTCCGTCCACTCCGAGTCGAGCATAAGCGCCGGTAGCGTACCCATTTCCGTCGTCGGACCCGTAACCGTTTGCCAGCAGCTCGGGGAGAAAACGATCGCGTCGTGTTGCCGCCACTAGAGTGCAGAAAGGACGAGGGACTCATCAAGTCTATTGGTATCCCACGTGAAGGTCCCGGTCCAAACTGGGAGAAACTAGCAGCATACTGCCACCCATCAACGGCATCAATTGGACTGTCAGCAGGTACTTCAAGATGCCAGGGACTCGTCCACTCCCACCTCAAAGGAGAGCCAGCTGGGGTCGACCCAATGGCTGCAGAACCTGGCACTGAACTGGACAGGACCTTGTGTTCATTTCGTGATGCATCCATAGCTGACCTGCTCCGTAACTTCAGTGTCCGACCAGGAGCTACGTCTCCGACTTGCTCGACTGCGTCTGGTAATAAAATCTCTGGAAACGTCGAGGATGGCGACCATTCGAGACTCTCCATTGGTGTCTCGTCTGCTGCACCTTTATACACACGTCCATCTTCTTCCCGTATATCGCCATGGTCTCCATCGGAAAAAACTTGCTCTTCTCCCTCGTCTCTTGGACGGTGACTTGGGTTCTGTATACAATGGCGACTCGATGGGACCCGCCGGATAACGCGCACGTACTTGTCCGGATCGAGTGGCAATAAATGACCAATCGAACCCCAGCCGATAATTATTTGGTCCCGTTGATGTTCGTACACTTCTTCGGCAACAAAGACGGGCCACTGGGCGTGGGTTTTATTCGAGGTGGTACTTTTCTTGCTGCTACTTTTGTGACTGAAGTGGTGCGAACGACTGGCCCCGCAGACGCCACGGGCCATGGATGACGACGTCGAGACGGTCGCAGTCGATGTCGAACGGAAGAAAGAGGGCGTCGAGGCCACTGCGAGCCAGTACGCGGCGTCGCGCGCACTCATGGGCGGCGCAGAGCTCGCGTGCAGCAGCGCCGGCGTCATGCGTTTCTAAGCGAGCAAATAGGGTCGTGAACGAGTCATTAGAGCGCTCTATGGGGGTTTAGTGGGGCGTGCTGGCGCTATTTATAAGAACGAGGGGACGGGGTTCTAAACACGGGTTTTAGCGCTGAAACCAGCTGGGTTCTTGATTTTATTGCGTGGATGATGGTGATGATGATGACCACGATGTTGGGAGGATGTGTGTGTGTGTGTTTTTTGTGTGTTGTTTTGCTGTTTGGTTTATATTAAGATGAAAAGCTGGATGTTTTAGCAGCTGAAATGGAAATGTCACTGAAAGGGGATCATGGATCAGAAACAAGAGGTCATATCGGAGGTTAGAAACGGTAGAGGCTCACGTGTGTTTGTTATGTAGACAGCCCTCGTTAACTAGCAGGTCAGTAATGAGCTACTCATGTTATGCTACCGCCGGGCTGTTGTCCCGTCTGACGCCTGGTGTAAACCTCGAACGATCATATCGCCGCGTCAGCATCCAGTGTGTGCATGCATATCTCGCTAAACAGCCGCAATCCATTAACTTTGATCCACTCGTTCCGAACGTGAGACAGCAAAGGAGCGGCGTCAGCGATAAAGTACTCGTAAACATAGCGAAGAACAATTGAGAAGCAGTATCCGCACCGCGGCCAGCAAGCTTTCGAGGCCATCCAACTGTGAACGTGACGGACGATAACAACATCGCATCATAGTTGACATCAGGAACTCGAGTCGATGGACAAATGACTTTGTACCAAGCAACGTTGGTGGTCGACATTTGAGCAACGAAGCAGGTTCGATAGGGTCTCTAGTAAACATGCAAAAGCTAGGAATAATTGGTACACAGCCGGACACAAGCGAACTATAACGGCAAACTTGCTTGGCAAGATTCTTGCTGGACTCGTAGCAGCGAAAGTGCACTCTTCGTCATCTGCAGCAGCTCCTTCGAATCACGGATGTGAGCACCTCCCGTCGTAGACGCAGCCCTCAGCAACGTATGGCTATCATGAAAAATGTAATGCGGAGAGAACATCGCGAGCAAGAAAGTTCCGATATAGTGAGGGCGTAAGCTTTACCACGAGCTCAGTCAACAAGTTCCAGCCGGCACGCAGACATAAAATAGACCCTCGTCACTTCGACAACAACTGATTGCCTTTGTCCCAACAGGCATCGAGAAAGGAGCAAAATGCTACCCACCGCCATAGTACGGGGCTGTCTAACTTTGACGTACGAATGCCACCATCAAACATCGTCGGCATGACTGTGTTAACCCATTCACTAGTAAGACAAGCCGCAATAAGGTGTGATTGTACCCAATATCCAAATTCCGTGAGAAAAACATGTCCGCTGTATCTACATCCATATCAAATGCAGCTCCGGAGACGAGTTGTTCATTCCCGGCGGATATGCAATCAAAGCATCGAAAAGTCTAGAGCAGCTCCGGAGATGAGTAGTTCATTCCCAGAATATGCAATCGAAGTCCAGAGAGTGATTTTATTCACTGCTTTGAAGTACTCATCAGATGTTTTTTTCCGCAAACAGGCGATCTTCCAGTTCCGACCCCAAGAAAGACCCGAGCTCAGCTGTGCTTATGATCACATCCAACTTATTGCTACTCGATTCTTGCTAATGCACCTCACAACCGACAACACTCGAAAGCTACAAGCACCTTCATCGTGATAATCATACTGTCGTAACGACTCCAAAAAGCTTGATACGCTGTCGTTCAATAGCTTTGCAATTACCAGACAAATTCGGATCTGCATCGTTGTAAATACGGTGCATCTTCCGTCGTAGCAGACGCAACTAAACCAAAACGAGCAAATAACGGATCAAACAATCAAAAGCCAATAATTCATCCACTTTACTGTCCTGCCCTCTTCACTGCAGTTCCCTGCAACCAAATCACCTTCACCACCTCCATAGCGTCTGTTGCGCTTCCACTCCACCTCCTCACAGTTCGACGCCTCCTTCCCAATCACTCGAAGACATTCGCTGAAACGTGAGTCGAATCGGGGTTTGAGTCATCAGCTTTGCAAAGAATTTCGTCAACACTGTCCCTGATCCCTCCAGTCCAAGATCCGACACATTCGTGTCACCAACACGAATCAACACGTCACCCACGCGCACGTCACGAAAACTTTTGCACACACTGCGCTCCGTATTCAGCAACATGCGCAAGAACAGCTGCGGTTCGTCACCGCGGTCGTCAAACTCGTACTCGTTCTCATCAGTATACACCTGCTGCACGGAGAACGCAAACTCGCCTGATTTCCACGTCACTTCGTAAAAACACGATGGATCGATCGAAAACGTCGATGAGCCACTCGATAAGCCCGACAGCACGCCAATCGAGGGCGGCAAATGGTTTTTCAAATCCATAGGCGCTCGAGGTCGCGAACGGCGTACATAGCTGGACACAGACGTCGACGTAGATGGCCGTGCCGCTCGGTTGTCCCGTGTACGGCCTGTCGTGGCGAAAACTGGTCGCTTTTCCAGTGCACGAGCTGATGGAAAAGCAGACGACGTGGGCGTATACGACGTGGGTGCTGGGGTGCATGATTTCAGTGCTGCTGTCTGCTTCTTTTTCAAAGAGCCGTTCCCGTTCCCGTTTAATGAAGCGACGGGCGATTCCAGATCCGAAAGTGCGCTCGTGCTGGCGCGCCCTAGCGCATACAGCGCCAGATCCTTCGCCGTCAGTCTCGACACTGGCTGCAGCTCTTCTTCCCCCTCGTCGACTTGATCCTGATGGCACTTGGTCGCTCCTCGCTTCTTCTCATCCACGTCAATCGTCGCAGTAGGTTCCAACTCTCCAACCACGTGTCTCGACACTTGTCCGTCCGTCGAGTCCGTATCAAAGTCTGAAAAGTCGTAGCTATCGTCCGTCTCGTACGCAGAAGTGTCTCCACCTTCTCCCTCCGACACATTGGTCACTCCATCTCCATCACGACGTCCCCCCCGTGGTCGCAACACCAGCGGCACTTTTCCACTCAACAACTTGACACCTCCCTTCTCGTCCCTCGTCGTACCCCCCTCTCCCTCCTCTCGCCTCCTCCTCCTTCTTTCCTCCTCTTCTTCTTCTTCTTCTGCTTCCAACTCTTTACGTCGTTTCTCCAGCGCCTCTTGCGAGCTCCAACGTCGCGGTCTCACTTCCTCATACGCTGCTACCTGAATGTCCGACTTGGGCGGCGAGTGGCCAATCGAACTGCGTCGTAAACGTCCGACGGTCGACTGCAGCATCTCGTCATACGCCGACGGTTTGATAGCTGAACTCGGGGGATTGTCCGATCGTCGACCGCGTGTCGCAGTCGCAATGGGCGACAAGGGCCCCGTCTCACGACTCTTCTGCAGCTCGAGCTCGCGGTGTCGCACATGACGCGCTTCGCGCTCTTTCACAAGCGCTTGACGTCGTTTCTGTTCACTGTCGTCGTCGTCGTCGTTGTCGTCCATTGCACCGTCTGCAGCAGTGTCGTCTGCCCTGTCTCTTGTTTCGTGGCTTTGAAAACGCACGCGCGAACTCGGCGGCCGCGCAGCGATGCCCGACCGCAGGGCAGACGAGACGGTCGACGGCGCATGGTGGCTCGTCTCCTGTTGTCCACGTGGCTGCGTGGCGAGCGACGGGCGACTGCTGCGATTGGACATGGGCACGCGCGAGCTCGAGTACACTAAGTACGGCGTGGACATGACCGGTGGGCCGCCATTCAATGGATCCGTGTCAAACGTCGCGGAGCTGTTGGCGTATTTGGACCGGCTCTTGTACTGCGCGTATCGCATAGTTGAAGCTAAGGCCGTGGCTGATGACGACGCATTGGTGGAGTGGACGGACGAGAGCGGACGACGATTGGACGACGACAAAGGCAACGCGTGTTGACGACGGGGCAACTGGCTCTTGGACGAAGATGCGCCAGATTGCGCATCGGCAAACGGGACAGTCGAGCGGGGGCGACTACTACTGTTTCGACTGCTGGGCTCGATCATAGGCGACGAGGACGAGAGAAAGGGGCTTTTACTGGACACGGACGTGACGCTCGTAGCGCTGCTGGGCGCATTGCGAGCCAAGCGACGCTGCGTCCGCTCGAGTTTCGAGCGGATTTCGTCCATCATGGCGCGCTCGGCGCTGAGCGGGACGTCACCGGAGGACGGCGGGAGCCCATACGACGTCTTCTTGCTGCTGCTGCTGTAGGTCATGGGCGACGACGACATGGGTGTGGGTGGGCGACAGGGAGGGAGGGAGCGACTCTTGGGCGTGGAAATGCGCGAGTGTACAGACAGCTATGGAACGTTTGTGAAAGCAACAAGTGACTGCACTCGCTCCCCTGTCTCTCTTTGTCGATTTTTGTATGTGTGTGTCTTCCCCCGTGTCTCTTTCTCCGCCTCTTTCTCGTTTACCAGCAGATGACGCCTCTGCCGCGGTGGCAACGCGGGTTGGGTGCGGGCGCGGGTTGTCTTGACTGCGCGTTTGTATGTGGAGCCGTTACGAAAGTGCGATGGGCCCTTTTGCACCGACGACACCTAGGAACCCGATGGCGCAAGCCCTTTCGTTCAGTGTTTTGAAGAGACGTTTTGAGTGACGTCGAAAGCAATCGAAGCCATGAGTAATGGAGGCAGCAACCGCGATCGCCATCCAGCTTGACGCTTTTTTCAATGCAAAAGAAAGAAACAAAAAGAAGATGAAAGAAACAGCCACGTGTAGCCGGTTTCGTCGCTACTGCAACGACGAAAGGATTCGACACGCGCCGATTGACTTTTTTCGAGATGTGGTCACTCGATCAGTGGCCCTGGAAAGAGATGGACACAGATGGCTGTCAAGACTTTTCAAGGTCGGAAAACGTGTCGCACGTGACGAACCAGCTGCTGCTTCAGGCGCTACGTCGACTTAACAACTTCAACGACATGTCACCGCTTCAGTTTCCGTCGTCTGAAGCGTCTTCGGCTGCAGACTCTTCCTCTTCTTCATTTTCTTCGTCGTCCTCTTCTCCTTCAGCATCGGACTCGCTCTCGCTCTCGTCATACTCGTCCTCGTCTTCCTCTGGGTCCGCATTGTCAGTCAGCAGCGCCTGCTTTATCTTGGCATCAAACTCGCCTTCCTTCTCTTGCATGCGGTTCACCGCCGCAGTCTTACTTCGGCGAGACGAGAGCTCCCGACGTACCGGTGCAGTCGCTGGCACATTCGTGCCGTCTTCTTCGCTCTCACCCGAGTCGCTCGAGTCAGATGAGACGTACCGTGCTGTCCGTCGTCGCTGGGCTTTCTTCTCTCTCTCCTGCTTCTTCAGCCATTTTTCGCGCTCAGCACTTGCTGTCACGAGCACCTTGCGCAGCACTTCTTCACGTTCTGCTACGAGACCGTGAGCCCATGCCTGATCCTGTTCTAGAGCCGCTGCCTGCTGGTCACCACCGCTTTGGCTCGTGCTTTGTTCCGCA
Organism: Peronospora matthiolae; assembly: GCA_921007115.2. Taxonomy (NCBI): domain Eukaryota; phylum Oomycota; class Peronosporomycetes; order Peronosporales; family Peronosporaceae; genus Peronospora; species Peronospora matthiolae. The sequence continues at coordinate 143,275 of CAKLBY020000043.1, read as the reverse complement.
AAGCTCGCGGCAATGCGTTTCAACACGGCCTCCGCACTTCGCAGCAATCCCTTCTGAGACTTAAAACATGACGAAGTCGCTTCTTGCAACAAGTACTTGAACAAAGCGGCTGATCGTTGTTCGTCAAGCGTGATGTCTACCCAGACAATCATCTTGAGAAGCGCCTTATGCCGCGTCGTCACAACGTCTTGGTGAATAGATGGAAGCGCGGCCACTTTTCCCAGCGCTAGCATTTCCAGACAGATCGTGATGCCGATTCGGTTGTGGTGCGCACAGTGGCGTTTCCCCGCTTTCTTCATCTGTTTCTTGCTCGACGCCTGCATTGCAGCCTCTTCTTCCTGTTTGTTGTGGCTCAACAGATGCATGACATACTTTGCGCAAGCACCCAAGTCGAGCATCGACTCGCTCTCCATATCTTCCTTCTCCATCGACTTTTGGATCAAATGCGTGACGGCCTCTTCCAGCAGCATACAATTTGCTGCCGTCGCCATCACAAACGCCGGGAAGAAGATGCTTAGTAGCTGGAGCGAGCGTGACTGGAAGCCGTGTTCGCTAAGCTTCTGCACATTCTGAAGCTCCGGACTAAAGTACGTCTCGAGCACGATAGCCAGCACTGTAACATTATCGATCCGATTCATCATAAACAATCGACAAAAGCCTTCCACAATAGTACTTTGGAGATCCAAGTCATCCACGACAATCAGTTGCGCCAGACCAATAAACACGGTGTCAAGATCCAGCCTTTCAGAAGCTGCTGCTGCTAGCCTCGCTTTGTCGTCCTTCTCCTTGTCTTCGTCTTTTTCTTTATCGTGGTCCACCCTTTCATTTGTACTCACATCGTCCTCATTCTGAGCCCCATTCTGATCAGCAGTATTGGCGTCTTTTTCTCCTTCCGCGTCACTGCTGTACTCGTCTGGCTTGGCACCAAAAATATGTGGCTTGAGATTTGAGAAACTAAACGTCGTATCCAGGATCGCCTGGACGCACGTGTGCTTGACCTCGCTCTCTTCGTCGGGGTTATTCAATGCACGCCAAAACACAACCAGATAACGCTCCGCGACACGCTTGTCAAGCAGACAAAACAGTCCAAGATTCTCCAGACCAGCTTCACGCAGCGCCGGCACATCGCTATCAATTGCAGGCAAAATGTAACGAGCCATTCCCTCCACGATAGGATCACCTAAATTGTGGGACGTCAACTTGAGTAGCTGAGCGACAATTTCGAGGCACCGAAGCCAGCTAAGCACCCTCGGGTCCTGCAAGATCGCCTCCAGTTTCAACATCTCCGCCTGAACCTCATTGTACTCCTCCGAATCGAACTCAAGCGTTTCCAAGTGCTTTTCTAGCTCCTCAAACTTGATTTCAGCTGCTTCACGCTCTTCTTCACTCAGTTTCTGCAACTGAGGACCGAAATTGAGCGCTAGAGCCTCATTTTCAGTCAGTAGCTCCTGTTGCGAAGGAGGAAGCTCCGAGCCTTCGTGCTGCAGTGGAGAAATTTCTTGAGTGTTTGCCTCCACAGAATCGTACATGTCAGAGATAATTTCAGCAACGACCTGGATAAACTCTTGCTCCGAGCTTCCGGAGTATACAAATGCCATCAACTCCATGATGCCTCTGATCAACATGCTGTCAGTTTCCAAATCGCACAGTAATTTCTCTACACAACACATGTATCGTTAGCCTTCGGTAGTAGGTATAGAAAACACAGAGTACATCAGACGTACGCAGGGAATCCAGTAAAGTGCGTCGTCCAAACTCATCTTGAAAGTCCAACAGATGCCCGAATTCTAGCAATTGCTGCGCGATGAAGAGGACATCACTCTGGGCTTTGCAAGTCGTCACGAGCAATTTGCTGAAATCTGACACGTTCGGTACAAGAGCCGCGGCCTTATCTGGATCACTGTCGATCTTCTGGTAGTAGTAACATTGCTCTTTCCAAAAGAAGATGCTCTCGGCATTGAACGCGTCGCTATTCTCCGACAACAACTCCAACGCGTTAAACTCGACGACGCCTTGATTTCCCAACATCGCTTGCGGCTGCTCCGAAAAGTGCTTCAAAAGTAAATGCGACACCTTCGATCCAATCGTAGGACAGTGCTCGATTTCCAATGCCTTAAGCAGCACCATCGGCGACGAATCACACTCTAAGAACCATTTGCCAAGCACCATGTGCTCACAAGCCCGTCTCACGCGCGCCGCACGGTCTTGCAGACCTTGATCCAGCAAATGGACTCGATCGTGGATCGGAATCTTCGCTAACGGCAGTTCCGTGCCAATGGTATGGAACGCAGCAAAGCGCACGTCTTCGCTCGTATCACGGATGCGGACCAGCAAGTCCTGATACGTCGTTTTGCTTACCGCCACACTAAGCAGCGCAGCCTTCCGGACTTCTCTATAAGAACAAGCAACAACAAAAGGACAACCACATAGCCATGCGTCATCATCCATTTATCTCTTGACACCAGCAAAAAACACATGGCAAAACACAAGTGCATAGCATGAACAGAACAATTAAACACCCACTTGGAAGGGTCGGCCACCATGAGCGTCCGGAGCTCCCGAGTCACCTCGTCCTCAGTCTCCTCTCCCTCTCCTTCCACTTGTTTATGCTGCAGTTTCCTCAGCCCATAAATACTCTGAATACGAACAGACGTCAACTTGTCCCGCAGTCGTCGTACCATCGCGTGTCGCAGCTGCGACACGACAACCGCGTCCTCGTCGGCCAGATCCAGCGAGTTGACAACGAGCTGCAACATGTGACACGCGCGCAGCCGCACGCCGCGATCTTCAGCTGCAGTCGCGTCCACCAGGCGCTTGAGCAGCTCGGCCCGCAGCTCGGCCGTGCCTTTCCACGCCTTGCTCTTGGTCTGTTGCCAGTGTAGAAAGGCGCCCACGAGGGATGCAATCGCGATCACGACGACGTCACTGACTTTCGACGTGACCATCACTCTCGCAACCCCTACCCACATCTCGTCCAGAAACAGGGCAAACGACTCTTCGACCACGTGGCGCTTGCCGTCGCTCACTTCGTCACGGAAGAGCGTCTGGAGACGGCGCACGGCCGGGACAAGCGTCTGCTGATGCGCGGCACCTGGTGCGTGACGGACGTAGCGACTGCTCTCGACGGCCTGGAGCTGCACGTCCTGAAACACTTGCCGCAACGTCAACGTCCATTCCGCACTCTGGTCGTCGCTCATCACAGACCAAGAGTGTTGGTGGATGTACGTTGAGGCAATGTTGGATATCCTGTGAAACCGCATACGTATCCACTTTGACAGCTCACGGATTGTTGCGATCCGACCCTGTCCTTTCTATACCGACTCCGGTAGTCGACCGACCGACCGACCGACCGACCGACTGCGGCTCGTCGTCAATCCATTGAGTATCTTGAACAAAAATGGAGCTGTAGACTGCCTGTCAATGTGTAGCAATAGACTGCCTGTCAATGTGTAGCAATATACAGCCTGTCAATGTGTAGCTGCTCAGTTGCTACCGCGGCCAGCGTATCCACGATCAATAGACCTTTGTAGCGTACGTCCTGCACGTCTCAACTTCCAGCGATCCGCCCTTTCTCAAGTACCGTTGCGACGCAGACATTGCTGCCAAAGCGCACGATATGCCGTCAGTTGACCTGCCGTTCACGTGGACGCGACAAAAGAACTCGCTGTCAGCTCTTGAGCTCAAGCAGCGCCTTCATGCACCCACGCCGAGTTTCCAGCAAACGGTTTTACTGGTGCATTGCATCAACATGAGACAAGGCAACAAACAACCCGACAACAACTCGGCGCGGAACATGCCTTGTTTCAGTACTTTTCCCGCACCGAATCGTAATCGACCACTGCAACCTGCCACAGGCGACTTGCCAAAATTAAGGCCCGGTCCACATCAATGGTACCCTAAAACCGGCACCATGGACCGCGAATGTACCACGAAAAAGGTACCCCATGATGCAAGCCGAACCAGAAAACCAAGGGACGCGAGTGGCGACGAGCGAAGACGAAGGCGGCGTACCCCTTCCCCTCTGCTCGGTATTGGGTACAAATCAGTATGGAAGGAGCACAAGCAGAAGCGGGACAGCGTGACGATGTCGTGTCAGCGAGTTTTCGGAACGACGTGCTGCAGGCGGAAGGCAATTTGAGCGCACTGTGGCACTGTATACGGGCTTATAAGCAGTCAACGACTGCGTGGTGGGACGCGACAGCTGCTGTGCTGAATGAGTACAAGCGCGTGGCTGAGACGCCGCTTTTTTGTGCCACTGCACGGACGAAGAAGACGGAAGTGATGAGGGAGATGGAGCTTCTTAATAGCCGTGACCATAACCATGAGCAGGATCAAGAACAGGAGGATAACAGTGAGACACATGCTGCTCGACTAGTCAGAGCGCTGGTTCAGGTGCTGGCGTCGGTTCAGCCCGAGTTTGATCAAATGTGTGAAGATGCAGTGCTGAAGCCGTTGAGTGCACTGTGTCACGACGTGCTGCCGGAGGTGAAGCACACGTACTGGACGAGACATAGTAGCTGGAGTCATGAAGGTTTAGCGAGGGAGACACAGGTTCGACGGCTTGAACAGGAGCGCGAGACGTTGTCTACGAAGTTACGGGAGGATGTAGAGACAAGTATGAAGGCGTTTGTGAAGCTTCAGGAAAAAGTGCTGGCGGCTATTCAAGGCTTGAAAAAAGAACAACACGTATCTCGACATCAAAGCCAGTTGCAGCCAGAATGTGCAGCGAGAAAGAGGGATTTAGGACACAAAAGCTCAGGTGATTTTGGTTCTTTACAGGCGTCTTCGACGGAGTTACATGGTGTAGATGAAAGTGTTGCGGCTTCGAGCAGTGAGATTAATTATGAGGAAATTGTGCAGGTACAGGTATCGATAGATGCGGCCGCCCGAGCTGATGATTTATTGGATACAGGGGAGAATTCAGTAGCTTCAAGTGTTGAAGTTGATGGAGCTGGTATGAGTGTGGATGCAAGCAAGCGTAGAGAAAGCATGGAAGGTGAAGGCTGCAGTGACATTGACGACGTTGAATTAGCTGGAGATGAAGCGGAAGTAGAGAGGGCGGATAAAAGTACAGTGGATCAGGATGTTGAGGAGGGGGCAAGTTCTCACATGTGGGTGTGGGGGCGGCCACCCAGTCTAGAAAGCGGGACCCCGGTTGTGCTTCGTCCGAAGAAAGTATCTTTGCTTAACGGACAATCGATTGTGCAAGTGGCTTGTGGCGGCGAGCATCTGCTTTATCTGACATCAACAGGAGACGTATACAGCTACGGTGACAATGAAGATAAAAAAGCTGCAGCTGTTACTATGGCAATCAAGAACAATCCGAATGACAGCGAACCAGCTCGCAGCAGCGTAACTGTGTCGTTCCTTGCACCCCGTCTCGTCGAAGAGCTTGCGCTAGAAAAAGCTCTTCATCGCACGACAATTGCAACGATCGCATGCGGTGCTCAGCATTCGTTGGCCATTACCGACGCTGGAGAATTGTATACATGGGGTAGTGGTGAAGATGGGCGCCTTGGACATGGTGACATGCGAGACCGCGCTGTGCCACGCAAAGTGATGAGCTTGCTGCGGGAGAGCGTGGTGAATGCTAGTTGTGGTGGGGCGCACACGGCTGTGCTTACTACGAAAGGTACTGTGTTCACGTTTGGTCGAGGGCGAAACGGTCGTTTGGGTCTGGGTGATTATAGGTGGCGAGACACACCTCATCCGATACAGGAATTTCCGAAAGGAACGCGTGTCGCGCATGTTGTATGCGGCTGGAACTTTACAGCAGCGCTGGATTGTGAAGGTAAGCTCTTCACGTGGGGCAAGACTGGTGAGGGGCAATGTGGATTGGGATATGTGGACAAGGACCAGGTGGTTCCGCGTTGCGTCGAGAAGTTGCGGGAGGTAGCGGGTGGCTCAGTAGTTGTCGACGTTGCGTGTGGATATACACACACCGTTGTGATGACAGCCGTGGGTGAATTGTTTTCGTGGGGATTAGGCGAATATGGGCAGCTTGGTACAGGAGATGTGTATCAACCGCTACCCGCACGCGTACAGTTACCTGAAGACGTTTTGTGCTCTCCTGATCAATTAGCACGAGTGTATTGCGGCGCTTTCCACTCCATTGCAACAACAGAGAATCACGTCATGTACGCATGGGGGCTAAACTCGTACGGTGCTTGCGGTCTCGGGCACACTGCGAACAAGGACAGACCCGAACGCGTTGACTGTTTTTCTACTGAAACTGAGCTCATTGTGGCCTGTGGACACAAGTATACTATCGCTCTTGAGGTGCATTGTGCTCTGAATGGACACGGTTCTTCTTCAATCCAAGCAAGTACTCAGTCAGGAGCAGCAGTAGCAACAGCGGCATATAGACTGGACATACCAAGGACACAAAGACAGATTTCGGAGGGCAGTGAAGCAGGTGAAGATGAATTATATCGTGGTCGAGTTTTGTCGGACAAACCGAACTCCTCGAATCGTGCAACAAGGCATCGACGAGGTTCCTCGTTCAGTACGGCAATGGAGCTCGACGATGTCCCGCGTGAGGCTTTCCATGTTAAGGAGGAGGAGCTGCGGCGAGCTAAGAAGCTTTGGCGCACCCGCATCTTGCGCGATTGGGAGGAAAATAAGGACACGCCGCTAGCACATTCGTTGTGGCGCCAGGGTATCCCGCCCTCGATTCGAGCTCGCGTGTGGCCCATGGCTATTGGCAATAAGCTGAAGGTGACCCCTGAGATGTTCAAGATTTACCGTCGACGAGCAATTGCTTACAAGAAGGATCGAGTTGCACAGGAAGACAATGGTACTGTGGATGGCGGCCGTGAACATACTTTGGCACTAATTGACACGGATCTTCCGCGTACGTTCCCGTCACTGAAGTTATTCGACTCGAGTGGTCCATACTACGCCTTTTTGCTGGAGGTCCTTGAGACATATGCGTGTTACCGACCTGACTTGGGATACATCCAAGGCATGTCGTACTTGGCCGCTATGCTTTGTCTGCACATGCCCCAAGACCGCTACCTGGCCTTCCAGTGTTTGGCAAATCTAATGGTGAACGAGCATCTCTTTACCTTCTACTTGCTGGACGCCGATCTCGCAAACGTGTACTACACTCTGTTCGACGCGTTTCTGAACTCGCGACACCCTCATCTTCACGCTCATTTACGGGAGATTGGTATCATGTCTTGCTCCATGTATCTCATGAACTGGCTCCAGACACTCTTTTTGCAGGTGCTGCCACTCGAGTCAGCAACTCGTGTGTTTGACAACTTTTTGCTGGACGGGACGGTGTTCCTCTTCCGTACTGCCATGGCGATTCACGAATTATTGGGTCCACGGCTGATAGTTGCAGACATTGACGTTGCGCTCCCTTTGTTGCAGCGCAATGTGATTTACCAGGAAGAGTGGAGTATGTTGGTGTCGGAGCAAGCTCTTTTCGATACCGTGGCGACTATTGCTGTACCCAGTCACATCTACTCTGCGCTCGACCGCGTGGTGAACGACGTCTTTTTCTACGAAAAGCGTGGGGAGCTTGATAGTGCTGGAGGGAAAAAGATGATGGCATTTGCTAGTGGAGGTCAGAGCGTCGGGATTGGACACGTGAAGCACGAGCGGCGTCGCATGTACGCCATTAGTGATGCACTGAACGGCGTTCTGGGTGGATTTTGAGAAGATCTACTGCAGTGTACTCGTCAGTGAAGTGTCGGTATACGAACGTGCTCGAAGGCGCTGCAACACTGGACTGACCACTGGAGTATGTGTGCTGCATCAGACCTATTGATGAGGAAGTATAATGCGTGTTTGTGGGCAAAAAAACAAGCAGGCAGTTTAATCCGCCGCGTTGAAGTTCCCCTGAGTTCGCGTCTATCTGAGACCTGCTCTCAGCCATGTACTAACGGATGCACTATGTTCTCGAATTGCAGCTGCGGAGGTTTACGAGATTCCGATAGTTAGTAACAACGTTGCAAGGAGTGGGTTCAGCTTTGCATTCAGAAAGGTGGCGTGCGGAACACATCCAAGCAATCCAGTCTTCAAATACCGTCGACGGATACACTTTCGCCACGACTTGATTCCCTCCTACTTCTTCGACGATATTGTACTGCTCGGACGAAACGGACCAGTGCAGCATAGTAGGTCACTACGCAGCACGGGTATACAAAAAAACAAAACGTCGCAAGACCAACCCATTCACCCACTCGTCTTTGTAGCTGCAGTTACAAGAAGAAAAACACACACGTATATAGTAGTAGGTGTCGTGATAGCATCGAAGATCGACTACAATGAGAACAATAATGCCATCAGGCAAAGGCGGTCTATTTCCAATCACTTCATTATTATATCGAGCGATCCCAAGTTCCTGCTTTGTTTGACAGCCAACCCATTCAGATCAATTCATTCATTACCAGTCCCTCCTCGTCTTTATCCTTCGCCAACTCCCTCCTCCAGTAGACTATGCGAACCAATTACGGGCTCATTAGCAGCCCCGTGCACCTGTCGCCCCCTCTGCTTTGAAGTCAACAAGAGTCGCACTGACTTGTAAAAACGAGGCACCTCATTTCCCTCCCACGTGAAACGTTCCTAACGAACATATCTCTGCTGTCGTCAGTCGTCTGGCCACTGGTCCGTTGTGATCGCGCACTGTACGTCACGAAAAGACCATAACAATGGACTGAAAAACCAGCGACTTCGGACAAGCAGCGAGAGCTCGACCGTTTCGGTTCAACCGTCTCACGTCTGGGTTTGGCCATGGACTACTTACTACTCCTCCCTCCAGCTTGCGAAACGGGAATTATATGCACGTATCTTTCGGCGGCGCATTGCGGCCAGCTGAAGCGACGCAGATACTTCAAGAGCACTTTTCTCAGCTGTTAACACGCTCACCATTGGCTCCTCAAGAGTTCACGCGGCCGTTTTGTTTTTTATCCTAGTAGGAGGTGTTGCTAGACGAAACTCCTGGGCGTGCGAATCGAATTGTCTCGTGTCCCGTTCCGTGTGACGCTCGGTGGGGGGGGCGAGGGACCCTTGCGGTTTATGGCGGTTCAGGCTTGAATAGCGACTACGAGGTTGGTATTTATTTACAAACACTGGAAACTACGGAAGCCCTTCATCTTTGAGGAATAGACAGAAGACAGACAGACTTGGTACTTGTGGACAATCGGGAGCTACTGGTCTTCGAACGGAGGCATAGATAGCGTAGCATCGCAGATAGACGATGATGGTGATGTCCTGCCGGGACTACTGCCGTGCTATCCGGGACAGGTGTCCAGTAGTGCATCAGCTACTAATGTCCACACGGGCCGAATCCATTCGACAGATTGTTGAAGATAATTAAGGGAGGTCAAGGACGTGCGGTAGTTGCTCAAATGTCGAGGGCTCTATGCGTCTCCGTTACCAGGTATGATTCTGGCGAGCATTACGACGTGGTAGTCAGTGCTTTCGGTCCGGAAGCTGCAAACTCTTCACAGGTGGAGGGGGCAGTGTTCGAGAAAGAACAATAGTAGAGGTGACGATGCCGCGTCTACATGTTCAAAGCGTGCACGAGCTGATGGCATGTAGTTTGCGACTTTAACGTCCTCTTCGTTGTCGCTGAAGTAGAAAGACGCGTCCATTAGACTATTGAAGCGTCTTGAAGCGTGAAGCACGAAAGCTTTGAGCGCCGCCGTGCATTTTAGGTCGAAATTTGCCGACGTTTCAGTATCGGAACAGATACCTGACACTTTCGCCGCCGTCCCTTTTTGCAGATACAATCAAACGAGGCTTCTATAGATACGAGTGTAGTAGTCGCTAGCCGTTATGCTTGGAACCGCCTCATTATAATCGCAAAAGAAGAAGAAGAAGAAGAAGAGAAAACAAAGGAGACAGCGGCTCACTCACGTGCGGGAGTTGTATACTCTCTCGATCTTGTCTTCTCTCTCTCGAACCAACTGCTCGATCTCAATCGATCACTTTCGATTCATCTGTCTCGGTCCAAAGTCCAGTTTCCCAGGACTTTGTCAGTAGTGCGTGAGCCAGTAGCGTCCCTAAGCCTTCAAAAGCATCCGCTACTTTCCTACTTCTCGACATCATGACACCTACTACCGACTGGAGATCCAGTACACCCGAGCAAGGCGAATACACCTTCCTCCTCTTTCAATCTGACGCTAGTACTCCGTCCTACGAAGAAGCTCAATACACAGCTTCGACTCCACATACCTCACTCAGCGACGAGGACATCCTCGACAAGATATTCCAAGAAATCATGTCACCACAGGACGTACCGTCAAGCAGCTCTGGGGTGAACTCGCCAACTGCTACCAGCCCCTATCAGCCCGTGCTGTCATCGACGTCGGGCCTCGCGACTTCCAACACTTCGGCTCCTTCCACACCGCAGCTCCATAGTACTCTACGTCGAGGCAGCATCCCATCGGCTTCGATTGGGACCATTTCACCCAACATGGCCACATCTCTACGTGTCCCGACTTTCCCAATGAGTCACACGACAGGAGCACTTCGCAACAACACAGTGTTCTTCCCTACACTATCGGATGCCAAAACCAGCCGAACCAATGCCACTTGTCTCCACGGAAGCTACGCTTCAATGCTCTTTACTTCCCCAACGGCAGCGAGTCGCCGTACCTATCGACGCACGAGTCGATCAACTCGTCTTCAGAAGAAAAAACCGGCTTCCCGCATTTGCCGCATGGCGGGATGCACGAAAGGCATTCGCTCGAGAGGTCTGTGCAAAGCTCACGGAGGAGGTCGTCGATGCACGACTCCTGGGTGCGAAATCAGTGACCAAGGTGGAGGTCACTGCATCGCACACGGCGGTGGCCGTCGGTGCTCCATCAGTGGCTGCCAGAAGTCGGCTCAGTCGAAAGGGCTGTGCAAACTCCACGGCGGGGCTCGATTGTGCCGCTTACCCGACTGCAACAAGAATGGCCAGATCAAGGGACTGTGCCGTCTACACTACAGCCTCACACTGGCAGGGAAGAACGCGGTGACAATCAAGGTCGCAGGTCTTATGCCTGAGCTCGAGTTACAACACAGTAGTAGCCGGAGTCCGTGCGACTTTGAGCTTCGGGTTTGAGCTGCCGGAAGCGACCGCATGTAGTAGTTAGTAGCAATTTAGCACCCGTACAACACGACTGGACCTAGATACAAATACCCGTCTGAATATGAACGATACCCACTAGACACGACCTCGACTTCTCGTACGTTACCAAGTATTAGTACGGCATCTTGGCGACGCATGCCGTGTGTTGACTCATGCCGTCTTTGCAAACAGAGTACGATACTTGTTACGCTGAACTCTTACTGAAGGAAACCGTTTGCCAAAGCCAACCTGTACATGCTACGGGTTGTGTTATAAAGCACCTCTTCATGAGGTCGTGTCCTACATGTTAGAGCCTGTACAGATCAAGGTAGTCAGGAAATTAACGCGAGACGAAAGCTTCAAGTTGGTTGCGCTGCTCTTACTGTCATGCTTCCTGTAGCCTTATCCCAACAAAGCTCGCTATTCCTCATTAGTTTGCAGTGTCCATGTAAGAGCGACAAGACGTTACATTGTTTTCTACCACTGTGCTGGGGCGCTGCTGCGGTGAACAATGCAAAACTGTAGGTTACAATCGCACGTAGCGCTGACAGTTTCAGCAGTTCCAAAGAAGTGTGCGAGGAAGTCCCGAACCACTGCTCGATCACCGATCATGTCTGCATAAAGTCCACGACAAGTTTCGAGCCGGGGACGTCATCGTCACCAGATGAGTATTGACAACTGTACTGCATACGTCAAGAGGAAGTCGATCTCTCTACCTCAGGAATGTTGGCAGTGGTTGAGGTGCTCATGATTCTATTTCCGAACCGACAGCGCTCGCTGACGGACTCGAAGACTCGTGACTAAGGTTGAGATAATGCGATTCAAGACCATACAAGTGAACGGATGACCCACGAATGAGACAGATGCTTGTAGCTGCATGTGATATGTAAGGATAAGGCATTGCTTGGTAAAGCTGAGGTTGCGAAGGGTGAGAACGAATGAATCGTTGGCAAAACTAGCATGATGAAAGCCTCGTCCTCTATTGTACAGTGATGCCGATGACATTGGCATACTCGAGCAACCGGTACCATTTCATGCTTTAACCTGGCCGACACATTTTTGTGCGTCTCTCTCGTTCAATTGCTTTTATTTACATCACAAAGCATAGTGAAAGACTTAGAAGGCGATGGTTGGATGAACGGTCAATTTGTCTGCTCTTTCGATAAGATATGGATTCGCTACGTGTGCTTCGTTGCTGCACCGGATACGTAAGCTGAGAGCGAGTCAGCCGTGAGTTGAGCGTCAGGCCAGTTGGTCAGTCGGCCATAGCTAATGATACCTATGAGGTGACAGAAGAGCAAGCTCTAGAGCTCGCTCCTTCACTGTAAATATCCCAGTGAATCAAGTTCTGTACATTCACGTTCCATATTGGTCAATAGTTCTAGAATGGGTCGTACGCTATGTGTGGAAAATTGAGGCTGCTTGATATATCGTGCGAACGCTACCTCTTGATGGGTTGATGTGCTAAGGAAAAGAAGGGAAGAAAGAAGACGGTGGAATATCTTGCCCAGCAACGCCATGAACAAACTAAAGCGCAGCCGACAAATTGTAATAGATTAATACAACTGAGAAATTGATACGAGGGAGCTTCCTCTGCTAGCTAGAGACAAACATTGCCATAACATCCTGCTATTCGAGTAGATCAAGTGCTTCGGATGAAAACAACTTCACAAATACTGTTTGTCGGAGGTGCGAGACTTTCGCTGCCCTTTGTATCGACCCGTTGCTTTTGAACCCTCTATCCGCGCTGGTTCACTTTCATGCCAATCATGTACGAGCAAGCGGCTTTTAGGGGCGTGTGTGACTTCCACTCTCTTCGCATGGACGCAATTTGCGACCTGATTAAGGTGTGACACCTGTAATGTATGAGAATACCTTTGAGAATGGGACAAGCTATATCGCACTTCGCACGACATGTAAGGTACACCCAGTGGTTATTACAGACAGACAAACAGACCCACATGCAGTCAGCCAAGTACGATTTAAATAGTTCAGCGTTGACTTTGAGCGTCCCCCATCTGGTCGTTAATAGTGTCCCTATCAGCACAAACTTCCAATAATAAGTCGATCGGCCTGACTCGCTAGCCTCGGTGCAATGCACCACAAATTTAATGCTGCCCTAAACATCACGGATGCGCTGTAGTTGACCGTAGCGCAGAATTTGCTTGGTGTAAAATCAACGACTTTGACAAGCAAAAAATGATGGCCAACTTGCTGACAGAGTCAAGCATTGGATGCTATGTTTCGCATAAGATGAAGCAGTAGCGAGTAACCCGGACTTGGTGACGAATAAGCATGTGCGACGTCCCGAACTTTGTTAGATTAGTAGTGCTGGGCGTTACGGTTGCGCACGCACAGCTGAAGCTCGACATATTCGTTTGCGCACGTATTGTATACAAATTAGAAAACGCTTCCACAACATGCAGGTGTTCGTATAGTCCACCAGTCATATGATCTGGCGTCTATCGCTGCTGAGCGGAAGTGTTGGTCGGTCGACAGCTTTTCAGATCGCGCAAAGCTCTTCCCAGGGAAATTAGTGGTCACAGCTATTGCTGCTGGTTATGTGAAGCTAATACCGTTGATGACGTCTTCTTCAGCTAATGAGTAAGAAGCAAGTAAACATTCTCAGGATGGTGCTGGTGAGAAGTGTAACGGGGTGAATCGTTACATAACAATTTATAAGAAATTGTTAATAGAATATAACTATAAGAGTTATATTCTCAGAATATTGTCATAAGGACAAATATTCTGTAGCACTTACGAGTAGTTCCTAATTGGTTGATATAGGCCATTATATCAACCAACGAAGACGCGCCACGACAGACGCACGCAATGAGTGGTGAGCAGATAATTGATTTACACATTTGTATTCAGACATAGTTAGATGAAGATAAATAGTGATTTATTGCAGACATTAACTATACTAAATACAGTTCTACTTTTTACTTTAACCAAGTACTCGCTTCTTCTTACCGTCTTCCTCTGCACGTACGAGTGTACGTGAAGTTACGAGGCACCGCCTTATTCTGTCATCAGAATAAGTAGCTTGTACTGTCACCAGTACAAGCTTCAGGGTGCCCCGTTACACCTGGTAGCACTTCGTAGTCCGTCCAAGGACCACGTTCACATCTAACATGAATATGTTGGATGATGAAGATGACCAAAGCTTTCACGCTACGTGTGACGGCTACTCCCATTTGAGCGATGTCGAATGGGATGCGGTTGAACGAATGGGTTCGACCATGGGCATCCATGCTGTTAGCGTCACGCTAGAGGCTCTCAATAGAGATGCCCAACATGCTACTATCGCCAAGTTCATTCAAAATGAACTTGACGCTGAACGCGAGAAAGTAGCCTTGCTTCACCAACAAGGTTCTCAACAAGCGGAGTTGTTGAGAGAACAGGGTGCTCAACAGTTTGAACTGTTGAGACAGCAGCAGGCTGCTGCTGGCGGGTCGATGCACTCGCGTCGACCCGAAACCTTGAAGATTGACATCTCAAAGTATAGGGGGTCGAAGAAGACTCCCTCTTGAGACGGTTCGTCGAATTGGATGACGCCATAAGAGCGCGTCGCATCGACGACGGGGATATGCAAGTTGCATTTGCCCAGTCAAATCTGGCAGGACGTGCCAAGACTTGGGCACTGGGGCTCAAGTTGCACGACCCATATGCGTTTGGGTCGTTGGAAGTCTTCAAGTCGCGGCTCAGACAAACGTTTGAACCGCCTAGAGCTGAGTTCAGGGCTCGAACCAAACTCTTGAAGCTCAAACAGGGTAAGTGTGATGTGCACGCTTACGCACAACGTATACGACATCTCACGAGTTGTATAAGTTCCAATCCGGTGGATGAACACACGTTGGTTTTGGTGTTCATGCAGGGTCTTGCGGATGGTCCCGTCAAGACTCACCTGTTCCGGCTTGAACGAGATTCACTAGAACAAGCCATTTCCATTGCGGAGCAGGAAGACTTCAGTCTGAGACAGGCTCGCGCCAGCTCGACATCATATCGTCAACCGAGACGATATGACAACGGAGGTCCAGAGCCGATGGAACTCTGTTATGTAGAGAGCGAGAAGGCTCGCTCTACAGGCTACAAGAAGTTGCAGAGATGCAACAGATGTCAAAAGACAGGACACTACGCTTACGAGTGTAGTGCCCCTCGTCCAGTGTCTCGCGACACTGGGCGTAGTGACCGTCCACCCATGAGAAAGGGGCAGGGACTAGGGTCCGCTGTTGGTGCAAAGACGCAACAACGGGATGAACCGTCAAAAAACGGACAGGATCAGTAGGTGCGGAGCACCCTACTGGTCTAGCAACGTCAAGAGAATTTGTAGGCCTCTTGATGAAGGTTGCTCCCAACACACAAACGTTGTGCGTTGCTGCTCTAGGTAATGAGGTCTCACTCATTACCTTGAAACTCGAAGTGACGAATAAGTTGTCCCTTCGAGCTCTAGTCGATTGTGGGGCGTCCAAAAATTTTGTGCAACGCCAATCGCTAGAAGATGGTCACTTTAAGTTCAGTGAATGTGACACACCTCCTACGAGGATGACGGTACGTCTTGCGACAGGCGCATCCGTAACCGTCATGAAGCGTATAGTGAAGATCCACTATACGCTAGAAGATACCCAATATGACGATGACTTCATCGTATTGGATTTGGATGACAAATTTGATGTCATCCTTGGAATACCGTGGCTCAGAAGGTACGAACCACGGGTAAACTGGCAACATCGAACAGTAACGATGCCTGCCGCTTGTTCAACAGATGGCCACCTGATGAACGTTTTGGAGCTTCCACAAGCGTGTGGATGTACTACGAGTGAGTGCGATGGCCTCACTTGTGGTACGGTCGTTAGTACGACTGCACAAAACCTTAGTGTACCAAACGGTTACACTTCGGATCAAAGTTCCGGCGGCTGTGAGGAAACACAGGCTGCGCCGAAGGTCCACCACTCGAATAAGTCGGGTGGACTGGGACAAAGATGTATCCCTAGAGGGGAACATCTAGAAGAGAAACAATCGATCGCTCAGGTTAAGCGAAACGATAATCCTAGATCGACTGGAGAGTCTTTCGTAGAGGATCTCGCTGTGGTTGCGCAACCCCAGCTAGAGGAAGTAAAGGGAATAAGTCCCAAGATTACAAATACGGCGGAAATAAGTTCCCCGAAACCCGCGGGAATAAGTCCCCGGGAAGACGAAGGAATAAGTCCTTCGAAGCCTGAGGGAATAAGTCCCCAGGAAATGACAGAGACATTGAATGTCATAGTCAATAACGGATCAAGTGTAGGCGCTTAAACACTTGATCTAATTGCGCATCCGGGGCTAACTACGGAGAGCACTCAGTTGCCAACGCTCGAACATAAAAGGTTCTTGCGTGATCTGCGTAGTGGCAAAGTCAAGCAGATCTGCGTACTCGTCGCTGACGATGAGTGTGTAGCCGGCATAAGGTCAGCAACAGTGTTTACTGAGAACGAGAGAGTTCTCAGTAGTTCATCTATGGACGAGAGTGTCCTAGATGAAAAGACACGAATTGAGCGATATGACTCCCAATCGTGGGAATCGCTCAAGAAAAATCCTCTTTATGAAGATTTGGTTGAATTCAAGGATGTATTCCCTGAAACTGTTCCGTGCGAATTACCGAAGGATAAAGGTATTCGACACGAGGTCGAGCTTAAACCAGGCTCGAAGTACTGTGTCATGAAGCAGTGGCCACTGCCTCGTGAACAAGTACTTGCGATCGACAAGTTCTTTGCCGATCGTTTAGCAGCGGGCCATGTGAGGGAATCAACTTTCCCACATAGCTCTCCGACCTTCTGTGTGCGAAAAGCAACAGGAGGGTGGCGGATAGTGCACGCGTTCAACAAATTGAACGCTGCAACGGTACCGGCTCAGACGCCGATACCGAGGAAGGACGTAATCATTGATGGTATGTCAAAGAGTACCATCTTTTCGTCCATGGATTTGATGGATGGCTGCTATCACGTCCTTATGCGGGAACGGGATATACCCTATACCGCAGTTAGCACGCCTAGCGGCATGCTCTGGGAATGGCTAGTAATGCCACAAGGGCTCAGTAATGCCCCTGCCACGTTCAACAGATGTGTATCACATCTGTTGAGACCAGTACGAGAATTCGCGCCGAGTTATTTTGATGACGTATTCATCCATAGTCGAGCTATGGATGGAAAGTCGGACGTTGAGGTTCACAGGTACCACGTCCGACAAGTTCTTACAATCATGCGAAAGCATCAATTGTATGCAAACCTCAAGAAGTGTATATTTGCAGCAAGCGAAATACCACTTCTTGGGTGCATCGTTGGTAAGAACGGTGTACGTCCTGATCCCGAAAAGATCAAGGCGATCACCGACTGGCCTGTGCCGGTCGATGTCAAAGGCCTTCGAAAATTCCTTGGGCTAGCGGCGTATTTGCATAAGTATTCACGCAATTACGCCGAGATGACTGTGCACATCTCTCGTTTGTTGAAAAAGAACGAGAGGTGGTTATGGAACGCTGAATGTCAACGCTCCTTTGAGGGTATCAAGCAGAGCTTGATACAATCCCCAGTCCTAGCAATAGCCGATCAGGACAGACCATTTCATGTGGTCTGTGATGCCAGCGATTTCGCAATCGGCTGTGCATTAATGCAGTACGATCTTGAAGGCGTTGAACGCGTCGTCTGCTATCAGTCGCGTCAGCTACTGCAACCAGCTGAGCGGAACTATCCAGTGCATGACAAGGAACTCCTTGCCATGAAGTATGCACTCGCGAAGTTCAGAGTCTATCTATTAGGAGATAGACCCTTCATTGTTTACACTGACCATGCGTCATTACGCACGGCAGTGAACAGCCCGCACCTTTCACAACGAATGGCGCGGTGGTTGTCATTCTTTGCGGAATACAACTTTACGGTCGAGTACAAACCAGGACGACTTAATGTCGTCGCTGATGCACTCTCACGTCGTCCCGACTTTGAAACAGTCGCGAAACCCAACAGTGAGACAGTCACTCTTGCGGTTATGGTGTCCTCAGTCCCATCTACAACGTTGTATGATGATGTGAGGCGGGCATACGCCCAAGATGGTGAGATTGTGAAGTTGTTGACACATCTCTCCCAACCATCTCGAGAATCGTTGAAACGATTGTCGCCTGCGTATCGATCTGCATCAGATCGATACACTACTCGCAACGGTTTACTGTATTATACAGCCGTTACTGGTGACACACCACGTGTTGTCATCCCAGATGATACTGATCTGCGTTTGCGGATCATGTTCGAGCATCACGATGCTCCTATAGGAGGACATCGTGGCCGAGAGAAAACATATCTCACGGTAAGTCGAGACTTTTACTGGCCCCGCCAGTATCAGTTTGTGCGAAAGTATGTTCGCGCATGCGAAGTCTGTCAACGAGTGAAGTCAAGTCCTTCACTGCGTGCACCTTTACAGCCTCTACCGGTTCCGGCTGAGTGCTGGGAATCCATCTCAATGGATTTCGTCTTCTGGTTTCCCAAAGACGCACGCGGGAATACGGGTATTCTCGTATTCGTTGACAGATTCAGCAAAATGGTACACCTTGTGGCTGTACCAGAGACAATCACGGCAAGTGGCTGAGGTTGTGTCTTTATCGACACCATCTTCCGACTTCATGGTTACCCTGTGAACTCGCATTAGACAGAGATCCACGTTTCCCTGCTAATTTCTGGCGTTCCGTGTTCAAATCACTCGGAACGCGCTTGAAGATGTCGACATCTGATCATCCAGAGGCAGATGGTCGGACGGGAAGAGCCAATCTTGTCCTCGAAGAGATACTTCGAGGATACGTACACTCCTTTAAGAGTTGGAGTGAGTTTTTGCCAATAGTAGAGTTTGCCATTAACAACTCGGTGCATGCGTCCACGACACATACATTGTTTTACGTGAATGGCTTGCGCCATCCGCGTGTACCCACCTTACTAGAGTGTAACTCTGGTTTAAGGAGGGACTCGCGCGAGCAAAAACCGATTTGGTTCACGCTCATCACGCTCTGACGATGAGGTCATTGCGTTTGATGCCAATATCGATAGCATCGATATCGAAGAAGATGATGCCAGTGAGAGCGCGGAAGCCCTCACTGAAGAAGATGATACCAGTGAGAGTGCGGAAGCCCTCACTGAAGAAAAGATTGATGTTGCTGCAGTGCGCTCACAGCACACTGAAGCTAACGAGTCATCAGATGAGTTCATACTGGCTCGTGAAACGGTAGTCCGTTTTGTGCAAGACTCCATCGCCGAAGCGGTGGATAAGCAAAAGCAAAACGCTGACAAGAATGGAAGGGCAAACACTCTTTTATTTAATAAAGGTGACTTAGTCCTACTGTCTACGGTTAATCTACCAAAACATGTAGTGACTAACTTGGGTAGCAGTAAACTACTACCCAAGTACATTGGCCCATTTCGTGTATTGCACCGCCTAGGCAATGCATACACGATCGAGTTACCATGTAAGATGCGAACGCATCCCACGTTTTACGTTGGTCGGCTTAAGCCGTACCATCAGTACGCTGCTTCTTCCGATGAAGAACGCCCTTGCGCTCAAGCATCTCGCAGAGAGCCTTGTGCTCCCGATGTTGGGCATCAACAAGGGTCTGAAGAGCAGTTATCTCAGCCCGAGACCGATCAACAATCCCACGAGCTACCCTTAGCTCGTCACGAAGAGATGTCAGAGATCTCTCTTTCTCGAGCTGAGCAAAGGCAAAGTCAGCTCGATGCTTCGAGGCAGTGTCCGCCATTTGGAGACGCATATTCCGCTCATGTTCGAGATCGTCGCGTAACCCTTGCGTTACGCGATCAAAGAAGCTCTCGGGAACACACCGATCCACATGATCGTGTGGAGAGCGTCTTTCCTCCTCCTCCACCTCCATTAGAGGACTCTCGCGGTGGCCAGCGCTATCTAGTTGAGCAGCTGTTGAACCACCGCGACGTGAACGGACGTCGGACGAGTTATCTCGTCCGGTGGCGCGGCTATTCCCCGTCCTGGGATTCTTGGGAGCCCCTCTCCCAACTGATGATCGACGTACTGGGTCTGGTTGAGCAGTACGACGCGGCACATCCTGTGCCGCAGAAGGACCGCCGGAGAAAGTCTTCCCGGCACGGTCGTAAAGGGATTTCAGGTTGTCAATCCCTTCGTACATCTCAGTAGAGACACGTACGCGCCACCACGGGCTGGTAAGGAGGTAAGCCTCCTTAGGTGCTCGTGCAGAGTTGTTCACACAACATGGGCACCAGTCTCCCCAAGAGAGGCAGGGTAATCCTTTCTCCCTTGACAGACGATGCAGCTTGTAGCGTGCACCTGTCAGGGTTCGCTTTTCAAACTTATCACGAGCTTTGATAAGTTTGTCATTCCAAGCGTCACGACCTACATCCTCGAGGTTATGGATGTAGGCGTTCCACGCCTGAAGTAGTGAGGGACCATCACGTTTGTGATTCCCACTGTACCATCGATGTCTAAAGAAAGCATCGATGAAGAATTCATTCTCAGCGCGATAGTTTTTCGAGCTGGGGTCAAGGTGGTGGATCCTTGAAGAATCGAACAATCGTGTTCGATAACGATCACTCGTCGTCGCCGACAAGTGATCCATGACTGACTTTTGAGGCATCTATGCCTTCTTTTCGGGAGCGAGACGCAACACGTTCCGGTCCCGCTCTTCTTGCGACGTGCCGACAGAAGTACTGGCACCTCGCTGTGAAGTGGTGTCCATAGGAAAACCGACACCACTATTAGCGCCCGAGTCTCGCGACCTCGAGCGCCTTTGCTTCGGCGATGGTTCATCTGATGAATCAGATGAACCAAAGATGCTGCGACGCAAAGCATCGTCCATGCCACGCTTGGCAGGCGGCTTAGATTCAATCGCCGTCGATACGGATCCATCTTCCGTATCAGGAGAGTACGAGACTCCAACCTCATACTCTGTGAAGACGCGAGTGTCTTCATGACCAGCGCCTGCATCACCAAGTGACACAGGCTGGGTCGCTTTAGCAACCGATGAGACATCAGTAGCTGCGGTTTCTGCTTCGGCGTCCGCACAGAGACGTGCAGACGCGCTCTCGGCGGCCTTGCTCACGCATCGCATGGGCTTGTTTACCATGCGATGAAATGTTGGAAAGTGGACGCGGACCAACAAGTGCAAACCCTGTCCCAAATGATTTGGGACGAGTATCCATTTAGTCAATCAGTCACTAAAGTGACTGATGGTTAAGGGGGGGGGGGGTGATGTAACGGGGTGAATCGTTACATGACACTTTATAAGAAATTGTTAATACAATATGACTATAAGAGTTATATTCTCAGAATATTGTCATAAGGACAAATATTCTGTAGCACTTACGAGTAGTTCCTAATTGGTTGATATAGGCCATTATATCAACCAACGAAGACGCGCCACGACAGACGCACGCAATGAGTGGTGAGCAGATAATTGATTTACACATTTGTATTCAGACATAGTTAGATGAAGATAAATAGTGATTTATTGCAGACATTAACTATACTAAATACAGTTCTACTTTTTACTTTAACCAAGTACTCGCTTCTTCTTACCGTCTTCCTCTGCACGTACGAGTGTACGTGAAGTTACGAGGCACCGCCTTATTCTGCCATCAGAATAAGTAGCTTGTACTATCACCAGTACAAGCTTCAGGGTGCCCCGTTACAAGAAGCGTGTACAAACTGACGCACCAGTGTACTAAAATGCAAAAGAAGATGTGTTACACTGTAGAGGTTGGTCAGTACGATAAAAGCGGAGCCATTCTTGACTCACCGTGAGGCAATTCTTTCCGTGACGTGCTTAGAAGATGGGTATCAGACATTGACAAAGTGACTATGCGTTGGCGACGTCGTCGTGAATACAGCCAACCGCTCGGGTTATAAAGCGCGCGGTATTTGGATGCATTCGTTGCCCTGATCGATGAAAAATGGGAATGCAGCGTAGAGGTTCAATACAATTCGCGGAGTTCAACATTTTAGTTCACTACGTCGTCGCACAGCCCTGCGACCCGCATACTGCGCAACAACTCATGTTATAGCGACTATGTCGTACTCTAACATGT
The DNA here is from genome assembly GCA_921007115.2 of Peronospora matthiolae. NCBI lineage: Eukaryota > Oomycota > Peronosporomycetes > Peronosporales > Peronosporaceae > Peronospora > Peronospora matthiolae. Next base: position 121,123 of record CAKLBY020000043.1, on the reverse strand, counting down.
ATTTCTTCAGTGACAGGTGGCACAACAATAGGTAGCGGAGCAAATAATGTTGGTGAGGTCTTCATATGCCATCGCTTGATCGGAAAGATTTGACGAAATGAATTAGAGTGCGAGCCTGAAGGGTGAAGTTACTAGTGACCGTGCGCAAGGTTGAATTCAGAGCTTTCAAATTGCGCCTATCTATGCGTGTCTGTGTGCTTGTAAATAACGCGGCTAGGTGTACTTCCACATTGTAAATGCGATCTAGCATATCCCCACGACATAAGTAAACAGGCACTTGCGAAGTCACTCTTTGGCAAGGTCACTAACGAGACACACACTTGTGCTTTGATCAAAATCTATCAAAGGTGAATCTGATCACACAAGCAAATGCTAAACGCTCATAAGCAAAGGCGATCGTGTTGCCCTACCATACTTTACTGGGTGAATACAGACATCAACAAACATCATACTCATTCTTTAGTGAATGCTACATTTTCAGTGTTTTGCAATTTGATTTAGTTGTCCAAAATATAATATATATTATTCATGGACGAGCTTCAGAGCGCGCTCCCCTATCTCAATAGTTTTCGTTCATATAGACTTAAGCAGGGGACGTTGGCAGCTAAAAGTCCAGCTTTAATCATACCAATTGCAGTAAGATAGGGGGCAAGATCTGGAGCTCGACCTTTAATAATTGTAATTCAGTTCGAAAAGCTAAATTAATTCGCAAAACACTAAAACAGCAGCAGCCACTGAAGAATGAGTATGATGTTGTTGATGTCTGCATCCCCCTGTAAAGTATGGTATGGCAACACGATCAGCCATTGCTTATGAGCGTCTAGCATTTACTTATGCAATCTTATTCACCTTTGACCGATTTTAGACTAATCACAAGCGTGTGTATCAATAATGTCTTAGCCAAAGATGACATCTATCATGCTAATCGACCAATGAGGGAGTGACGTGCTAAATCGTACTTAGTATGTGCGAGGTACACCTAGCCGCTTTATTTACAGGCAACACACGGACAGACTAAGACGATTTAAAAGCATGAATTCAACCGTGCGCACACTCACTAAAATCTTAACCCTCAGGGATCGCAACACGTTAGCTATTAAAAGTCAATTACTTTTGCCGATGTGAGGTAATAGAAGATTGTCACATTTGCTTGCAAATTACAGGCAATATGTCAAAGGCTACGCTCTTACTCAGTATCCCTAATCAAGTTCAACGAGACCAGCGTTTAACTATTGTCATAGCTTTATGGCTGGCAAGAGCGTCAGTTGCAAGCTGAGGGTAAAATGAACTGTTGCGGGGTGAGCCTATTACATGAAATTAATCCTTGATGCTTGTTAAATAGACCATTGTCATAAAGGTTGATGATGTTCGCGATATTGCCATAAGGGCAATAACCAGAGACACTCGCAGATTGGCTGATATGTGGTAAAGTCGATCAAGATTGGTGTTATAAAACCTCAAACGGATGCCTAAGTACGGAGTGGGGACCGGCGGGATGATCGTAGGACGAGGACCAATCATATGGATGGCACCGTTAAGATCATTCACGTAAATATCTCATCCGTTCAGAACGGGTCAGAACGGTTCAGAACGGCGAAAGGGACCGCGATTGAGGGACCGCAATTGAGGGACCGCGATCAGGGGACCGCGATCAGGGGCCGCGATCAGGTGACTGCGTTCAGGGGGCCGCGATCAGGGGCCGCGATCAAGGGACCGCGATCTGGCGTGGACCATGCCCTGATGCGATCAGACGGTTGGTGTGTCAGGTCTGTGCCACATGGATACAAGGGGCGATCTGTAGAGGCGACGCGTGGCATCTGATTTTCCGAGTTATAGGTGTAAGGTGTGAGGGTCTGATTGGTTAACATTAAACAAAATTTAATTTGCTTCTAAACACGTTCGTGTCGATCTTCTCCCGGGTTTGATTTTTTGGCCTCCCGACGTCTGAGAATCTCGACATCAAGGATAGAACGATTACTCCTGGAGCCATTTGGCCAGGAGTGCTAGGCCTCTCAACACACCCCTACTGCGATCGGACGCAGCCAACCGTATCGGTTAAAGTACAAGATCGCTAGACGGCTCAAGTGGACAGAAAGGCTCGCGACTCAAGTACACATTTTGGCACAAGGTGATCAGGGCAGATAACGGCGACTCTAGGAGAGCGCCAACCCAGAACACGCGATCGGGTGAGGATTTTCCACCCGATCAGCACCAATCTCTACAACGGTCAAGTTTAGCATCTCGTCGAGTCCACCTAGAAGAGTGCAACCCGCCCTGCCTACGGGTACACAAGGTGAGGAGGAAACAAGTGCAAGCGGAATCGGAGTACCCCCTCCGTAAGTCGGTCGTCTTGGCGCCAGTGGAGAGTCGGGATCGCCTCAAAAAGTGAGCGAACTCCACTCCACCAAAATCGTGCGCGTGCCCGGATCTTCCGGTGACTCGAAACATCACCGTAAGTCCCGAGATGAAGTTGTTAAGATCAAGACTGAACCCGGATTGGAGCGTCAGCGGAAGTTGGATTGCCACAGACGCACGAATAGGAAGGATTCCAAGATCATCATGGTTTTGGGGGGGGCTATGATGACAAGAAAGTCAAAGAGGAAGATCACCAAGCTCATCTGGAGAAAAAAAACTCAACCTCCTCCTGAGGTCCCTTCGGAGACCACCGCGGATCGTGCTGAAAAGCAAGATCTGACAGATGGAATTCCTTCAGTAAAAATGAAAGATCTTCATCCAAAACTACCGCCCAACCAAAGGCCAGGAAATACACTCCTAAGTTGGCCCGTTCAAAGACGAAGACGGCAGAGCCACATCGAAACAAGCAAGAGATCAAGGCAGAAGGTCAGGATGTGGAATCAGAAGGCTGGCAATTGAAACGGATCACCTGGGAATTCCATTGGCAACAACTGAAGAAACTTTTTGCAAAAGAACCAGTCCTAAGGTGCTGAAATGTAAGCTGATCGGGTCGATCCAAGGTCCAGTATCGCCACCGTAAGTGACCTCGAATCAGTTGGAGGCATTGCATCGGCTTATTCAGCTGCTAAGAGACGCTGGATTTACAGCTGGAGCCATCGACGCACAAACGCTCTTATAAACTAATCACGATCGGGTGATCAAAGCAGGGCAGCTACTATTCGAAAAGCTAACTCCACTGACAGGGTCTCACAACCCTATGAGCCAACGGATCAAGAGTGAAGAAGGACATCTGAGCCAGCGAATTTAAAGTGAAGAAGGACACCTGGGCCAAGGGAGAGAGTCAACCGACCGCAACGTGAAAGAGGAATACACATGGTCGTCACGCTATGCCTCGGCAGAATCAGATAAAGACTCAGACGAACGTTTGGGATGCAGCGAATGTCGCTGGGACCGACAGGGGCAGCAATGCTTAAAAAAGTCTCGACCAGGCTAACAATGGAATGCGATCGACTCAAATTCAGGCTTCACAGAATGCAAACACGGTGGAGCCAAGCCAGTTACAAACATATTTCAAGGCTGCCATGGACAAATTTATTCGCTATCGCGAAGAACAAGGATCTAACTACCCGATCGTCACAGACGTCGAAATGAAGTCAGTAGACTCATACCGCGATCGACCAGAAGAACATGAGTCAGATCGCAGGGAACCATATGATCTAAGCCGACCACAAGTGGAAACTGCAGGAACCGCCCCGACGGGAGGTTTCAGCGCACAGAGGATTAGATTGTGGGCGATGGCCGATCTAAAACAATTTTCAGGACGTGATCAAGACGAAAAACATGCTAGAGGATGGTTTAACAAGATGAAGACTGCTTTTCTACGCGATCAGGATTCAGACGACGAGAAGTGTCTGGTATTTGGAGACCTGCTCACAGGACCTGCCCGAAATTGGTACATCCAGTTGAGCCGATCGACCCGCGATAATTGGAATTCGTCGTCGGAAGTCTTCATGGTCCGAAATGGAGTATATGGAATGTCAGCTGAAATACAATACTACCACGCGCGGAAGAGACCAAATGAAACCCCGTTGAAATACTTGGACCGGTTGAATGTAGCAGGAATGCGATCAAAAGTGGCGTTCAGAGAAGGATCGCCAGCAAGCCGACGTGAGCATGTAGAACACTTCATTGACACTTTAAAAGATAGAGAGTTGGCGAAGCCACTGACCCTATTGCGAGTGCATGATGCTAAGACGATGGAAGAAACTCTACGCGCGTATCAACGTATGAGTTTTAGACAGAATAAGGATCCAACTGACTCGAACAAGTACCGATCGCGATCGACTACGACGCCAGCCCAAGTATCTTCGAAGACACCACGGATAGTGAAGGCCATTCGTGCAGAAAGTGAGGAAAGCGACTCAGGCTCAAGTTCGGACGATGCAGATTAAGAAGATTCTCGCCGTAAGTTCTGTGTGACGACTATCACTGATCAGGCTGCAGAACCAGGGGATCAACGAGACAGATCGCGAAAGACAGACCGAAATGATGATCGAGATCAGGGCGGAGTTGCAAAAGCCTGCACACACTGCGGCTCGAAAAGACATGACGATCGCGGATGCTGGAAAAGATTGACCTGTCAGAAGTGTGGTCGAAAAGGGCACCCCTCGGACAAATGTTTACACGTGTGTTCCGCTTGTGAAGAAGTTCACGAGAGCGGCTAATGTCCCATGGAAGCGTTCTACAACCTGATCCGCAAGTGGCACGTCCCAAACAAGCACACAGGACTACTACCGACCAAGGCATAAGGGGTGTTAAGCCAGGACGCTTGCCAGGATGGAATATGGCACGAGCCGAGCGTTCTAGGCTATGCATATATGCATCTGTGTAAAAGGGCAGGATCGATCAAGGGAGTGACAATCGGATCGACTTGACCGCTAATACATGTGATTTGGAACACCATCGTTGGTGTAATATTTCAAGTGTAAAAAAGTGGATGAACATTCACGATCTCCTGTTAAGATGGAGCTCGATCCAGCGCCGGGAGAAACGAGAGGAGATTGGAAATATCACACGCCAGGAAAATGGTTTAAACAGGCTAAAGCGGTGGGCAAAATCGATGACGAGAAGGCCACCATGCTATTCGATTCTGGAGCCGAAGTCTCGATCATAGAAGCCACCTTTGTTCGTAAGGTGGGATGTGTGATTGATGACAGCCAGAGACAGGAACGTGTGGTAATCGGGGAGAGTGCCTACATGACGGAAGGACGCACCGAAATCAAGATCACATTAAACGGAACGCTGGTGTATTACTTTGGCGTTTGGGTGGGCGATCAAGTAGGCCAAGAAGAGATTTTAGGTCTGGACTTTATTGTGCCAGCGGTAAAACGATTAGATATGGCGGATGGTACGCTTTGTTTGCCAGATGAGGTGAAAATCTACTTGGCAGGGTGCAGGCCTCCGTATGGGGTACATATGCAACCGATCGTTATCCCAGACCAACATACAGTAATTTCTGCTGGATAATCCACGGAGATGAGGATTGGAGCAGGTTTCCCTGAGCCCAAACTATGGGTGAGACGGGATAAAAAATGGGTGCCGACGGTGAATACTGGACCGGGCCAGATCAAGCACTTGGTACTGACCAACATCTTCGATAAGCAGGTGATTCTCAATCACGACATCCCTTTAGGGTGGTGGATGATGACGGACACGATACCCCGATCGCCGATATATGTATCAGTTGGATGACACCGGTATAATGAATGGCAGACTCTGGCGTTTGAAGCTACAACGGAATCAACCAAGAAACACCCGATCGAGTATTCGAGGCACTTAGTGAATCACCCGTCGTACCCCATACCAAAGAAGATTCGGACCCACAGAGATAAACAAGGAAGGAATATGGAGGGAAGCCGATCAATTCTGCTAGTTCCACAAGCAAAGATGACGGATGTCACAGAACGCCAGATCTATAAAGGATCGCCCCGACAGCGACGAGCAGCGATCACTGGAGGCACCCGCCGTGGTTTATACCGCAGCGAAGGCAGAAAAAGGATATCAGTCACAGGAACACTCGGAAGACGTAATCAGACAAGCACAAGAGATCGCGATCGGCGATGATCACCCGGTCGGAGACGAACAAAAGCTCGAATTGTCAGATCAAAAGATACAGAATGCTACAATACTAAATCGCGAGGGAGACGTGACAGACGAGACTCAAACAAAAACAGTGGCTTATCGCCACGATGGTGGGGGTTTATTTGCGGAAGATGTGGACCAACATAGGGCACTCTTGCCAAAAATAATTGCGCCCACATAGGAAGTGGCTATAGATGACATCCAGGTTGGCGATCCAGGTGTCCCGCGGACAGACGATTAGAAGAAGCTGAGGCAACTGATTTAAAAATATCGTTACCTACTCATAGGCAAAGGGAACGCCTTGCCTCTAGCTGCGCGTGGAGCAGTATGTGACATTGATGTTGGAGGTACCAAACTGATGGCGCAAAGAGTACGACCGGTGGCACCTAAATATCGAGAAAAATTGGCGGACCTGATCAAGGTATTATTATCAGCCAAGATCATTCGAACGTCCATTTCACCTTGGGCTTCTCCGATCGTGGTGATTATCATGAAAAATGGGGAGGTTTTACGGCTGTGTATCGATTACAGGAGGGTGAATCAGTTGACAAGATTGATGATATTCCCTATGCCACTAATCAGCGAATTTTTACAAGACTTGGATAAAGCGATGTGGTATTGTTCGTTAGATATGGCGAGTGGTTTTTGGGTAGTGGAAATAGCGGAACGAGCAAGAGCTATTTCTACATTCGTCACGCCGTCAAGTTTGTTTGAATGGTTGCGAATGCCTTTTGGGCTAAAAAACGCCCCCCAGATATACCAACGACTTATCGACAATGCACTATATGGTTTTCTCAAAATCGACCCAACACCTAACTCGCATGCAGTACCATCGTCGACACCAACCGATGTGTTCACTGACGGAGTGCCAGACACAGATCCAAGACCATCAGTTTTATGCCGAAGAATCTATGTCGATGACATCTTGATACCTGCTGAATCCTGGTCATCCCTGTATGAAAAGGTGGAACGATTGCTAGAGGTTTGTGACCGTTCGAATATATCGATAAGTGTGGCAAAGAGTTTCTGGGGGAGCTTTAAGGTCGACTATCTAGGCCACCAAGTTTCACACAAAGAATTGAAAGCCCACCTCAAGGATTTATACTCAATTGCAAATATTCCATTCCCTCGAACTCTGCGATCAATGCAATCATTCTTGGGAAGCATAAACCACTACAGTCGTTCTATTGAAGACTTCGCCATATATGCGTCCGTGCTCTACGAGCTACGGGAAGCAGATTTTTTACGAGATCAGCCAAGATAAAGAAGTTTGTATAATGGTATCCAACAGTAAACTGATCGTGATCACGATTCGCGAAATGAGTCCTACGACGATCTGGACAAAAACAGAGGCGATCTGGACCGGAAAACAGGGGGCGATCTAGATTCTGGAGATGGAAGTCGATGGAAGGAAGCGCTGATGGCTTTTCACTTGCTTAAGGGCAAAATTGCTGAATCACCGATCTTAAGACATTTCGATCCCGATCGAGCCTCGGTGATTGTGGTGTACGCCAGTAAGTTGGCGGTATCAGCCGCATTGCTTCAAGAGTATGACGGCACGTACTGGCCTGTCATTTTTTCTAGTCGCACGCTGAAGTCCAACGAAGTCAATTACAAAATTGTTGAGAAAGAAGTGCTAGCCCTCCTCCGAATGTTATACATTTGTTGTACGATGTTGGTTTCGCGGAAGATCATGGTGCTTACGAGATACTCGACGTTGGATTGGATATTGCAGTCGTCGGGTCTTAACGGAAGACTAAGGAGATGGGCGGCAATACTATCGAACTGGACGTTAGATGTCAGACGGTGCGAAAAACGAGAAGACGAAGTGCTAGAAACGCTAACTGCAAGTATAACACCTCGAAAGTATGTAGATGAAGTGCTGATCGCGATTGCTCCAAGGATACAACCAAGAAAAAACATTAGTATGCCACCACCCACAGTCGAAGTAGACGAAAGTATCCTAATGTTCAGTTTCGATGGATCGGCTAGGGTAAAGAAGAAAGGTGGCGCTTACAGCGCAATAATATGGAAGTTGCCCGAATGGACGATCGTGGTGGCTACTTCAGAATTTGCGGAAGATTTGACGGTAAACGAGGCAGAATATCGAGGGCTGTTGCTGGGTCTGGAGTCACTGTCCGATCGGATCAGAAGTCGGGTGATCTTTTGTGGTGACTCGAACTTAATAATAAGACAGTTGCGATGTGAAATAGACTGTAAAGCACCAGTTCTACAACTTCTAAAACATAAGACAATGGAGAAACTCCGATCATGGCCAAAACACGAATTGCTACATGTAAAACGGGACTGGATCCAGAGTGCTGATCGACTAGCGAGCGAAGCTTTACGTCGGGGGAAAGGAAGTGTCGCAGTATCAGACCAGAACAAGACGATCTCGTGACCCTTAATCGGTTAAATAAACTACTGATACCAAAACAAACTAACCACCCAGTCAAGGTAGCCGTGATCAACGACGCAAAGACGATGGCCCCTGACAGTTCTACAAAAAAAAATTGTACAACAAGTCCGGATCGAACATATAAACCAGGCGCAAAATGAGGAAAGTTGGATATCGGACTTTAAGACATATCTGATCGGGGATATAGTCACGCTGAGTGCTAGAGACGCAAAGGTTTACGCACATATTTCACCAGACTACGAAGTCGACCAAAGTGGACTGCTATTTTTCTGCCCCAGGGTGGCATCAATGAGCGAAGATCATGGAGAGTTGATTTGTCTGTTAATTCCAGAGTCGCTGCAACTAGACGTCCTACACCATTACCATACTAGTCCAGAGGGGAGAGCACCAAGGTGTAGGCCGTTAATACCATCGGATAAGGGCGAATCATCATTGGCGAGGATTGTACCGGAGCGTGCAACGCTATATTGGCGATTGTGAAATCGGCAAAGGTCGCTCGCATGATCGAGGTGGATGTCCAGGCAGCTTGCAAGCGACGTACCCATTCCAAATTCTGGCAATGGATCATATCCCATCTTAACCGCGATCGTTTAAGGGGAATACTGAGTTGCTATTGTGGGTCGATCTGTTCTCGGGTTACATGATCGCAAAAGCGAGTTGGTCCCGAACTACACAGACGATTGCAGAGAACTATGAAGAAAGCGTATTTCGAAGATTTGGTGCGAGTGAAATCATCCGTCATGATAGGAAGCCAGGATTTATGTCTGACTTCTTTCGAGCTTTCAACAAGATCGCGGGACAGAATCAAAGGGCCACAATGGAGTATCGATCTCAAGCGAACGGAACTGCAGAAGGTACGGTCCAAACTCTAATCCGATCTGTAAAGATGTATGTCGCTGACGAAAACCAGAGAGATTAGGATTAAAATGCAGAGAGATTAACCTATGCGATTAATACCGCACCAGATCGAGTACGCGGAGAGACATCATTTTATCTAATCCATGGCTGGGACCCCCGATCGACGTTGGAAGCGGCATTGCCAATGGGAAGTGTCAAACCTCGCGATCGAGATCCAAGAAGATGGAGACATAACAGACAGCGTCAGTATCAACAGGCAAGAGCAATCTTGGACGATCGGTTAAAGATCGCTATCCAGGACAGATCGGATCGTCACAATGACGACAGAAATCTGCTAGAGATTGATCAAGGGGCACAAATGTGGTTGTATTTGGATTGCGTGAAGGATGGATATGCTCGAAAGTTAGCCCATAAGTGGCACAAACCCTTTCGAGTAATGAAAAAATGCAGAGATCATGCAGTAATAAAATTGGATATCGCAGGCACACCTTATAGGTTGTTCCCGATAGTACATGTGTCCAAGCTAAATCCAGTGAAGATGTTCCCGGTGCGGCCTCAAAGTCAACTGAAGGTAGACGAGTCCGATCGGGTCGATTTTGACGAAGCCTTACTACCATAAGATAGCTGGGAAGGCGAGTTGGATAATGGTGAAGTCGAGGTGACAAAGATTGTAGACGTCCGATCGTGTCGAAAGACGCGTTACGGACGAGTACACCGTCAATTTCTGGTTTATTGGAAAGGTAATAGTGATCCATCATGAGTAAATGAAGCATACTTATACTGTGGCGCTCTATTACAAGAATTCGATCGCGATCGGATAAGTCGAAATAGGTTCGAAGTGATGCAAACGCACGAAGAAGAGCCAGGAGTCTAGACCAGATTGAGGTGGATGGGTGTGTAAGTGTGCAAGGAAATTGCACATGGTCGTACGGTGGGAAAAGCTACACTAGGAGGCGGTGCATGGAGGAGGAAGGTATGTTTGTAAGCATGTGTAGCAATCGAAGCACGATCGCGGCCCAAGAGGCCTAAAGTAGAAGACATTTCCGGAGAGATCAAGATTAAAGACAGTATGAACTAATGAAATTGAAACACGAAATGTGTTGAACTCGATAGACTACGGGGCGAAGAAATTACCGGATAGGCGAGGGATTAACATGCCTTAGTGATTCGCCATCGAAGTCCAGTACTGATTACGCCATGGCTCAGCAATGGTTGTCAACGACAAAGCGGAAGCCAGGTTGGGAATGTTAGTCTTCCCAGTCCACGACCTGGGGTACCAGAACTGTTTCTCATGTAAGCGAGGTAGGTACGATAAAACCGGGTCCAGCAGAATGTCCAAGTCGCAATGGCCTTCTACTATTCCTTGGAGTATGCACTCGAGTACGGTTTTCCAAGGAAGTCCGGATCGCGATCGCCGCTGTTTGCGCTGATCGCACAATAACGCCAGCCCAGGATCTCTAACACGATCGGCGGAAGAAACGGGCAAGGTACGAGTTGATTACCACAACGTCTGGATATAGTGCTCTTCGAAAGAGTGGTATAGGTACAGCAATTGCTCGAACCATCCAACGGACTGGAAAGATATGGGCGCAATCTTCACGCGCAAAGATTTCCAGGGCTCCTGGCGATAAAGCGCGGCAACCTGCGCCGAAGAATCAAGTGGGGAGACCACTCAGACATGGGAGGTGCTTTCGATACAGCAGGAGAGGCTGGAAAAGAGTAATGCTTGGGCATGGCGAGATGGCGATAGAAGAACTCCAAAACCAATTCCAACACGCTAATCCAGCTCACCCAGCACGCAGACCAAGGTGAAACTTGAACAGAAGATTTTGGTACGCGACAGTGATACCCGGGTATCCACTGATCGCGGGGCACCTTAGTCTTGGGGAGATCTTTGTACGTGGCCGAAGACAAAAGATTAGTGGCTGGGGCTCGGACGTCTTCCGTAACGCTGATCGGACCCTCCGAACTGCTGGAAGCTTTGCCAAACGAGTCGACGTTATAAACCTTGGGTTTTGGCCGAAGGGAATCGGCAACTGGGGAGGTGGGGGAATCTACATCCGGGCTAAAGGTATCCACTACGATCAACTTTGGTAACGTAGAAGACGAAGTCGTCGGATTACCCAACGGGACTTTACGCCGTGAAGAAGAATGTGATCGGGAGAGTGCAGCCAAGGTTCGAGGCCCAGCATCCGATGAATCATCATCATCCGAGCTATCTGGAGCAGGCGTCGGATTGCGCGCTCTGCCTTTGCCTTTTCGAACACCAGGTCCGGGAAGAGCGGGGGTCTTGGGCGTAAGTTTTGCTTGAGATCGTGTGGAACTGTAGAATTATCGGGAAGGGTTGTTCTTCGGGATTTTACACGGCGGAGAAGGCTCGGCGACGATACCGGACGCAGTCGGAGAATGAGTCTTGGGTGTCATCTTGACGACCGACTGCGGGGTAGCCTCGATTCTGGCTCTCTTGGTCCGCGGAGGAGGAGTTAAAGCAGAAGTTCTAGGGCGTTTGACACGAGCACTCGTACATGGGGCCGTCTCAATTGAACGGGACGAGAAAGGTAAACTGGAGCCAGTAACGAGTGCGGCAACGCTCGTTCGAAGATTGTCGCAATCGCGCAACGCCTGAACGCGCTATAGCTCCAAACCCGAGATAGTAGCTTGAAGCAGACCCACCCGATCGTCAGGATCGGAGAGCAAGGAACGCGATCGGTCATATACAGCTTCCAAATCAGCCAGATCATCCCGAAGTTGATCGCGCTCCACTGATACAGCGGCAAGAGCAGCACGCAGGTGGCGAACCGTGGTCTGAGCCTTAGAACAGTCTGCCTTGAACTTGACTCTCTTAGATTTGGCCTTTAAGAGTACGGCTTGAAATCGAGCGTTCCCCTCATCCATTTGTCGTCGCAAGGAAGCCAGCTTGAGATCATGACGTTCTTTAAACGCATGAAGTGATCGGGTCGTTTTCAAAAGTTTCGACTTGAGGTCGCTAATTAGCTGCTCGTAGCAATCCCCCGCGCGAATTGTCTCCTCAAGCAAAGCGACTTCAGCGAGTGCATTTTTCAAATCCAGACGAAAGCGATCACAACGATTTTAGGCGAAGATCACAAAAGGAGAGGCTGATTAGGTAAGAGAACGGAGTTCCCGTTCTTGTCGATCACCCCTCCGAGTTTGCTCCCGCAATGCTTGCTCGAGATCGCGATAGCTATCCACAAGATCCTGCCGAGATGCGAGCCGCTGATAAAGTCCAGCAACCGCGGTCGTTTTATCAACTATTGGTGTTTCAATTCGAGTGATTGGCAACGGAATAGCCCCAATAGGGTCGCCACTTGCAGCAAAATTGTCGACGACATCGAGCGTCAAAGCGGAGCTCATCGGATCAGTGGTTGCAGCAGATTTTCCGACCTAAATCGGCTCGTCATTTGTGGCGGAACTGTCAAGGACATCAGGCTTCAACGTGGAGCCGATCGGTTCCGTACTTGAAGCGAGGACCACAACAGCATCGAGTCCCAAAGCAGGGCCGATCGGACCTCCGCTCACCGAAGTATTTTCGACCGCGTCTGTAGTGGAAACGGGGCCAGTCGGGTGTTCGCGTGGCGAAACGTCAACACTGACCGAAAGTGTGGGACCAGATTGCGTCATCACCAAGGGAGATTGCGCACAACTAGTTGGTGGCAAGATGGGCTTGGACGACAGGGAAACCGTGTAAGCCAACGAGAGGAAAAAACGGAAAGTGAGAACTAAACGTGCACAAGCGAGCCAGATGCTGCAGATTGGCTAATTGTGCAGGGGACGATTGTGGTAAAGTCGATCAAGATTGGTGTTATAAAACCTCAAACGGATGCCTAAGTACGGAGTGGGGACCGGCGGGATGATCGTAGGACGAGGACCAATCATATGGATGGCACCGTTAAGATCATTCACGTAAATATCTCATCCGTTCAGAACGGTTCAGAACGGCGAAAGGGACCGCGATTGAGGGACCGCAATTGAGGGACCGCGATCAGGGGACCGCGATCAGGGGACCGCGATCAGGGGCCGCGATCAGGTGACTGCGTTCAGGGGGCCGCGATCAGGGGCCGCGATCAAGGGACCGCGATCTGGCGTGGACCATGCCCTGATGCGATCAGACGGTTGGTGTGTCAGGTCTGTGCCACATGGATACAAGGGGCGATCTGTAGAGGCGACGCGTGGCATCTGATTTTCCGAGTTATAGGTGTAAGGTGTGAGGGTCTGATTGGTTAACATTAAACAAAATTTAATTTGCTTCTAAACACGTTCGTGTCGATCTTCTCCCGGGTTTGATTTTTTGGCCTCCCGACTTCTGAGAATCTCGACATCAAGGATAGAACGATTACTCCTGGAGCCATTTGGCCAGGAGTGCTAGGCCTCTCAACACACCCCTACTGCGATCGGACGCAGCCAACCGTATCGGTTAAAGTACAAGATCGCTAGACGGCTCAAGTGGACAGAAAGGCTCGCGACTCAAGTACACATTTTGGCACAAGGTGATCAGGGCAGATAACGGCGACTCTAGGAGAGCGCCAACCCAGAACACGCGATCGGGTGAGGATTTTCCACCCGATCAGCACCAATCTCTACAACGGTCAAGTTTAGCATCTCGTCGAGTCCACCTAGAAGAGTGCAACCCGCCCTGCCTACGGGTACACAAGGTGAGGAGGAAACAAGTGCAAGCGGAATCGGAGTACCCCCTCCGTAAGTCGGTCGTCTTGGCGCCAGTGGAGAGTCGGGATCGCCTCAAAAAGTGAGCTAACCCCACTTTACCACAAATATATGCCATTACACCAGCCAGCATTAACGGTCCAATTAGCGATGGACGCGCGTAACGAGTGGTGAGCAAGACTTTTGCATGAACTTTTAACGAACAATGTAATTAAATCAGTACTAAAACTTAGGTTAATGATTAGTAATTAATCATAATTAATGGAGTTTCACAAATACCAGAAACTAGTCAGCTCCTTGTTGCTTACCCTTCCTCTGCACACTTAACAGATTTAGCGAAGCACCGCTCACTCTGCTTTCGGTTATATTAGCTCAACACTGGTTAAACAGTGTATTGCTTTGGTGCCCCGTTACAAGGAGTCTACTGTCCCGGGCCTTTTCAAACGCCAACTGGATCATAAAATGCCTTAAAAATGGAATAACACTGTCGAGTTCGTTGGTGGTCAAGGAGTGGAATAACACAAAAGCTCGATATTCTGCCATCAAAGTTTCTGATTCCGGCAATTTTAAAATATCCCCCATTTGGCTACGTCTGATCCGACATTCTCTATAAAATCTGATACCAATGACTGTAAAGGGTGGAGATTACCAAAAATTCTCTCATTCTGGTCCATCGACGGTACAGCTCTATAAATTATCGGCCGTTAGATGCTTCGCCCGAGACGCCTCTATTTCAGGCTAATTCTGGGATCTTTTTCACAAAGATTTCTTGTTCACATCCATCGCTGCCAACAATTTTGACTGATATTTTCCACTTGGTTTTTTGGTGTATCCATAAGTCCATTAATATTCTCTTCAATGGTCCTTAGCTCTCTCGGCACAATCGTTCGATTATGATGGCGGGTGTCGACATCATAGCGGGCCCTCAGCTGTCTCTTATCCATGTCTTCCTCAAGAATACGATCACTAGAAGCCAAGGACTCAGACTCGATGTCACCATAGGCACGCTCAGCCATGTCAGACAGCAAATCTTCAGCGACGACTGTAAAGGTGCACCCTTAGCTTGGGTGCCATGACACTTCACGTACACTCTTACTTGGAAAGGAAGCTAATTTACTAAACAATTGGGTTGAGTAAAGGTAAAAAGAGAACTGTATATAGTACAGTTAAGCCACCAATACATCTTCAGTCTTTATCCCGCTGTATCAAAGTACTTTTTCGTATGAGGAAAACCTGCTCACCACTTACTGCGCGCGTCCAGCAGCGATTGGTGGTAATCTATGGGTGATGCGTCTTTTATCAACCAATTTTTAAGCAGCGCATGAATATTATCCCACAAAAGGGAATAATATTCCTTCAATATTATCCATCTCGGATAATATCGAAGGAAAAAAATTAGCAGGATATTGTCATGCTAGACAATATCCCTATTGACACCGTTTGGTGTCAATACCATGTAGTGGCTATTCCGTTACATCACCCCCCAAACCATCAATTACCCAACGATTAAATAAAATTTGATTGGTACAAGGTGATCACCGTTGGATCACTCTAATAAAAAGGGAGCATTTGTTGGCCAATTTTCAACTCATTGGCCAATTCATCGCATGGTGTCAAAGTCCATGCGGTGCGCTGCCGAAGAATCCAAGAAGGCGATTGCACGCATGCGTGCAGCCGAAGAGAGTACTTTTCAATTCTCAGCAGCAGTTGGTCATTTGTCTGCTGTTGCTAGTGAGCAACAGGCAGTGCCTGTTGCGACTAGTCCACGTGGTGAGTCACCACATGCGACGTATGCATCCGCTGCGTCTGCAGCGGGTACTACGACTAGCAAAGCGTATGAACTTGTAAAACGGATCATCTTTTCTGGCGAGTCGGATGATGCATCCTGCTTGAAGGCGGCGATACCTGTCTCCAGATTACCCGGGGCGAACACTGCCAAAGCCAGGTTGACTGGCTCTGGGAAACATGGCGCAATATTGTCCAAGATCTTTGTGCCAAGCGATTTGTCTGACAATCCTCGTATCACGCAAGTCCATCTGACAATTGTACGCGTAGTGGTGGTGGTGATAGTTGTGACATACCTATGCGTCACCACGAGAAAACCGACTCGGGGGATCCTGCTGCTACTGGTGTCAGTGCTCATGCTGACACCACTCAAGAGACCAGGAGCCGATATTTCCTGCACGATGCTCCACAAGTGGAGTCTCCCTGGAATTCATCATTTAAGAAATTAGGTCGAAAGGCCGGTATGTCCGCCGAACGGGATCGAATCTCGTTGTTCGACTCTAAAAAGATCTATTCTCCTAATTTCAGCACGAAACTATCCGTGCTGAGGAAAAATCTTCACCGATGTGTTTTCGAACATCGGTGATGTAATGGCAATAGTGGCCGAGACGGTAAGTCCTTGGTGCAAGGATGGAATGCTTTCAACCATAACATCGAGTGTATTGGCCGTGAGGCTTGGCTCGCCAAACTTGATGCAGCTTGCATCAGAGTTGAGAAGCGCAACCCAGTCGGGGCGCGAAACAAGTTGCACCGGATTTCAAAAGAGGCAGGATTACCTTGTCTCTCGTGGGGTGATTCGAGTTTAAGTTGCCTGGACAATCGAATTGTGCCCCTACGCAGGCCTCCCTCCATATTGTTCCCGACTGGAGGGCGCGCATCTCTTTTGAGATGGACGGAGGGATTGACACTTTGCAATTCCTGTACTCGCGTTCGTGGAGGTCGTTTTACGACGGTTCTTATTCGAACGCAGCGGGTTAGTCTCGTCATATCTCTCGACGAGACTCAGAGAACAACAATCATCTGGGCAAGAGGCTACCAGCTATACCGGGCCGGTGGATAGCCACGCCGGAGGAAGAGATAACTCGTCCGGACATCTTCCGCGTCGCGGTGGTTCAAAATACGATCCATTAGAAAGCGTTGACCACCGCTTGAGTCCACCAAATGATGTGGTGGTGGCGGGAACACCTGATCTGGACCGAGGGTTGGATCAGCTTGATGATCAGGAACTGAACCGTGTAACAGAACAGTTGCAAGTAAATATGGCTCATGAACGGATTCGGCGTTAGGAGCTCCGTGATCTTGTAAAGGATAACTACAATTCCTTAGTGTACGATCGTTCGGACGATCGTGCCGTGTTTGCGTTTGCACCATTTGAGAATAAACGTTCGACTTGTTTTTATCGTAACGAGCTGCCTGCTGCTCGTCAAGTCATCGCTCAACTGCGTGAGCAGGTCGCTTCGCTGGTCGACCAGACTGGCTCATTAAAAACGGGATCACTTGAATGTGTTTTTCGCCTCTCGAAACGGGCTCGTACTGATAGTACGGGCGGAGACGTCCAACGTAAAACGTTGGATGCGTACGCATCTTACGGGGCAGTTCAATCGTGTATGCGTTGCCCGTTCGGCGCAACACACGAAATGGACCAATATACTTGGGCAGCAATTCACTGCTGCCCGCGTTTGTCGCTGCGTTTTTCTGTAAATTTACTGCAGACAAAAAAGCTTAGTCTCCTATATCAAATGAAAGAAAATTTGCTCTTCCATCTTTGTCTACATTTCTTTTCTGTCGGTCTAGTGCATCTGCAATAGAGTCTTGAACGAAGCGGACAACCGCTTCGCGAGTCAGCAAAAAATTCCTCTGCTGATTCATCCTTGTTAACAGCCGTGCGCTTTATGTGCACTGCTGAAAGAACATTGTCTTCACCAGTGAGGGCGTCAGCTTCCTCACTGTGGCAGTCAATGGCAATGCTGAATAGACCGGCATCGTCATCATCATCATTGATGTTGATGCAATCGACATCGACATCGGCATCCATCACGTCGACACCATTGTCGACGGGTGATGAGCAAGAACCAGATCGGGTTTTGTTCGAGCAATTCCACCCCCCCCTTAAACTAGAGTCACACTTTAAGAAGGCGGGTAATCGTGGATGGCGTAGGCCATTCACGAAAAACGGCGTATGCGTTGTCGACGCTTGCACCAAGTTGTTGATGGCAAATTCCGCCATCGGCAGAACTTACTTCAGCTCGTAAACGAGTAGACATGTCCTCGAAGTATCTCTTTGAGGACGCATTTGATGCGTTCCGTCTGATTATATGTTTCAGGATGGTCAGGAGTCGGCACCTTTAAATGTGCTCCAAGTGAACGGAACATGGAACGGCCAGAACTTCGCTGTGTAGCGGAGGTCTCTGTCAGACACCAGTTCACGGGATAATTCGTGTAGTCAGAATATAGTATCGATGAAGACACGAGCACAGCCCTGGGATGTATTTGACTCCGGTACAGAAATAAGATGTAACATCTTGCTGAACCGATCAACAAACACAATAATACCAGTATTCTTGTGAACGTTTTTTTGGAAACCCGAAGACGAAGTCCATCGGTACGGACTGCCAGCACTCTGCCGGAATCGGTGGAGGGTGCAAGGGTGCGCGGGATGAAGGACTAGGCTTCACTCGTTGACAAACTTCGCTAGCGCGTATTAATTTCCGCACAAAAGCGTACTGGAGGGCCCAGTAGAACTTCACGACTCACCGTGAGGTAAGTCTTTTCTCTACCGCGATGCCCACTTTTTGGGGGCATCGTGACACTCATACATGGTGCGCAGTCGCAAATCGTTATGAGCGGGAACGACGACACGAGGTGTGTCGTCGCTGACTGCTGTATAGTACAGCAGCCCATCAGGAACAGAATACCGTTCGGTTGAAGAGCAGTATTGAGACAACAACCTTTCAAAGCATGAAAGTACGGATTGGATACGCAGTCCATCAATAGCAGAAGAGACTCATCTTCTGCGTATGCTTATAGCACGTCGTCGAGCAGATTCGACGACGGAACACTCACTGGTAGTGTTGCAATAGTCGGATCAACCCTACTGTTGTGTTATGCAGTCTGCTCGAATCGGGCCGACGCGAAAGAGCACCAGCGACGACATTAAGTCGTACTGGTTTTTACTCATCGGAGACGTTGTACTCCGCGAAGAAAGAAAGCCACCTCGCCATTCGTTGCAAGAGGTGTGGACTAATCACGGCCGTGCGTAACGACGCATGGTCAATTTAAACGATGAAGTGCCTATCTTTAAGAGATATAGCCAAAACTTAGCCAGTGCACATTTCATGGCAAGGAGTTCATTATCATGAATCGGATCATTTTGTTCACTGCTTGAAGATGACGCGACTGATAACAGACGACGCGCTCAACGCCGTCTGAGTCGTACTGCATTAACGCGCAGTCGATCGCAAAATCGCTGGCGTCACAGACCACATGTTATGGTCTGTGACGCCAGCATTTGCCAACACAAGTGATCGTATCAAGCTTTTCTAAATACCTTTAAAAGTGTGCTGACACTCAGCGCTCCATGACCACCTCTCGTTTTTCTTTAGCAGACGAGAAAGATGTACGGTCATCTCGGCGTAGTTGCGCGAGTACTTGTGTAAGTACGCCGCCAAGCCAAGGAACTTTCGAAGTCCCTTGACGTCAACTGGCACGGGCCAGCCGCTAATCACCTTGATCTTTTCTGGATCAGGTCATACAACGTTTTTACCCACGATGCAGCCAAAAAGTGGTATTTCATTCGCTGCAAATATACACTTCTTGAGGTTCGCGAACAACTTATGCTTTCGCATAAGTGTAAGAACCCTTCGGGCGTGGATTCAATGAACCTCCCCGTCCGTCTTTCCATCCATAGCCCGGCTATGGACGAAGCCATCGTCAAAGTAACTCGGTGCGAAGTCTTGCACCGGTATCAACAGATTTGTAACACATCTGTTAAACGCTGCAGGGGCGTTACTTAGCCTTTGTGGCATTACAAGCCATTCCCAGAGCATGTCACTGGTGGTGCTCACTGCTGTGTACGGGATGTCCTGTTCACGCATAGGGATCTGAAAGAATCCATCAGATCCATGGACGAGAAGATGTTTATTATTGCCATACCACCAATGATGGCGTGTTTCCTTGGTATCTGCGTTTTAGCCGGTACCGTTGCAGCGTTCAATTTGTCGAATGCTTGTACTATCCGCCACCCTCGTGTGGCTTTTAGCACACAGAAGGTCGGAGATCTGTGTGGGGATGTTGATTTCCTCACATGACCAGCCGCTTATCTATCGGCAAAGAATTTGACGATCGCTGTGACGTGTTCACGAGGCAGTGGCCACTGCTCCATGACACAGTATTTCGAACCAGGTTTTAGTTTAATCTTATGCCGAGCTCCTTTGTCCTTGGACAGATCGCATGGCATGGATTCCGGGAAACATCCCTGAATTCCACCAAATCCTTATACAAAGGATTTGTATTTAAAGAATCCCAAGATTGAGACGTGTATCGCTCAATCCGAGTCTTCTCATCGAGGAAACTCTCGTCCATCGATGAGCTACTGAGAACCCGTTCGTTTTCAGCAAACACTTGTGCCGACCGAATATCGGCGAAGTACTCGTCCTCTGTGAAGAATACGCAGATCTACTTGATCTTGTCACTACGCGGATCTTGCAAGGATCTTTTAGATTCTAGCGTTGGAAACTTGACTGCCTCCGAAGTTGACTTCGGGGGCGTCACCAGATCAATTGTACAAGCGCCTACACTTGATACGTCATTCACCAAGACATTACTGTCTCGGTGATTCTCTGGGAAAAACTTCCGTAGGTGGTTGGGGATCCACACCCTCAACATAACTCTCTCAGGAGTTTTCACTCTCAGGGACGCTGGAGCTTTATTCCGATACGCGTACTGACCGTCACGTCCTCTTCGGTCGACTTCCTTTCAGTCGATCGGGCTTGCTCTACTATCGACTCTCTGATAGTCGATCTTGCTTTAACGTGTTGTTCAGTTTGAACAACAAATCTTCCTTCTCGGATGCACCCTTCTTGGCGTGCATCCGTGTTCTATTTCACTAGATCTCTTCGAGTGGTGAACCTTCGGCTCAGTTTGTGTCTCTAGACAGGTGCCGAAAGCTATCTCATAGTGTGATCGCCTTATACACTGTGATCTTGTGCAGTCGTGCTAACGACCGTACCACAAGTACGGCCATCGCACTCACTCGTAGTGCATCCACATGCTGTGGACGCTCCAAGACGTTAATCAGATCGCAATCTGATGAACAAACGGCAGGCATCTTTACGGATCGATGCTGCCAGCTGGTCCATGGATTTTTTATGAGCCATGGCAGACCAAGGATGAAATCAAAATTTTTCATCGAAATCCAGTACGACGAAGACGTCATCGTACTGCCTTTCTCCTAGAGTGTAGTGGATTCCCATTTCACATTTGTCCACTGTTACGGATGCGCCTGTTGCTAGGCACACCGTCATTCTCGTTGGAGGGATCTCTTGCTCAGCATAGTTAAGTCTACTATCTTCCAGCGACTGGCGTCGAATAAACCCGTTCAAAACCCTATAGTCAGTTAGGGCCTGAAGTGACATTCCACTTGCCACTACGATATTCAAAGTGATGAGAGACTCCTCATTACTAAGGGCATTAGCACACAGCGACTGTGTGTTAAGAGCAATCTTCATCAAGAGTCCTGCACATTTTCTCGACCTTGCTAGATCAGCAGGGTGCTCCGCCCCTACTGACCCTGTCCGTTTTTTTGGCGGTACGACTTGCTGTCGCGGTTAAGCAAACCTGTCGGACCCACGCCTTGAACCTTTCCTTGGCCAACGGTGGTTATCACGCCCTGTCTTTGGACGTGATGCGGTGCTTGGGACACTACACTCATGAGCGTAGTGTCCGATCTTCTGAAAGCGATGGCATCTTGCCGATCGCTTGTGACTCTGAGAGAGAGAGTTCTCGCTCTCGATGTAACAGAGGTCCATAGGTTCGGAACCTCCGCCTTCCTGTTGTCTCGTCAGACGATAGTTCGATGAGTTAGCCTGAGACTGTATCAGGCTAAAGTCTTCTTGTTCCGCATTGGCTATCGCCTTTTCCATTGTATGGAAGTCCTCTCGGAACAAGTAGGTTGCTACCGGTCCATCTACAAGACCGTAGATGAACACGTTGATGAGCGTGTGCTCATCATCAGGGTATTTTGTGACGCTACTCGCAAGGTAGCGTAGGTGTTGTGCGTAAGCGTGCACGTCACGCTTACCTTGCTTGGGCCTCAAGAGTGCAGAGTGTACTTTGAACTCTGCTCTCGGCGGCTCAAACGTCTCTTTAAGCCGAGAATTTAAGATCTCCAACGGCTCAAACACGTTTGGGTCGTGAAGCTTGATCCCGAAGGCCCAAGTCTTTGCTCGTCCCGTCAAATTTGACAGGGCGAGAGTGACTTGCATCTCGTCACCCACGATGTGACGGGCTCTGATAGCATCGTCTAACTCGACAAACCATCTTAAAAGGGAATCTTTATCGGTTCCCTCGTACCTTGAGATATCAATATTTAAGGTTCTGGGTCGACGCTTGTGCATCGGACCGCCCATCGACTGATGAGAGCCTTGCTGCTGTAGCAAGGCTCTCTTCTGTCGTTCGACGTCAAATTTCCCTTGTAAAAACTTGTTGATAGCAGCCTGTTGCTGTTCTCTGCTTAGAGACTCCAACATACCACTGATGGCGGGTTCGCCCGTGAGCACACCCATGCGGCCGACTACCTCTCATTCCGAGTCACTCAGATAGGAGTAGCCTTTACGTGTGACGTGAAAGCTGTCGTCTTCTACGTTCAACATGTATATGTTGGACGGACACTAAGTGGTCGTCGGACGGACTACAAAGTGCTACCAGGTGTAACGGGCACCCTTTGTGTGGGGTGCCACGAAACTTCACGTACACTAGTACGTGTAGAGGAAGCTACTCTACTCAAACAACTAGGATGAGTAAAGGGTAAAAAGAGAACTGTATTTAATATAGTTAATCTATCAAGATAACTTCAATCTTAATCTAAATATATTAATCTACGTCGTCGTATGACGAAAACCTGCTCACCACTCATTGCGCGCGTCTATCTGCGATTGGTGGCAATCTATGGTTGACATGTCTTTTATGACCAATCTTGGAGCACCACATGAATATAATCCAAAAGGGGATAATATTCCTTCAATATTACCCATCTCGGATAATATCGGTAAAATATTGTCATACTAGACAATATTTCTATTGACACTGTTTGGTGTCAATATCATGTAACGGGCTACATGTTACACATTTGTTATAAATATTAAAATACTTTAAATTTCTTTAACAATGAAGTTCGGTAAATTAGCATTTAAACTAAGACACAATCTCTCCACTTCTAACTATTGTTAAGTCCCCTTGGTTATATTCCTTTTTAATTACTCGAACAACTTTTCACCTCATATAACAAGCTTGTGCGCGAGCACGAGAGCCTGGTTTACTGAACTGAGCGCCCATAGCAACAATAGCAACAATTGACTGGATCGATATGTGGCATGAACTTTAAACGAACTTTTCAGCCCACGCAACTTGTTAGTCTCCTCTCTGACATCGAACGTTTGGTAT
Source organism: Peronospora matthiolae (assembly GCA_921007115.2). Taxonomy (NCBI): domain Eukaryota; phylum Oomycota; class Peronosporomycetes; order Peronosporales; family Peronosporaceae; genus Peronospora; species Peronospora matthiolae. The sequence continues at coordinate 97,665 of CAKLBY020000043.1, read as the reverse complement.
GAGCACGAGTTGGTATCCAAAATAAGCCGTGACCATGTGACAGTCTCGATCTTACCTCTAAACGCATGAACTAGCAACGACAAAAACGTGCTTAAATTCATTCATAATTGACACGACGGACATTAACTATGTCATCTAGCTATCTGGCGAGCTTGAAAAAGGGGTAGTTGATGTGCTTCACTATGTGAAACAGATGTAAAGTTAAGACCTCAAAATTATATGGAAATTTGGCTTGCTTGCACTTCAATTGCCACTGGGCCGACGGTTTCGTCGGCGATAAAACTGTAAAGAAAAGTAGAAAATTCTGGTATTAACACTACCACGCCCTGTTGCGCTGTGTTATCATTCATCCGCTTGTCCTTCCTGTAGTTTTTATAATTGGCAGAAAAGTGCCACGCACGGCTCGCTTTGAGTAAATAATTCCGTGTTCAGGGCTTTGTGGACAAGCTGATTCAAGAGAAGGTTCGTTTATTCCCGCTATCAGCTTTACTGACTTCCGTGCGCGGGATAGTTTGAAACGCTACGAATCTAAGTCAGTATGGGTCAGAGCAAGGTTTCCCTTAGCTAAAACAGTTATTGTAGTTAGACTGACGAACTATTTCAGTTTTACTGTAATCGTTGACACCAGCGCACAGTGTTGGTAAAAGCCGACTTTGCCTATTCATCAATCACCGTGTCATGTACTGTTGCGCGTTTACTATATGTCTGCTGATTCCGTCGGCGCTTCTGTGGTGTAGCATCTAGACATCGAGAAAGGTAATCGATGACACAGTGCTTTTTGAGGACACACAGAGACGTGTATCGTGTATATGATTTCAAAGATGTTCCCTGGTCACTTTTTGTCACTTAAGGTTGCCAGAGGTCACTTGACGGGTCAATGTGACGGTCACCGTCGCTTAACCTATGCTACCGATCTACATACAGCCTTAAGCATTGAGATGCACTGCAATTATACCGCATTTTACGTCTGTATTATTAGTCAGATGCATCGTCACCATGAATTATAGTGACCAAACGTGCACCACATACATTGGTCCAGGTGTTCAATAGATACGCGCCTATTTTGCGAGCTTGCCTTCCATGAGTCGGTCACTTACGATAATACCTGCACTTTCACATCGTGGGTTTTGATTAACGGAATTTGATTGCTCCGGATCGTCACAGTAGACGGCCTCCGCGTCAACGTCCCTTTCGACTAATGTGGTCCTGAAGTCAAGCTCAATTCGTCGCCCTTGGGCGCAGTGATCTTTAATTTACACGCGACTTGAAAATTGCTGACGGCCTTGTTTCTTCTTTCGATCCGGCTGGTGTAATCACTCTTTCGAGTCTGAAAGAATTCTTTTGCTGTGGAAGGTGGGCAGTCTTGGTTGTTTGCAGACTGCATGTCTGTTGGAGCTGTTCCTACACACGTGCCGCGCACCGGCCATTGTTGTGAATTATCGGCTTGCAGTTGTTATCTGTATGTGTATGTTGGTACCACGAGCTAACAACGAGCTTTAAATCACCACAACGATTACTCGATCCTTCGGCATAAGTCGCCACTGTAAAGCATTATGTGCGTGTCCTTACTTCCATGACTATCGTGGTCGATTGCAATGCTAACACTGCATAAGCTGACCATTGCTCTTTTTGATGAGTCCATGCGAATGAAGGCTCTCGTATCCTGCAAAAGCTATGGACACATTTAGCCAAAATGCAAAGAGTGTTAGAGCGCCTTCAACCTTGGTCAAAGATGCTGCAATCGCAATCAACTGCTACATTTGTCTAATCACAGTGATAGTGTCTAATCGTGACAGCACTCCAGCACTCTTCGTGTTGACTGTAATAATTTTGATCTGATAGCGTAGACAGCATCGCTCCATATATTACTTCTGAGTTCAAGGAGGACAGCTAAAACCCCATTTGCACAGGCCGTTGATGACTGTACAGCAAGACATAATCGCAGAGTCGACACTCACTGCCCTTTCTGTGCGCAAGTTGGAACGTGCCAGGCTCAGATCGAAACCACGACGACGAACGACAATAACCCCTTCTGCACAACAAAGAATCGGTGTTACGAATTACAGCGTACGCAAATATTAATGCACTCTCTTACATACGACTACTAATATCGGATAAATTCCTGGCAGCCGGCGAGTGCACAAGGCTGTACGCTGGACTGGGTAAGTGCTGCTTGGCTTTCCAGCTAACGTCTCCGTCCGATCGAAGCGACGAGCGCATTGCAAAGATCGACACGAGCTCGAATTTTGGTAATTCTCCTTGATAAGCATCGGGATCACCTTCTTCGAGGTGTAGTGGATGCGTCTTGGGGTTGTAGACGATGTAGAGCACAATGTTGACCGAGCACAAGATCAGACATGTCGCGTTGCCTCCAAACAAAAACCAGCGACCGGCCATGGGGCAGTAGACAATCCACATGATGTTGCACAGGGCACCAGTCGCTACCATTGGAATCGGGATGAATGCTGCCGACTTGTAGTGCAGGACTTTCAGAATTCGCTCAAAAGGGGAACAAAACATGCTGAGACTAGCCGTGACCCCAAGGATGCCTAGTGTCATGTCCACGCCTTCTTTCGACTGGTTCGTGTACCCTGCATGGCCAGCGATTGCGTACGCCGTTATGAGGCTGAGAGTGGTAGCTCCAATGAGGACGCTGTAGATCGATTTCTTGCGGTCCCGTGCGAAACAGCAGAAGACGGTCACGTAACCAATGGCGATGACGTCGGAAGTTAGATAGGTAGCAAACATGGGGAACCAGTTTTCCACGATGGCGCCATTGAGCATCCACACGTGGGCATTGGCGACCATGCAAACCAGTAGGAGCACGGATGCGACGCCCGTGTCTTTGTTGCAGTAGATGCGGTACATGGACGGCACCATACTCAACGTTACACTGACGGACGTGATTGACGTACACATGCGAAAGAGTGTCTCGATGATAACGTTTACCATGTTCTGGCGTTCAGTTTCGCCCTTGACTCGTACGAGGCTCTAAGTATGTGTACGATCCGATGCGAGTTTGAGACTGAAGTCTCTTCCTGGTCAAGAGGTTTCGATTTCGTTCAGATGCAAGAGTCGGAATCGATCAAGGTTCGTGGGATCTCTCGCACAGCTTCTGTAGCAGTCACGTCCGCTCGCGTTCTAGTGATTATACATAGTGGTAGCACTGCAATAGGCAGCTTTCGATGCGAAGAAACTGCAGCGGGATCAGCTCAAATGGGGTCTTTGTTCGTGGGCAACTGTTACAGTTGTGCGAGGACAACCCTTCGAGCTGTAATGACCAGGTGAGCGACTCGTCAGAGACGGCCCGTGTGATGCATAGAACGACGAGCTTCGTGTGTAGTATTTTAAAGGCAGTCAATGCTACTAGGGTGTGATCCTCTGCTGGACTTCCATGCAGCAAAGAAGCATCGTCGTCGTCATTCATGTTCAGAATCCAGCATACAGCAGCTTTACTACACCAGTGAATGCATTAGGCAAGCTGGATGAGCTGTTACATTCAAAGCTTCGTTATGTGTCGGTGCACATTGATCGGTGGTGTGGAACTCCATCGAGTTGTTCCGGCTACTTCCAGATTTCGCTGTTTACACATCTTTCAGGCATCTATCTTCTCGCTAGATTCGGCTTATAAAGCATGTGACTGTTTGAGTCGTGCCACTCGAAGAAGCCTATCAAACCGGTCTCTGTCCGACGACAGGCATAGCTGGACCTGGTGCATCTTCTTCGAAAACTCGATCAGTACTGGTGTAGAGATCTCATCTTTGAGTGAACGTGAGGCAGATGCCCCGCCATCGATGACGATATAGTGACTGTGTTGATGCAATTGAGATCAGCATCTTCACTTCGGTGTTGCCGTCGTCGTGTTTTTGTATAACGGATAGCACGTGCAAAATAGACTTGCTCAAGCTCGACGATTGCATTTTCACGTGCAAGGACGTAGCAAATGCAGTACATACATCAGTGCTGTGGTCTGAGAAGCACGCCTGGCAATTCGCTGATGCTTACAGTGCTCTATCGAACTGACTTGAAGTCATAGTGTCAACGTAATTGGCGTATGATTGCGGCGTTCTACCGAGTTGACTCTTTGTCGTAGCATCGGTTTCTACCGCCGTATCCACTGGAATATGCATTTGTTGATCCAAACCATGGTTGTCACGACGACATTCCCAACTCTTTCTCTGATCAGGCATGCTGAGATAACTCCAATTCCTCCGCGCGAACTTCAAATGGGGCTTCCTGACGAGCTATTATCAACGTTGCGATTTCAATTTGTGTGGCGGTAGCCATGGACCCGATTCAAATGAGCTTAGTTAAGACGCAGGTCAGCAAACCACTTCGCTTTTGCAAGTGTCTGTTGATGAAGTTTACGCCTTGTCCAAAAGACAAAGCTAGGACTTCCAGTGATCACATAAACTGAAGGAGCAGGAATTTAAAACATCACGACTTGCCACATATCTCCATCCATTAGCGAGGTGGATGCCTCTGTACGACTACGGCACGCTCTCATGCTGAAGCCTTGTCTTTCATCCGTCAAGATTGGTACCAGTTCGACAGCCATTTACGCGATTGGTAGTGTCGTTTGAGTAGTCATGCAATAACTGCTGCATTCGGACGACTAACTCTCCGGTACGCCTGACCTCAATTGAGGTCACATGCTCAGCAGCGATACGAAAGCTTTACTTGAATCGCAAAATCAGCAAACAATCTAGCTCATATCATCAGATGAATCGCTACTTTACGCAGAATTTTATCATAAGGCATAAAGTTATGGATTATACGCTATATCCTACCTCAACCATGCATGTATGTCGACAACGCGTTCATAAAGTCCTCATGAGACCGGTACAGTGTTGGTCGGTGTTGGTGGTGTGAGAGACCACGCCTTGACGTGACGTGTTTTGTTCTGCTTTCGTGTTGACAGTCACGTCACCATAGTCATACCAGCTAACACAAACGTGGTTGTATTCCCTCAGCCTTCTTCTTTTTACACTATTAACAGCTAGTTAAATCGACTGTGATTTTTGAGCATGCAACTGAATAAGATTTCGGCGACCTGAAGTTGTATATTATGGATTTGCTGCATAAAGAAAGTCGTAGCGATCTAGCGACGCGACTAACGGAATGACGATGAGCAGCAATATTTATGCTGCCAAAGGGATGATTTCCTCGGAGCAAAAAAAATGGTTGAGGCATTTATTTGCATTGAAATGGTACAGGCAATCAACTTGTACGACTTTGCAGTCAAAAAGATACGTATGACAGAAGATTGAAGTGATTGCAAGGTTTGAGTTCCAGCCTCTGGTCACACTGTCTTGTACTCACTCCGTTCTGGTGTTTTTCAACATCGTCGCTGTTCACTTGTCTTTTCCCCTAGCGAGCCCTAGCCTCGGTGGAGTAGTGACATGCAGTCGCTTACCATCTCACCGATGTCGAAGCATCACTGCTATCGTATTTTCATATTTACGTGTAGCCTCTCATTCTCATTTGGTGATGCTGCGATTTCTGTATTGCAAACGACAAACGGTGCTTAGGAAGTACGCGTGATAGAACGCATCACATTACATTAGGATAAAGGAGCAAGCTCTGAAGCTCGCCCTTTCGATTGCAAACTTGAAGAGTGTTGCAATCACTGAATGTTCGCAAGGTGTAACGGGGCATGTAACGGGGCACCCTGAAGCTTGTACTGGTGACAGTACAAGCTACTTATTCTGATGACAGAATAAGGCGGTGCCTCGTAACTTCACGTACACTCGTACGTGCAGAGGAAGACGGTAAGAAGAAGCGAGTACTCGGTTAGAGTAAAAAGTAGAACTGTATTTATAATAGTTAATGTCTGCAATAAATCACTATTTATCTTCATCTAACTATGTCTAAATACAAATGTGTAAATCAGTTATCTGCTCACCACTCATTGCGTGCGTCTGTCGTGGCGCGTCTTCGTTGGTTGATATAATGGCCTATATCAACCAATTAGGGACTACTTGGAAGTGCTACAGAATATTGTCCTTATGACAATATTCTGAGAATATAACTCTTATAGTTATATTCTATTAACAAGTTCTTATAAATTGTTATGTAACGATTCACCCCGTTACATCACCCCCCCCTTAACCATCAGTCACTTTAGTGACTGATTGACTAAATGGATACTCGTCCCAAATCATTTGGGACGGGGTTTGCACTTGTTGGTCCGCGTCCACTTTCCAACATCTCATCGCATGGTAAACAAGCCCATGCGATGCGCGAGCAAGGCCGCCGAGAGCGCGTCTGCACGTCTCTGTGCGGACGCCGAAGCAGAAACTACAGCAACTGATATCCCATCGGTTGCTGAATCGACTCAGCCTGTATCACCTGGTGATGCAGGCGCTGGTCATGAAGACACTCGTGTCTTCACAGAGTACGAGCTCGGTGTCTCGTACTCTCCTGATACAGATGACGGATCCGTATCGACGGCAATTGAATCCAAGCCGCCTGCCAAGCGTGGCATGGACGATGCTTTGCGTCGCAGCATCTTTGGTTCATCTGATGAGTCAGATGAACCATCGCCGAAGCGAAGGCGCTCGAGGTCGCGAGACTCGGGCGCTAATAGTGGTGTCGTTTCTCCAATGGACACCACTTCACAGCGAGGTGCCAGTACTTCTGTCGGCACGTCGCAGGAAGATCGGGACTGGAACGTGTTGCGTCTCGCTCCAGAAAAGAAGGCATGGATGCCTCCTAAATCTGTCATGGATCACTTGTCGGCGACGACGAGTGATCGTTATCGAACACGATTGTTCGATTCGTCAAGGATTCATCACCTTGACCCCAGCGCGAAGGACTATCGCGCTGAACATGAGTTCTTCATCGATGCTTTCTTTAATCTTCGATGGTACAGTGGGAATCACAAACGTGATGGTCCCTCACTACTTCAGGCGTGGAACGCCTACATCCATAATCTCGAGGATGTAGGTCGTGACGCTTGGAACGACAAACTTATCAAAGCTCGTGATAAGTTTGAAAAGCGAACCCCGACAGGTGCACGCTATAAGCTGCATCGTCTGTCAAGGGAGAAAGGATTACCCTGCCTCTCTTGGGGAGACTCGTGCCCATGTTGTGTGAACAACTCTGCACGAGCACCTAAGGAGGCTTACCTCCTTACCAGCCCGTGGTGGCGCGTACGTGTCTCTACTGAGATGTACGAAGGGATTGACAACCTGAAATCCCTTTACGACCGTGCCGGGAAGACTTTCTCCGGCGGTCCTTCTGCGGCACAGGATGTGTCGCGTCGTACTGCTCGACCAGACCCAGTACGTCAACCATCAATTGGGAGCGGGGCTCCCAAGAATCCTAGGACGGGGGATAGCCGCGCCACCGGACGAGGTAACTCGTCCGACGTCCGTTCACGTCGCGGTGGTTCAACAGCTGCTCAACTAGATAGCGCTGGCCACCGCGAGAGTCCTCTAATGGAGGTGGAGGAGGAGGAAAGACGCTCTCCACACGATCATGTGGATCGGTGTGTTCCCGAGAGCTTTTTGATCGCGTAACGCAAGGGTTACGCGACGATCTCGAGCATGAGCGGAATAGGCGTCTCCAGATGGTGGACACTGCCTCGAAGCATCGAGCTGAGTTTGCCTTTGCTCAGCTTGAGAACGAGAGATCTCTGACATCTCTTCGTGACGAGCTAAGGGTAGCTCGTGGGATTGTTGATCGGTCTCGGGCTGAGATAACTGCTCTTCAGACCCTTGTTGATGCCCACCATCGGGAGCACAAGGCTCTCTGCGAGATGCTTGAGCGCAAGGGCGTTCTTCATCGGAAGAAGCAGCGTACTGATGGTACGGCTTAAGCCGACCAACGTAAAACGTGGGATGCGTTCGCATCTTACGTGGTAACTCGATCGTGTATGCATTGCCTAGGCGGTGCAATACACGAAATGGGCCAATGTACTTGGGTAGTATTTTACTGCTACCCAAGTTAGTCACTACATGTTTTGGTAGATTAACCTTAGACAGTAGGACTAAGTCACCTTTATTAAATAAAAGAGTGTTTGCCCTTCCATTCTTGTCAGCGTTTTGCTTTTGCTTATCCACCGCTTCGGCGATGGAGTCTTGCACAAAACGGACTACCGTTTCACGAGCCAGTATGAACTCATCTGATGACTCGTTAGCTTCAGTGTGCTGTGAGCGCACTGCAGCGACAACAACCTTTTCTTCAGTGAGGGCTTCCGCACTCTCACTGGGATCATTGTCTTCAGTGAGGGCTTCCGCACTCTCACTGGCATCATCTTCTTCGATATTGATGTTATCGATATCGGCATCAAACGCAATGACTTCTTCGTCAGAGCGTGATGAGCGTGAACCAAATCGGTTTTTGCTCGCGCGAGTCCCTCCCCCCCTTAAACCAGAGTTACACTCTAGTAAGGTGGGTACACGCGGATGGCGCAAGCCATTCACGTAAAACGGTGTATGTGTCGTGGACTCATGCACCGAGTTGTTGATGGCAAACTCTACCATCGGCAAAAACTCACTCCAACTCTTAAAGGAGTGCACGTATCCTCGAAGTATCTCTTCAAGGACACGATTGGCACGTTCCGTCTGACCATCTGACTCTGGATGATCAGATGTTGACATCTTCAAGCGCGTTCCGAGTGATTTGAACACGGAACGCCAGAAATCAGCAGTGAATCGTGGATCTCTGTCTGATACGAGTTCACGGGGCAACCCATGAAGTCGGAAGATGGCGTCAATAAAGACACAAGCACAGCCACTTGCCGTGATTGTCTCTGGTACAGCCACAAGGTGTACCATTTTGCTGAGTCTGTCAACAAATACGAGAATACCCGTATTCCCGCGTGCGTCTTTGGGTAACCCGAAGACGAAATCCATTGAGATGGATTCCCAGCACTCAGCCGGAACCGGTAGAGGCTGTAAAGGTACACGCAGTGAAGGACTTGACTTCACTCGTTGGCATACTTCGCATGCGCGAACATACTTTCGCACAAACTGATACTGGCGGGGCCAGTAAAAGTCTCGACTTACCGTGAGATATGTTTTCTCTCGGCCACGATGTCCTCCTATAGGAGCATCGTGATACTCGAACATGATCCGCAAACGCAGATCAATATCATCTGGAATGACAACACGTGGTGTGTCACCAGAAACGGCTGTATAGTACAGTAAACCGTTACGAGTAGTGTATCGATCTGATGCAGATCGATACGCAGACGACAATCGTTTCAACGATTCTCGAGATGGTTGGGAGAGATGTGACAACAACTTCACTATCTCACCATCTTGGGCGTATGCCCGCCTCACATCATCATACAACGTTGTAGATGGAACTGAGGACGTCATAACCGCAACAGTGACTGTCTCACTGTTGGGTTTCACGACTGTTTCAAAGTCGGGACGACGTGAGAGTGCATCAGCGACGACATTAAGTCGTCCTGGTTTGTACTCGACCGTAAAGTTGTATTCCGCAAAGAATGACAACCACCGCGCCATTCGTTGTGAAAGGTGCGGGCTGTTCACTGCCGTGCGTAAGGACGCATGGTCAGTGTAAACAACGAAGGGTCTATCTCCTAATAGATAGACTCTGAACTTCGCGAGTGCATACTTCATGGCAAGGAGTTCCTTGTCATGCACTGGATAGTTCCGCTCAGCTGGTTGCAGCTGACGCGACTGATAGCAGACGACGCGTTCAACGCCTTCAAGGTCGTACTGCATTAATGCACAGCCGATTGCGAAATCGCTGGCATCACAGACCACATGAAATGGCCTGTCCTGATCGGCTATTGCTAGGACTGGGGATTGTATCAAGCTCTGCTTGATACCCTCAAAGGAGCGTTGACATTCAGCGTTCCATAACCACCTCTCGTTCTTTTTCAACAAACGAGAGAGGTGTACAGTCATCTCGGCGTAATTGCGTGAATACTTATGCAAATACGCCGCTAGCCCAAGGAATTTTCGAAGACCTTTGACATCGACCGGCACGGGCCAGTCGGTGATCGCCTTGATCTTTTCGGGATCAGGACGTACACCGTTCTTACCAACGATGCACCCAAGAAGTGGTATTTCGCTTGCTGCAAATATACACTTCTTGAGGTTTGCATACAATTGATGCTTTCGCATGATTGTAAGAACTTGTCGGACGTGGTACTTGTGAACCTCAACGTCCGACTTTCCATCCATAGCTCGACTATGGATGAATACGTCATCGAAATAACTCGGTGCGAATTCTCGTACTGGCCTCAACAGATGTGATACACATCTGTTGAACGTGGCAGGGGCATTACTAAGCCCTTGTGGCATTACTAGCCATTCCCAGAGCATGCCGCTAGGCGTGCTCACTGCAGTATAGGGTATATCCAGTTCCCGCATTAGGGTATGATAGAAGCCATCCATCAAATCCATGGACGAAAAGATGGTACTCTTTGACATACCATCAATGATTACGTCCTTCCTCGGTATCGGCGTCTGAGCCGGTACCGTTGCAGCGTTCAATTTGTTGAACGCGTGCACTATCCGCCACACTCCTGTTGCTTTTCGCACACAGAAGGTCGGAGAGCTATGTGGGGAAGTTGATTCCCTCACATGGCCCGCTGCTAAACGATCGGCAAAGAACTTGTCGATCGCAAGTACTTGTTCACGAGGCAGTGGCCACTGCTTCATGACACAGTACTTCGAGCCTGGTTTAAGCTCGACTTCGTGTCGAATACCTTTATCCTTCGGTAATTCGCACGGAACAGTTTCAGGGAATACATCCTTGAATTCAACCAAATCTTCATAGAGAGGATTTTCCTTGAGCGATTCCCACGATTGGGACTCATATCGCTCAATTCGTGTCTTTTCATCTAGGGCACTCTCGTCCATAGATGAACTACTGAGAACTCTCTCGTTCTCAGTAAACACTGTTGCTGACCTTATGTCGGTTACACACTCGTCGTCAGCGACGAGTATGCAGATCTGCTTGACTTTGCCACTACGCAGATCACGCAAGAACCTTTTATGTTCGAGCGTTGGCAACTGAGTGCTCTCCGAAGTTAGCTTCGGAGGCGCAATCAGATCAAGTGTATAAGCGCCTACACTTGATCCGTTATTGACTATGACATTCAATGTCTCTGTCATTTCCTGGGGACTTATTCCCTCAGGCTTCGAAGGACTTATTCCTTCGGCTTCCCGGGGACTTATTCCCGCGGGTTTCGGGGAACTTATTTCCGCCGTATTTGTAATCTTGGGACTTATTCCCTTTACTTCCTCTAGCTGGGGTTGCGCAACCACAGCGAGATCCTCTACGAAAGACTCTCCAGTCGATCTAGGATTATCGTTTCGCTTAACCTGAGCGATCGATTGTTTCTCTTCTAGATGTTCCCCTCTAGGGATACATCTTTGTCCCAGTCCACCCGACTTATTCGAGTGGTGGACCTTCGGCGCAGCCTGTGTTTCCTCACAGCCGCCGAAACTTTGCTCCGAAGTGTAACCGTTTGGTACACTAAGGTTTTGTGCAGTCGTACTAACAACCGTACCACAAGTGAGGCCATCGCACTCACTCGTAGTACATCCACACGCTTGTGGACGCTCCAAAACGTTCATCAGATGGCCATCTGATGAACAAGCGGCAGGCATCGTTACTGTCCGATGTTGCCAGTTTACTCGTGGTTCGTACCTTCTGAGCCACGGTATTCCAAGGATGACATCAAATTTGTCATCCAAATCCAATACGATAAAGTCATCGTCGTATTGGGTATCTTCTAGCGTATAGTGAATCTTCACTATACGCTTCATGACGGTTACGGATGCGCCTGTCGCAAGACGTACCGTCATCCTCGTAGGAGGTGTGTCACATTCACTGAATTTAAAGTGACCATCTTCTAGCGATTGGCGTCGCACAAAATTGTTGGACGCCCCACAATCGACTAGAGCTCGAAGGGACAACTTATTCGTCACTTCGAGTTTCAAGGTAATGAGTGAGACCTCATTACCTAGAGCAGCAACGCACAATGTCTGTGTGTTGGGAGCAACCTTCATCAAGAGGCCTACAAATTCTCTTGACGTTGCTGGATCAGTAGGGTGCTCCGCACCTACTGATCCTGTCCGTTTTTTGACGGTCCATCCCGTTGTTGCGTCTTTGCACCAACTGCGGACCCTCGTCCCTGCCCCTTTCTCATGGGTGGACGGTCACTACGCCCAGTGTCGCGAGACACTGGACGAGGGGCACTACACTCGTAAGCGTAGTGTCCTGTCTTTTGACATCTGTTGCATCTCTGCAACTTCTTGTAGCCTGTAGAGCGAGCCTTCTCGCTCTCTACATAACAGAGTTCCATCGGCTCTGGACCTCTGCTGTCATATCGTCTCGGTTGACGATATGATGTCGAGCTGGCGCGAGCCTGTCTCAGACTGAAGTCTTCCTGCTCCGCAATGGAAATGGCTTGTTCTAGTGAATCTCGTTCAAGCCGGAACAGGTGAGTCTTGACGGGACCATCCGCAAGACCCTGCATGAACACCGAAACCAACGTGTGTTCATCCACCGGATTGGAACTTATACAACTCGTGAGATGTCGTATATGTTGAGCGTAAGCGTGCACATCACGCTTACCCTGCTTGAGCTTCAAGAGTTCGGTTCGAGCTCTGAACTCAGCTCTAGGCGGTTCAAACGTTTGTCTGAGCCGCGACTTGAAGACTTCCAACGACCCAAACGCATATGGGTCGTGCAGCTTGAGCCCCAGTGCCCAAGTCTTGGCACGTCCTACCAGATTTGACTGGGCAAATGCAACTTGCATATCCCCGTCGTCGATGCGACGCGCCCTTATGGCGTCATCCAATTCGACGAACCATCTCAAGAGGGAGTCTTCTTCGACCCACCTATACTTTGAGATGTCAATCTTCAAAGTCTCGGGCCGACGCGAGTGCATCGACCCGCCAGCAGCAGCCTGCTGCTGTCTCAACAGTTCAAACTGTTGAGCACCCTGTTCTCTCAACAACTCTGCTTGTTGAGAACCTTGTTGGTGAAGCAAGGCTACTTTCTCGCGTTCAGCGTCAAGTTCATTTTGAATGAACTTGGCGATAGTAGCATGTTGGGCATCTCTATTGAGAGCCTCTAGCATGACGCTAACAGCATGGATGCCCATGGTCGAACCCATTCGTTCAACCGCATCCCATTCGACATCGCTCAAATGGGAGTAGCCGTCACGCGTAGCGTGAAAGCTTTGGTCATCTTCATCATCCAACATATTCATGTTGGATGTGAACGCGGTCCTTGGACGGACTACAAAGTGCTACCAGGTGTAACGGGGCACCCTGAAGCTTGTACTGGTGACAGTACAAGCTACTTATTCTGATGACAGAATAAGGCGGTGCCTCGTAACTTCACGTACACTGTACGTGCAGAGGAAGACGGTAAGAAGAAGCGAGTACTGGTTAGAGTAAAGTAGAACTTATTTATAATAGTTAATGTCTGCAATAAATCACTATTTATCTTCATCTAACTATGTCTAAATACAAATGTTAAATCAGTTATCTGCTCACCACTCATTGCGTCGTCTGTGTGGCGCGTCTTCGTTGGTTGATATAATGGCCTATATCAGCCATTAGGACTACTTGAAGTGCTACAGAATATTGTCCTTATGACAATATTCTGAGAATATAACTCTTATAGTTATATTCTATTAACAATTTCTTATAAATTGTTATGTAACGATTCACCCCGTTACAGGGCACCCTGAAGCTTGTTCTGGTGACAGTACAAGCTACTTATTCTGATAACAGAATAAGGCGGTGCCTCGTAACTTCACGTACACTCGTACGTGCAGAGGAAGACGGTAAGAAGAAGCGAGTACTTGGTTAGAGTAAAAAGTAGAACTGTACCTGTAATAGTTAGTGTCTGTTAATAAAACACTGTTTATCTTCATCTAACTATGTCTGAATACAAACATGTGCACCAACTATCTGCTCACCACTCATTGCGTGCGTCTGTCGTGGCGCGTCTTCGTTGGTTGATATAATGGCCTATATCAACCAATTAGGAACTACTTGTAAGTGCTACAGAATATTTGTCCTTATGACAATATTCTGAGAACATAACTCTTATAGTTATATTCTATTAACAATTTCTTATAAATTGTTATGTAACGATTGACCTCGTTACACAAGGTGCATACCAAACTTTCAAACCTTTGTTCGGTGCTTCCATATGGCTTCGCGTCTGTCTGTCCTGTATGTCTGTCAATTAAGGCGAGGTGTTCCATGTACGTCGTACTTGTTGTAATGTGTAGCATTTATTTCCTCTTTATAGGTCGATAAGCATTACCGATGTCATTCTCTAGTATGATCACTAATTGCGATGGCTAAGGTGTGTACTGTTCACACACGCGTTAATTCCCGCGCATACTTATCTCAAAAGTGATCAAGGGCGGAAAGACGGATAACAAGCACATGTTAGTCACTTAGGGCAGCGAATATATCGCATGTACGGTAAATACTAAAATGGAAAGTATTTAACATCCGTAGTACTTAACGTGATCAGCAGTCCGAGGTTTTGGTCACGATTTTATCTCAGAATCAGACTAAACTCTCTCAATCTAATTTATCTCCATGAACATAGGTGAATAAGGTCAAGAGCTTGCCCTTAAATATAAATACATCAGTCCAAGGTACTGAATCAAGTTCTGTAAATTCACGTACCTTGCGCCCGGTAACCATCAGGTTCCCTTGTCAGGCCCACAATCATGCCTATTGACCGATGAAATGGCGAAACATATATGCACTTTACGCGACGTGTAAGGTACACAAAAAAGCGCTAGGTTTTAGGTACGCCAAGCGCTTTTTTACAGACGCATGCAAACGATAAGACAGGCTACTTCGCCTTTAGTACGACGTCTAAGGCAAATCTAGCATTACTCACGACACGCTACATCGCACTGAGTGCGCCATGTGCGGCATGCCCTGCGTTGTTCACATATACAGGAGGTCACGTACTAAATCGCACTCAGCAAGTCGTGTAAGGTACACCCGGCGTTAATCGCGGATCCATCAGGTGGCAGGCTTTATCGCACTTAATGGGACGTGTAAGGTACACCGGAATTTGCTACATAAACAGAGGGGACATATTACGTACTTCGTTTAAATGTAAGTTACAAAGCGTTATTTGAAGACTGACAGACACACTCACAGACAGACAAACATCTTGATAGACAAGCAGACAAATAATGACATTATAAAATCTCGGCATTACCCTTGCGCACAGTAACCATAACGTTCACCCTTCGGGCTCGCAATAATGTTCTGTGCACATGTAAACTTGTGCCAGTGGCAAGGTCCGTTGCATCGATCTCATCTTTATTATCACGTTGTCACTAGATGTCCTGGGGGCTCGATGCAAACGCTTCTGAGGCGCCCCTGGAAGGATTGTTTTCGTCATGCGTAGTAAGCTCTTTTATATCATGCCGGCGTAATACACGACGCGACACTATATACTTGTGGTGATCGAGACGCTGTGATTATTAATTAACTGGCTTGTTTGTAACGGGGCACCCTCAAGCTTGTACTGGTGACAGTACAAGCTACTTATTCTGATGACAGAATGAGGCGGTGCCTCGTTACGTCACGTACACTGGTACGTGCAGAGGAAGACGGTAAGGAGAAGCGAGTACTTGGCTAAAGTAAAAAGTAGAACTGTACCTGTAATAGTTAGTGTCTGTTAATAAAACACTGTTTATCCTCATCTAACTAAGTCTGAATACAAACATGTGCATCAACTATCTGCTCACCACTCATTGCGTGCGTCTGTCGTGGCGCGTCTTCGTTGGTTGATATAATGGCCAATACCAACCAAATAGGAACTACTCGTAAGTGCTGCAGAATATTGTCCTTATGACAATATTCTGAGAATATAACTCTTGTAGTCATATTGTATTAACAATTTCTTATAAATTGTTATGTAACTGTTCACCCCGTTACATCACCTCCTCCTTAACCGTCGTCACGTTAGTGACTGATTGACTAAATGGATACTCGTCCCAAATCATTTGGGACAGGGTTTGCACTTGTTGGTCCGAGTCCACTTTCCAATATCTCATCGCATGGTTAAGAAGTCCATGCGGTGCGCGAACAAGGCCGCTGAGAGCGCGTCTGCACGTCTCTGTGCAGACGCCGAAGCAGAAACCGCTGCTACCGATGTGTCATCGGTTGCTAAAGCGTCTCAGCCTGATTCATCTGGTGATGCAGGCGCTCGTCATGAATCACTCATGTCTTCACAGAGTATGAGCTCGGTGTCTCATACTCCCCTGATACAGAAGAGGGGTCTGTATCGACGGCGATTGAATCTAAGCCGCCAGCCAAGCGTGGCATGGACGATGCTTTGCGTCGCAGCATCTTTGGTTCATCTGATTCATCAGATGAACCATCGCCGAAGCAAAGGCGCTCGAGGTCGCGAGACTCGGGCGCTAATAGTGGTGTCGGTTTTCCTATGGACACCACTTCACAGCGAGGTGCCAGTACTTCTGTCGGCACGTCACAGGAAGATCGGGACTGGAACGTGTTGCGTCTCGCTCCCGAAAAGAAGGCATGGCTGCCTCAAAAGTCAGTCATGGATCACTTGTCGGCGACGACGAGTGATCGTTATCGAACACGATTGTTCGATTCGTCAAGGATCCATCACCTTGACCCCAGCTCGAAAAACTATCGCGCTGAACATGAATTCTTCATCGATGCTTTCTTTAATCTTCGATGGTACAGTGGGAACCACAAGCGTGATGGTCCCTCACTACTTCAAGCGTGGAACGCCTACATCCATAACCTCGAGGATGTAGGTCGTGACGCTTGGAACGACAAACTTATCAAAGCTCGTGATAAGTTTGAAAAGCGAACCCCGACAGGTGCACGCTACAAGCTGCATCGTCTGTCAAGGGAGAAAGGATTACCCTGCCTCTCTTGGGGAGACTCGTGCCCATGTTGTGTGAACAACTCTGCACGAGCACCTAAGGAGGCTTACCTCCTTACCAGCCCGTGGTGGCGCGTACGTGTCTCTACTGAGATGTACGAAGGGATTGACAACCTGAAATCCCTTTACGACCGTGCCGGGAAGACTTTCTCCGGCGGTCCTTCTGCGGCACAGGATGTGCCGCGTCGTACTGCTCAACCAGACCCAGTACGTCGATCATCAGTTGGGAGCGGGGCTTCCAAGTATCCTAGGACGGGGGAGAACCGCGCCACCGGACGAGATAACTCGTCCGACGTCCGTTCACGTCGCGGTGGTTCAACAGCTGCTCAACTAGATAGCGCTGGCCACCGCGAGAGTCCTCTAATGGAGGTGGAGGAGGAGGAAAGACGCTCTCCACACGATCATGTGGATCGGTGTGTTCCTGAGAGCTTCTTTGATCGCGTAACGCAAGGGTTACGCGACGATCTCGAGCATGAGCGGAATATGCGTCTCCAAATGGCGGACACTGCCTTGAAGCATCGAGCTGAGTTTGCCTTTGCTCAGCTCGAGAACGAGAGATCTCTGACATCTCTTCGTGACGAGCTAAGGGTAGCTCGTGGGATTGTTGATCGGTCTCGGGCTGAGATAACTGCTCTTCAGACCCTTGTTGATGCCCACCATCGGGAGCACAAGGCTCTCTGCGAGATGCTTGAGCGCAAGGGCGTTCTTCATCGGAAGAAACAGCGTACTGATGGTACGGCTTAAGCCGACCAACGTAAAACGTGGGATGCGTTCGCATCTTACATGGTAACTCGATCGTGTATGCATTGCCTAGGCGGTGCAATACACGAAATGGGCCGATGTACTTGGGTAGTAGTTTACTGCTACCCAAGTAAGTCACTTCATGCTTTGGTAGATTAACCGTAGACAGTAGGACTAAGTCACCTTTACTAAATAAAAGAGTGTTTGCCCTTCCATTCTTGTCTTCGTTTTGCTTTTGCTTATTCACCGCTTCGGCGATGGAGTCTTGCACGAAACGGACTACCGTTTCACGAGCCAGTATGAACTCATCTGCTGACTCGTTAGCTTCAGTGCGCCGAAGTGCACTGCAGCAACATCAATCTTTTCTTCAGTGAGGGCTTCCGCGCTCTCACTGGCATCATCTTCTTCGATATCGATGCTATCGATATTGGCATCAAACGCAATGACCTCATCGTCCGAGCGTGATGAGCGTGGACCAAATCGGTTTTTGCTCGCGCGAGTCCCTCCCCCCCTTAAACCAGAGTTACACTCTAGTAAGGTGGGTACACGCGGATGGCGCAAGCCATTCACGTAAAACGGTGTATGTGTCGTGGACGCATGCACCGAGTTGTTGATGGCAAACTCTACTATTGGCAAAAACTCACTCCAACTCTTAAAGGAGTGTACGTATCCTCGAAGTATCTCTTCGAGGACACGATTGGCTCTTCCCGTCCGACCATCTGCCTCTGGATGATCAGATGTCGACATCTTCAAGCGCGTTCCGAGTGATTTGAACACGGAACGCCAGAAATTAGCAGGGAAACGTGGATCTCTGTCTAATGCGAGTTCACAGGGTAACCATGAAGTCGGAAGATGGTGTCGATAAAGACACAAGCACAGCCACTTGCCGTGATTGTCTCTCGTACAGCCACAAGGTGTACCATTTTGCTGAATCTGTCAGCAAATACGAGAATACCCGTATTCCCGCGTGCGTCTTTGGGTAACCCGAAGACAAAATCCATTGAGATGGATTCCCAGCACTCAGCCGGAACCGGTAGAGGCTGTAAAGGTGCACGCAGTGAAGGACTTGACTTCACTCGTTGACAGACTTCGCATGCGCGAACATACTTTCGCACAAACTGATACTGGCGGGGCCAGTAAAAGTCTCGACTTACCGTGAGATATGTTTTCTCACGACCACGATGTCCTCCTATAGGAGCATCGTGATACTCGAACATGATCCGCAAACGCATATCAGTATCATCTGCGATGACAACACGTGGTGTGTCACCAGTAACGGCTGTATAATACAGTAAACCGTTGCGAGTAGTGTATCGATCTGATGCATATCGATACGCAGGCGACAATCGTTTCAACGATTCTCGAGATGTTTGTGAGAGATGTGCCAACAACTTCACAATCTCACCATCTTGGGCATACGCCCGCCTCACATCATCAGGTAAGGTTGAAGATGGTATTGTGGACGTCATAACCGCAACAGTGGCTGTCTCACTGTTGTATTTCACGACTGGTTTAAAGTCGGGACGACGTGAGAGTGCATCAGCGACGACATTAAGTCGTCCTGGTTTGTACTCAACCGTAAAGTTGTATTCCGCAAAGACTGACAACCACCGCGCCATTCGTTGTGAAAGGTGCGGGCTGTTCACTGCCGTGCGTAATGACGCATGGTCAGTGTAAACAATGAAGGGTCTATCTCCTAATAGATAGACTCTGAACTTCGCGAGTGCATACGTCATGGCAAGGAGTTCCTTGTCATGCACTGGATAGTTCCGCTCAGCTGGTTGCAGCTGACGCGACTGATAGCAGACGACGCGTTCAACGCCTTCAAGATCGTACTGCATTAATGCACAGCCGATTGTGAAATCGCTGGCATCACAGACCACATGAAATGGTCTGTCCTGATCGGCAATTGCTAGGACTGGGGATTGTATCAAGCTCTGCTTGATACCATCAAGGTAGCACTGACATTCAGCGTTCCATAACCACCTCTCGTTCTTTTTCAACAAACGAGAGAGGTGCACAGGCATCTCGGCGTAATTGCGTGAATACTTATGCAAATACGCCGCTAGCCCAAGGAATTTTCGAAGACCTTTGACGTCAACCGGCACAGGCCAGTCGGTGATCGCCTTGATCTTTTCGGGATCAGGACGTACACCGTTCTTACCAACGATGCACCCAAGAAGTGGTATTTCGCTTGCTGCAAATATACACTTCTTGAGGTTAGCATACAATTGATGCTTTCGCATGATTGTAAGAACTTGTCGGACGTGGTACCTGTGAACCTCAACGTCCGACTTTCCATCCATAGCTCGACTATGGATGAATACGTCATCGAAATAACTCGGCGCGAATTCTCGTACTGGTCTCAACAGATGTGATACACATCTGTTGAACGTGGCAGGGGCATTACTAAGCCCTTGTGGCATTACTAGCCATTCCCAGAGCATGCCGCTAGGCGTGCTCACTGCAGTATAGGGTATATCCAGTTCCCGCATTAGGGTATGATAGAAGCCATCCATCAAATCCATGGACGAAAAGATGGTACTCTTTGACATACCATCAATGATTAAGTCCTTTCTTGGTATCGGCGTCTGAGCCGGTACCGTTGCAGCATTCAACTTGCTAAATGCATGCACTATCCGCCACCCTCATGTTGCTTTTCGCACACAGAAGGTCGGAGAGCTATGTGGGGAAGTTGATTCCCTCACATGGCCCGCAGCTAAACGATCGGCAAAGAACTTGTCGATCGCAAGTACTTGTTCACGAGGCAGTGGCCACTGCTTCATGACACAGTACTTCGAGCCTGGTTTAAGCTCGACCTCGTGTCGAATACATTTATCCTTCGGTAATTCGCACGGAACAGTTTCAGGGAATACATCCTTGAATTCAACCAAATCTTCATAGAGAGGATTTTTCTTGAGCGATTCCCACGATCGGGAGTCAAATCGCTCAATTCGTGTCTTTTCATCTAGGACACTCTCGTCCATAGATGAACTACTGAGAACTCTCTCGTTCTCAGTAAACACTGTTGCTGACCTTATGCCGGCTACACACTCATCGTCAGCGACGAGTACGCAGATCTGCTTGACTTTGCAACTACGCAGATCACGCAAGAACCTTTTATGTTCGAGCGTTGGCAACTGAGTGCTCTCCGAAGTTAGCTTCGGAGGCGCAATCAGATCAAGTGTATAAGCGCCTACACTTGATCCGTTATTGACTATGACATTCAATGTCTCTGTCATTTCCTGGGGACTTATTCCCTCAGGCTTCGAAGGACTTATTCCTTCGGCTTCCCGAGGACTTATTCCCGCGGGTTTCGGGGAACTTATTCCCGCCGTATTTGTAATCTTGGGACTTATTCCCTTTACTTCCTCTAGCTGTGGTTGCGCAACCACAGCGAGATCCTCTACGAAAGACTCTCCAGTCGATCTAGGATTATCGTTTTGCTTAACCTGAGCGATCGATTGTTTCTCTTCTAGATGTTCCCCGCTAGGGATACATCTTTGTCCCAGTCCACCCGACTTATTCGAGTGGTGGACCTTCGGCGCAGCCTGTGTTTCCTCACAGCCGCCGGAACTTTGCTCCGAAGTGTAACCGTTTGGTACACTAAGGTTTTGTGCAGTCGTACTAACGACCGTACCACAAGTGAGGCCATCGCACTCACTCGTAGTACATCCACACGCTTGTGGACGCTCCAAAACGTTCATCAGATGGCCATCTGATGAACAAGCGGCAGGCATCGTTACTGTTCGATGTTGCCAGTTTACTCGTGGTTCGTACCTTCTGAGCCACGGTATTCCAAGGATGACATCAAATTTGTCATCCAAATCCAATACGATAAAGTCATCGTCATATTGGGTATCTTCTAGCGTATAGTGGATCTTCACTATACGCTTCATGACGGTTACGGATGCGCCTGTCGCAAGACGTACCATCATCCTCGTAGGAGGTGTGTCACATTCACTGAACTTAAAGTGACCATCTTCTAGCGATTGGCGTCGCACAAAATTGTTGGACGCCCCACAATCGACTAGAGCTCGAAGGGACAACTTATTCGTCACTTCGAGTTTCAAGGTAATGAGTGAGACCTCATTACCTAGAGCAGCAACGCACAACGTTTGTGTGTTGGGAGCAACCTTCATCAAGAGGCCTACAAATTCTCTTGACGTTGCTGGACCAGTAGGGTGCTCCGCACCTACTGATCCTGTCCGTTTTTTGACGGTCCATCCCGTTGTTGCGTCTTTGCACCAACTGCGGACCCTCGTCCCTGCCCCTTTCTCATGGGTGGACGGTCACTACGCCCAGTGTCGCGAGACACTGGACGAGGGGCACTACACTCGTAAGCGTAGTGTCCTGTCTTTTGACATCTGTTGCATCTCTGCAACTTCTTGTAGCCTGTAGAGCGAGCCTTCTCGCTCTCTACATAACAGAGTTCCATCGGCTCTGGACCTCTGCTGTCATATCGTCTCGGTGGACGATATGATGTCGAGCTGGCGCGAGCCTGTCTCAGACTGAAGTCTTCCTGCTCCGCAATGGTTATGGCTTGTTCTAGTGAATCTCGTTCAAGCCGGAACAGGTGAGTCTTGACGGGACCATCCGCAAGACCCTGCATGAACACCGAAACCAACGTGTGTTCATCCACCGGATTGGAACTTATACAACTCGTGAGATGTCGTATATGTTGCGCGTAAGCGTGCACATCACGCTTACCCTGCTCGAGCTTCAAGAGTTCGGTTCGGGCCCTGAACTCAGCTCTAGGCGGTTCAAACGTCTGTCTGAGCCGCGACTTGAAGACTTCCAACGACCCAAACGCATATGGGTCGTGCAACTTGAGCCCCAGTGCCCAAGTCTTGGCACGTCCTGCCAGATTTGACTGGGCAAATGCAACTTGCATATCCCCGTCGTCGATGCGACGCGCCCTTATGGCGTCATCCAATTCGACGAACCATCTCAAGAGGGAGTCTTCTTCGACTCACCTATACTTGGAGATGTCAATCTTCAAAGTCTCGGGTCGACGCGAGTGCATCGACCCGCCAGCAGCAGCCTGCTGCTGTCTCAACAGTTCAAACTGTTGAGCACCCTGTTCTCTCAACAACTCTGCTTGTTGAGAACCTTGTTGGTGAAGCAAGGCTACTTTCTCGCGTTCTGCGTCAAGTTCATTTTGAATGAACTTGGCGATAGTAGCATGTTGGGCATCTATATTGAGAGCCTCTAGCATGACGCTAACAGCATGGATGCCCATGGTCGAACCCATTCGTTCAACCGCATCCCATTCGACATCGCTCAAATGGGAGTAGCCGTCACGCGTAGCGTGAAAGCTTTGGTCATCTTCATCATCCAACATATTCATGTTGGATGTGAACGCGGTCCTTGGACGGACTACGAAGTGCTACCAGGTGTAACGAGGCACCCTGAAGCTTGTACTGATGACAGTACAAGCTACTTATTATGATGACAGAATGAGGCGGTGCCTCGTAACTTCACGTACACTCGTACGTGCAGAGGAAGACGGTAAGAAGAAGCGAGTACTTGGTTAAAGTAAAAAGTAGAACTGTATCTATAATAGTTAGTGTCTGTTAATAAACCACTGTTTATCCTCATCTAACTGTGTCTGAATACAAACGTGTGCATCAACTATCTGCTCACCACTCATTGCGTGCGTCTGTCGTGGCGCGTCTTCGTTGGTTGATATAATGGCCAATACCAACCAATTAGGAACTACTCGTAAGTGCTGCAGAATATTGTCCTTATGACAATAACATGAGAACATAACTCTAATAGTTATATTCTATTAACAATTTCTTATAAATTATTATGATACGGTTCACCCTGTTACATTGGTCCGATAAGAGAAAAGTTTGTGAAGTTGACGTACTCGACATGATGCCGTTAAATTAGATCGCATGGTTATGGATTCTATTTGGTAACCGCATAACCCCAGTATCTCAGTCTAGCCATAAGATTAAAATTCAAGCTCTGAAGCTAGCTCTTTAAAAAGTGATGTAATCCATAGATCGAATAAGGTTGGTTTGTTCATGGACCTTGCACCCAGTAATTCATTGAGAGCCCGAAGGGTGAAGCTATGAGAGACTGTGCGCAAGGTGAATGCCGAACTTATTACATCGTACTTATCTGTCCGCCCGGGTGTTAGGGTGTTGGCAAATAACGCGCCTTGGTATTAAGACAGACACACTGGCAAACAGACAATCGAGCAGACAAAAAGTACTATTTTAAAAGTGTCGCATCCAACTTGCGCACAGACACTCAAAGCTTCAAACTTCGGGCTTGCAATTTCTTCTGTAGCATTGCGCTTCGAGGTGGTCTATGCCAGAATCATATCCTGGTTTTTGCGGATAGCACGTAGTACATCCTACACATTTACATATAATATCTAAGTGTGACGACATAAATAATATGATTACTGATAACCGATTTTATTTTTTTAGAGTTACTGCTGTCGATTCACTGCAAGAAGCAAGGCGGTCTTGCACATCGAGGATTGAATATGTACGCCACATTGACACAGTAGCTACTTGATAATTTCAAATGAATCCACAGGAAAAGAATAAAAAGGAGGAGTTCAGCATCCATCCCCCTCGAAATATCTATCCTCCTCCTCACACCTACAATGCTCTGATTGGTCAACAAAACGTAATGAACAAATCGAGAAACCGTGTTGAACGGCAAAATTTAACGCTGGACCCTTAGATAAGCTTGAGCCAAGTCCTACAAAGAGAACTCCCGCAAGACTGACTTAATGACCCTTTGAAGTTTTAAGATTCACTGAAGTTAAAGCTGTGATCAATGCCAGACATCATTTGCTGCATGCGAAAAGTGAATGGGAGCAGCTAGTGCTAGTGACCAACCATTTTAATTCGGTTTGAGCAGATAGGGTAAGGTGGAAAAGTAACTCACGGAAGAATAAGTCACCTCAATTAAGAATCTAACCATCCTTTTCCCTAACGATTCTACACAACAAGCAGGTTATGAGCTTAATGTCTAAGACAACGGAAACGAAAGCTAAACTGGCACTAACAGGTTAGGAAAGGGTCTCGCTAAATCGTGGTGCCTCGCAGGCGCGCGTTGCATTACCTGCAAACTCTTTCGAAGCCGTTAAGGACTCGACAGCTCACAAAAAGAACTCGGTTACAGACGACGAGATTTTTGCGGCCCCCGCAGCTCTGGTCGATTGCACGGTAAAGCTGGAGTCTTCTTAGCGCGAGCGTGAAGATCAAGAGAGAATGTTGGGTGGCGTCGAGAGCAAATGGTGGGCATCAGCGCTGGGCTCGAAAGCGCGAGCAAGGCCTGTGACCATCGCCGAGCTAGCGGACTCGCCCGAGAACAAGTCGGATCCGCGGCCACTGCATGCGCGTGTACCTGATATTGTAGAATCGATGTTTGCCTCGTTTGCTTCGGTAGGCGCACGCACTCTGACTTTCGCAATGACTCCGCGACAGCAGGACCAACACCGTTGATGCAACCTCCTGCGTTAACAGCGTTTTATGCAACACCGAATGCGAGTCAGCGCAAGCTATCAATTCGGAGGTTTTTCGGAACTAAGCTTTCCACAGATTTTGGGTCTGGAATCCTTGATTGTAATCGCACGTTCTTGCGCGCTGTACCACCTGGCTGAGTCCTCGTGTGGTTTCACTTGGAGTTGAGTTGCCAAGGTTGGTTTTCTTAATCACCACCTCAGCAAAATGGCTAAGCGATACTACCACAATCAGGTAGACACGTGGTGGAACCAGAGGCCGAAACTAAACTGTGATGTGTTTTAGCTGCTTTCAACGTTCAAGTCGACTATTAAGTCTAGCCAGTCGATGAAGCTTGTCATGAAAAATGAAGAAACCGAGTGCACCTGGGCAGAGCGCTATCTTTACACGGTTGCGGTAAGGGACGCGCTCGGATGTGCCGACTCGCTTATCTTCGATAACATCGTGCACCATGCGTCGCCTGAGCTGTTGAACGTCATGCAGGTCAAGCCCGACCCGACGCGTGTCGTCTATCTACGACATGCAGAAGAGCTGTCGCACATTGCCCAGTAAAACGAGCTCAGCAGCGGGGCAAATGGATGCAAAGCAATCTCTTCTCATATCGACTTGAAGCAAAGAGACCCACAAACCTGCTACGCATCCGATCATGTGGGTCACGTGCAATCTGACTGTCGGTCAGAGTATGAAATGAGAAGCGAAGTATAAAAGGACGACAGCTTAGGGGGCAGTATGGTGCTCGCAATACGCAAAACGAATGCGAAGAAGCTATTGAAGAAACCGAAATACAGCAGGATGATCAAGCGGGACATGGTACTTGAAGTGGACTTCTTAAATGGCTGCAATGGTAGTGACTGAATATTCGACAGTGGCGCAATTTGACATTAGGGGAATGACGAGAAGTTTTTGACGACTGCATGCAGCCGAGATATCGCTTTTGTAACGGGGCTAGAACAACCCGTACTAACTTACACTGTCTGTGCTTCGGAAGCCTGGACCCTTGTTTTAGGTTTTAAGTATTTTTTATATCTGTTTTAAAATTTTGCCTTTTAAATTATTTTAAGTACGAATGGTTTCCTTGGACTCATGGGAACCACTCAATCTAAGTGCCTATATCTTACTGGCTAATAATGGGACCAAGCCCATTAGACCAGCTAGATTATACGACGTGCTGCTTCCGCTACCTCGAAAGTAGCACCCCTACTTATGTAACATGTAAACTAGATCGAAACTACTTATGTTACGGGGTGGCCAATTGCAGCTTTGTCTAACAAAAACTAGGAACCTGACGCGAGTCGGCAGCGTGCGTCTAGAAGTGATAGCTCGCGACGTGGAAAGCATCGTGACTCTTACGCATGATTTTCAGACGCCAGAACTGGAATAAAACCGTATCGTACGGTGCGCTCGAAAGTAAGGGATTTGCTATTACTTGCGATAGAAAGAGGCGGTCACATGCTCGGCGCAGTGACGTTGCCGTCGCGTTCGAATATTTTTAGAAACGTTTACACGTAAGGTTGTCAGCGAAATGGAGATAAAGAGAGCAGGCAAAATTGTCATGGCTGCTCTCGAATGTGGTAAAAGCGCAAATGTTGCGAGAGATGTGCAAGATGGCACGCATTTACACTTTCACCAGCAATTAGGGCATTAGGCGTTTGACACCTTTGATCGTATAATTCGGGAACCATCCTCCGGGATAGGATAGTTAGCAGCAAGAATTTGGCGTGGCTTGTGCATGCCTGGTAAGCAGACTTGCAAACACCCAAAAACAGGAGAACGGTGGCACCAACGCGCCTGAAGATAGAGTCGGTGGATAAATCTGCTCAAATTTGATAGGTTCGATGACTCTGCGGGATAAGCTCGGAATTCGATATTTGATTAATTTTGTTGACCAGATCTAGAATTACAACCGTAAATTTTCTGCGCGGACGAGGAAGTTGCGGCTAAGCAGTTCAAGGCCTTTCTCGTTATTTTCAAGAATATTTTTACATATAATAAGACTCACGCGATGAGGACTGACGGCAGACTTCGCCAACATAGATCTCTTTGAAAGAAGTCTAGGGCAACAAGGCAATGTCGGAAGCAGAAATTTAGCCTTCCTTTGGCAAGGCAGGGCACATGCACAGGACAACACTAAATTTAGTGCGGATAATAAATTTTGCGTGCATTTACAAGTTCACTTCTGGAAAGGTGCGTTTCAGTACGCTTCGTACAATCTAATTCTCAGTTCTACACACGCAAACTTAAATCCAGCGTCGTCGCTAGAATTGTTGACTGCACATGTGCCGGATTGCGTAAGATCGTCGTGTTCGGTTCGAAATTTAGCGTGTATCGCAACATAAGCATTAATGTGGTAAAAAAACGAGCGCAGATTGCTACAATCTTCGGGATAATCAATTATATCAGAGTACAAGGTTTACATGAAAAAGGAGATCAAGGTGAAGTTAATGCAGCATGTCAAGAACATCAACACGCTGTCTGAACCACAAAACGCGCATCTTCGCAGAGCGATGATCGATGAGGACGATTACGTTGTTATACCCGAATCAAGATCATCAACAACAATCGACACAAGCAATTTTACCAGCAATAATGCACGGAAGAAGAAAAAGAAGACGTGGGCAAGGGCTGTACACGGCACTCGCGGTGCTTCGAAGCGTGCGCAGACAGTCGCACTTCAGGAGGATTCGAGATTAAGCGATAGCGTCGTGAATGCTACTTGCGAAAAGGATATGGCTGACTACAGAGAAGCCATTTATAGCAAAAAACGCGACGGATGGGTCGAAGCGAAGGTAGAAGGTAGAGGCATTCAGAAAATTAAGTATGACAGGTAGTTAAGCGTGCGGCTGGATCTAACATCTTGCATGCGAACTTGGTGTTAAAGACCAAGACTGTAGCGCAAGGCAAGATCGAACGACTGAAGGCGTGCCTCGTTACCTACGTCAACGAAAAAGTGCTAGGGGTCGACTACATTATCACATATGCAGCAGTCATGAACCTGTCAACTGTGAAGATTATACTGTCGCTGGCTGATATGGGGGGTGCCTGCCAAGAAAGGCGACATCCCAAGCGCGTTGGCCAAGGCAGACAAGGAGGAGCAACTACAAATTTGTTTACATGTGCTGCGCAGTTTAGGACTATCAAAAAAACCATGCGTGTTAAAAGTAGTAGAGGGTTCAAAGGAGTCTGTCCTGGAGAATAAGAAGAGTCTCTATGGACTGAATCGGCTGGTCGACTGTGGAGCCAGCTTCTGCACGAGTGTTTTGTCGAGGCAGGATCGATCGCTGCGAAAGCGGTGTGAGTTTTTACTGGATTAACGAAGGCGATATTCTTGTCTTCGTGGAAGTCAGTGTGGACGACATTTTGATTACCGGAACGTATGCAGTTAAAATCAACCGACTAATCAAAAGCATTGCGTTACAATCGATTTAAGATCTGGAAAAAGTAAAAAAAATCTTAAATGCAAAGTGCACGTTACATTACAGGGGATACAACTAGGACCAGGAGGAGGTGATTAGTGATCTTTTGCGGGTCAACAGGTTCGGAGA
This sequence comes from Peronospora matthiolae, assembly GCA_921007115.2. Lineage (NCBI taxonomy): Eukaryota > Oomycota > Peronosporomycetes > Peronosporales > Peronosporaceae > Peronospora > Peronospora matthiolae. The sequence continues at coordinate 68,978 of CAKLBY020000043.1, read as the reverse complement.
AGCAAATTCGACGCGCGCTCCGATTGGCGATGATTGCTACAATGTGTTAGCTAATGATGTGGAGCTGCTTGAATCGACGATCACGGGCATTGGCCCAACGGTACGCGATATTTAATTGCTGGTCAAAAAGTTGCTAAAATTATGCGCGGTACGCGACCCGACATCGCATTCGCGGTACACAAGGTTACACAACAGACACACGCGCCGCGTATGTTCGGCTGGAAACTCGCTAAAACGATTGCTCGATACTAGAAGGACACAGCAATTTCAAGATTAAATTGAAGCCGGCGCAAGAAAACTGCATTCAGCGATGCTGACTTTGCGGGCGACAAGGTCGACAGAAAGTCTTTTACCGGTGGCGGGCTGCGTTAAAATGATTTGGCGGTGAGATGAGAAAATCGCGGACAGGGAGGAGCATCAATGTCGACTATGGAAGCCGAGCTTGTTGCCGCTTTGGAGATGGCACGCGAGTTGCTTGGACTACGTGAGATGCTCAGCAAGTTTGGCGTGGGACTGGTATTGCCAATGAAGCGTTTTGTCGCCAACCAAGAGGTCATTATTCGTATTTCAGGCTAAGCATCATCATTGAAGGCCAAGCACATCGATGTTCGAGCTACGTCCCTACGCATATTTGTGCCGCGGTGTTATCGCTGCGTACTACCTGAGGTCGGAGATGATGATTGCAAATCTATTGACGAAGGCTCATGATAATACAAGGCTAGCATCCTTTCGTGCGTTACTATGCATCGGATAGAGGAAAGGAATGGTAGGCGCACTCGAGGAGGAGTTTTGTAATTTAACGATTATCGAAGCTGAATCCGAGATTAGTACCATACATCAATTGCTGCATGCATATTAAATGGAAGTAGATAGTGCTAGCGACCGAACGATTTGTAACGGTTGGAGCAAAGAGGGTTAGGCTAATGAGTAAAGTACGGAACAGTCAGTCATCCTAATTTAGTATTCTGTCATCATAATTTAGTATTTTTTCATCCTTTTCCATGAGTATTGTGTATTGCCAACAGACCGTGTTGAGACCCATTACCGGTTGTCTGTGTTTGATAGCAAATGAACAGATAATATCCTACCAGTGGTGCGTCTAGGCTAATTCTAGCTCGTTGCTGACCCTACGATCCGACCCGGAGAGCAGATTTAGTCGACTACGAGGTGAATACCAGGAATTATCTCATGATGACTCACTGAGATTACCGCGATGGCATTGGACTCCTTGTTAAGTGTCTGCTGTCTCCTGAATCGAATGCTTCGAAAGCGATTGTAATCCAGCCATTCAGGTTGGAGCGCACACCAGAAGCTATTTCTGGCCTTGACCAACGGACTGTTGACTGTTGCACAGACCTTTGTGGGAGTTCCCCGTCGTGAAGCGTGGAGTCATGAAATGGAAGAATGAGTAGGCTAGAAGTAAGAAGATTGCGTAAATTTTATAAAACAAGCTGTTATTCTAAAAGACATCTTAGCTTTAATTAGTAGCTCTAATAGACCGTTTTCCCTCTCAATCTGAATAGCACATTTAACAGACGCCTATCAAGATTCACAGGTACTTGTAATTGGTATAGCAGGTGATCTTAAAAGTCGATTATTTTTCGCGCTACTTCTATACTTTTAATTACTGCTGTATCTGCATTGACAACGGCGTGGCATGTACGAGCATTATGCCCTGGCTAAGCATATCGTCCGCACCGTTGACGAGGCGTAGGGTTAGCAGATGCTTCCGCAGTCTCAAATGCGAGTAGGTTTTCTATGTACCAGCTGATGATAGAATTTTTTTTTATTTTGCATTCCTTGTCTGACCAATCATATATTATATGTCTGTTGCTTTCCTTTGATTAATTTATCAGAGCTCCGTAAGTGTGGGAGGCGGATAGTTATTGCGAGAAAGTTCGATGCTCAACCCTAAATAAAATTGGGAGGAGTCGATATTGAGTGCATCAAATCCTCAGGCTGCATGTTTTTATCACAAATGGAATATTCAAGTTAGTTCAGTAATTCAGTTTTTTGTAGGAATGACTTCACGATATTCAAAATAGTACTAGAGACGATACAACAATGTTGACTCGATATGTTTATAACAACAAATATGATCGTCCCACCATATGGCTAGGACAGCAACTTTGGGGATCGAAAACGAAAAATTATGCTTCTTATCCCTAGTAGCTTTGCTCATACTCCGTATTGTGTCTACGTGTGAAATTCGCTCCAAATTGCAAACTAGAGACGCGCTAATGGTGCTAAAGCAGCTTATTCGTACTTAAGTCTCTAACTATCGCTGTTGAATACTTTAAACTGCAGCTTTAAATGGAATTAATTTTTTTTTAAAACGTCAGTTGACCATAATACATAATAGTGGGCCACGTGGCGTGATCTTGTTCAAGTGGATATCGCGCGCAAGCTACAACATAAAATCGGTTATCGAGATCTCGGATGCAAGCAACCGAAGCCATGGAATTTGGCGATCATAATTTTATAAAGCTTTACAATAACATCATTCACCATGGAGCATGTTTTGCGTACAATTTAATTCAATCGAAACAAACTAGGGAGAATGTATTCGTGCGAAAGATCGACAGCCTACTGAAAGCGAAAGATGCCTATCATGTTTAATCTTTGTTGCGTGTTACACATACGTGTAAGAAATAGTGCCTTACAGTAGAGCTGAACATTCACGGGGTGAGAACCTTGGCTAGGAAAGAAGGATTGCGATGAAGAAGCCTCGAATATGGACTTAAGGACAAGCTAGAGAATCGGGGAAAACATTACATTACAACATCTGTATACATGAGTAGAGGGCCTGCAACGGTAGAGCCGTGCCGAGTTCGTCGTACGTTTACACGAAAGCTACGTGTGATATTTATTCGTATAACGCGATCTATGTGGTGCAAATAGGATTCGCCTGCAAAACAAAGATTGACAAACTTAAATGCCCAACATCGTCTACAAAGCTGCCCGCAGTGCGTTAGGATTTAATCGGCTCAAAATGGAGTATATGAGTCTCCCATAACCAAGGTGCCATTTGTTAAATGTAGAACTTTCTGATTGACGGGTGCTGTGATATTTAAACAACACGTAGACGATCATTTTGCATGAGTTCACCTAGTTTCCTTTGATATGTAGCCTTTACGTCGCTTGCACTTACGTACTTACAGCTGGGGAATGCTGCATGTTTCGATCCGAATCATGCTTGGTAGGTGCAACTCTAAGAACTGATGGTGCGCCTTCATATATGTCGAACGAAAGCATTAGACGATCTTTCCTTTCTTGTACAAATGATGTGTGAGATGTCAAGGAGTGCCGGCTAGATGGCTTCAGAATTGTCATTTTATCATCATTAGTAATGTCTTATCTGTTTCTGGATTACAACAAGATACAGTGATCGATAAACACTAAGGATCGTAGATTTGCTATCGACGATATATGTGCGAACAACGAACAAGCAGCAAAGTTTCTTGCACCTTCTTTGGCGTCGTTGTGGGAGATCGGTAAGTGAACCTTGTCCAAACAATGGCCCTCCTGTTTACACCATTGCACGGCTGTACCGACTTGACGTATCCCATTTGTGCTGCATGAACTTATACGCGTGCGCTGCCGCATCAGGTTCAGTGTTTGCAGTGACACGTATTTTACGCAAACTGCTCTTTAACTAATACACTGTTAAGCCAATAACTCGTGTACCAGCCTTTTTGCCATCAAATCGAATCAGAAGTCCAGACAATGCCATGCACACACTTTACTGCACAGCACGAAAGTGGCCCCAACTTTGCGCATCCAGGAAAAATACGTAGCTGTCGAGCACGAGTTTTATGACGGTGCGTATGTCGTATTTTTACTGACGAAGCGCATGCGATTCAGATGTGTAAAGTAATCGCAAAGAGCCGTAATCTTATCCGTGGTCGTGCTGTCAGAGTCCGAGCGTCAATTGTGAAGCAGGTCCGTCAGTCTTCCTCATGATGTGCAGGTGGCTCTCTACAACTCCAATGAGTCACACCTACTTTTCGTATGCGTCGTCCTTCCGCGCGACACAAATAGATGCATCAAGCCAGCCACCGCTTGTCTTCAACCAGACAGTCTTCGGCTCTGCCAAATTGTTAGCGACCACAAGAATCCGATCGAGCAACCACCACTCATCGGAAACTGCGACAGCCTTTCATCCAAAGATTCACTTTTCAATTTGCCATCAGCACACCTCCAGTACATTTGGAATCCTGATACGATGGTCGATAGCGACATTGCCTTGGTCGTTCGCTTCTGTGTCATATGCAGTACGCTGCTAGTAATCTGCATTCCGTTCCTCCTTGTTCGTAAGATCTACCGAGAAAAAGCTGTTGGCTCCGCGTCCCTCATTCCTATCGTTCTTGGGCTTGCCAACTCGCACGTCTGGATGATGTACGGGTACTTGGGTCGAAAGTGGCTCCTCGGTTTCCTTGTTTTCCTCTTCGGTGACATCGTCTCAGTATGCTACCTCTACATCTTCTGGCGGTACTCAGACGATCGACGCCAAGTGGCCCAAACGATCAGCATCATGTTTGCTTGGCTTGCAGTACCAACGTTCTACGTCATTGTTGGCAGTTTGGGCCTCACCGATCAGACACGAGCACAGGTCTGGAAAACACACGGCTTGTGTTTCTGCGGCGTGACTGTCGTCATTAGTCACCTGCTTATGCTGAAGAATCTGCTGCGTGCAATCTACCACCGATCTGCTGCGTCGATTGTGCCGCGGTCTTTGGCTGTCACTACCATCGATACATGTGGCTGGTTTGCATTCGGTTTGATGACTTCGAACTGGATCATTGCAGGACCTCAAGTGTTTGTCATTACACTCCACGTGGCTGCATGGACTATCTACGTCGTGTTCACGCACCGGACCAGTCCGAAAAATGCCATGTACGTGGTGGAGGAGGGCTCCGTTATGTCTATCCTTAGGGTTTTGCCTGAGGTCCATTCGGACGTGCATGCTGGTATGAAGGAGGCACCTACTTCTTTCAGTGTAGAGTATTGCTCTTTGCGGTCACCACTGCAGATAACGAATCAACATAGCGTATAGAATCGGCGTCTTGAGATTGTAGTATCAGGTCATGTCAGAAAGCTCGAAAATTTGATAATCAATAAAAGACTGGTCGTGAAATTTAAAGCGGTCCATGCAAACAGGTGCAATCTGATCTGCTTCTAGAATTGAGGTGACATAGTAGCTTTAGGATGGACTTGCTCGTCGAAGCAATGATGATGGTACATGATCTCCATTGCAAATCTCTCTAAAATAAGAGAGCAGTTAAACGCACTGGGCGATAGAGGGTCATTGTACCGGTAATTTGTTCTGGCTGATCAAAATGTGACACTTTTTGATATTAATCAATTATACCCGATCAAATTATGACTGAACTATCCTTTTTCAGAGACTAATTTGGTTGACATCCCCTGCTTACTACGTGACATCACATAGTCGAGATAGGATATGAAAGCAAGCTCTCGAGCTAGCCTTTTGTCGGAGAAATGGATCAAGATGTTTAACACTTTACAATAGCAGTCACTGAAGAAGGAGCATGCATGGTGCCGAAATAAGTCTGTGTTAATCCAGTACAGTTTACTTGGGCAACGCGGTCAGTCTTTGCTCATGAGCGTCCACTATTTGCTTATATGATAATATTCACCTTTGATCGGTCTGAAGCAAATCACGTGCGGGCGTCACAATAGTGACTTCGAGTGTGCCTGTATATGTATCAGACGGGAACAGGCTGGATCGCATTTAGAACGTCTTTAAAAGTACATCAAGCGTTACTTACCAACACACGGACCAACACAGACGGATTGGTACGATCTTAAAGTATGGTATTCTCCTTGCGCACAGTTACAAATAGCTTCACCCTTCGGACTCGCAATTATTCTTATATAACAATGACGGTTCCTCCTGAATTGCATTATAAGATAAGGGAGCAAGTCACAGTGCAAAGTATAAAATTCCTCCTTCAATCTTCACCTCATCCCACCTCACGTTCTTTGCATAATAGTTATTGCGATCTCTTTTTTAATATTGCATCGTCTGCTTCCTGATCTCTTGCTTTAGTTATATTTTAAGAACACGAGGCTAAGGGTACGTGGCCTTTAAAACTCCCGTGTAAAAGCAAAAGGTGGATGGTCAAGAAATACCGAACAGGCAACGATTTGCACACTAAACTCTTGCTGAGGATTTAGAACCCGCTGACTGTGATCTCACTTTTTGACTCACGCTTTGATTTCATTGATACGTGATGTGCAGATGCCAGATCTACCGCCTACAGACACGATCTATGCATCGGTAGGGGCTGCTGAGAGTGTAATTACTACACATGAACGTGTTTGAGAATCTACGGCGCAGCAGTTGAAATAAAGTCGTCCAAGAGTATTGTAGGGAGCGCATATGGAAACCAAAGTTTACGGGTCACCATCGTGAAGACGGTGAAGCAGAGATCCATAACACACTACTGAGATATTAACATCTGATATAGAGAGGTAAAATTTGGTGAAGGAATAACGCATATGTCTCAGTTGTAACGGGGCACCCTGAAGCTTGTACTGGTGACAGTACAAGCTACTTATTCTCATGACAGAATAAGGCGGTGCCTCGTAACTTCACGTACACTGGTACGTACAGAGGAAGACGGTAAGAAGAAGCGAGTACTCGGTTAGAGTAAAAAGTAGAACTGTATTTATAATAGTTAATGTCTGCAATAAATCACTATTTATCTTCATCTGACTATGTCTAAATACAAATGTGTAAATCAGTTATCTGCTCACCACTCATTGCGTGCGTCTGTCGTGGCGCGTCTTCGTTGGTTGATATAATGGCCTATATCAACCAATTAGGATTTACTCGTAAGTGCTACAGAATATTTGTCCTTATGACAATATTCTGAGAATATAACTCTTATAGTGATATTCTATTAACAATTTCTTATAAATTGTTATGTAACGATTCACCCCGTTACATCACCCCCCCTTAACCATCAGTCACTTTAGTGACTGATTGACTAAATGGATACTCGTCCCAAATCATTTGGGACAGGGTTTGCACTTGTTGGTCCGCGTCCACTTTCCAACATTTCATCGCATGGTAAACAAGCCACTGCGATGCGCGAGCAAGGCCGCCGAGAGCGCGTCCGCACGTCTCTGTGCGGACGCCGAAGCAGAAACAACAGCAACTGATGTCTCATCGGTTGCTGAAGCGACCCAGCCTGTGTCACTTGGCGATGCACGCGCTGGTCATGAAGACACTCGTGTCTTCACAGAGTACGAGCTCGGTGTCTCGTACTCCCCTGATACAGAAGAGGGGTCTGTATCGACGGCGATTGAATCTAAGCCGCCAGCCAAGCGTGGCATGGACGATGCTACGCGTCGTAGCATCTTTGGTCCGACTGACGAATAAAATGAACCATCGCCGAAGCGAAGGCGCTCGAGGTCGCGAGACTCGGGCGCTAACAGTGGTGTCGGTTTTCCTATGGACACCACTTCACAGCGAGGTGCCAGTACTTCTGTCGGCACGTCGCAAGAAGATCGGGACCGGAACGTGTTGCGTCTCGCTCCCGAAAAGAAGGCATGGCTGCCTCAAAAGTCAGTCATGGATCGCTTGTCGGCGACGACGAGTGTTCGTTATCGAACACGGTTGTTTGATTCGTCAAGGATCCATCACCTTGACCCCAGCGCGAAAAACTATCGCGCTGAACATGAATTCTTCATCGATGCTTTCTTCAAACATCGATGGTACAGTGGGAATCACAAGCGTGATGGTCCCTCACTACTTCAAGCGTGGAACGCCTACATCCATAACCTCGAGGATGTAGGTCGTGACGCTTGGAACGACAAACTTATCAAAGCTCGTGATAAGTTTGAAAAGCAAACCCCGACAGGTGCACGCTACAAGCTGCATCGTCTGTCAAGGGAGAAAGGATTACCCTGCCTCTCTTGGGGAGACTGGTGCCCATGTTGTGTGAACAACTCTGCACTAGCACCTAAGGAGGCTTACCTCCTTACCAGCCCGTGGTGGCGCGTACGTATCTCTACTGAGATGTACGAAGGGATTGACAACCTGAAATCCCTTTACGACCGTGCCGGGAAGACTTTCTCCGGCGGTCCTTCTGCGGCACAGGATGTGCCGCGTCGTACTGCTCAACCAGACCCAGTACGTCGATCATCAGTTGGGAGCGGGGCTCCCAAGAATCCCAGGACGGGGGATAGCCGCGCCATCGGACGAGATAACTCGTCCGACGTCCGTTCACGTCGCGGTGGTTCAACAGCTGCTCAACTAGATAGCGCTGGCCACCGCGAGAGTCCTCTAATGGAGGTGGAGGAGGAGGAAAGACGCTCTCCACACGATCATGAGGATCCGTGTGTTCCCGAGAGCTTCTTTGATCGCGTAACGCAAGGGTTACGCGACGATCTCGAACATGAGCGGAATAGGCGTCTCCAAATGGCGGACACTGCCTCGAAGCATCGAGCTGAGTTTGCCTTTCCTCAGCTCGAGAACGAGAGATCTCTGACATCTCTTCGTGACGAGCTAAGGGTAGCTCTTGGGATTGTTGATCGGTCTCGGGATGAGATAGCTGCTCTTTAGACCCTTGTTGATGCCCACCATCGGGAGCACAAGGCTCTCTGCGAGATGCTTGAGCGCAAGGGCGTTTTTCATCGGAAGAAGCAGCGTACTGATGGTACGGCTTAAGCCGACCAACGTAAAACGTGGGATGCGTTCGCATCTTACGTGGTAACTCGATCGTGTATGCATTGCCTAGGCGGTGCAATACACGAAATGGGCCAATGTACTTGGGTAGTAGTTTACTGCTACCCAAGTTAGTCACTACATGCTTTGGTAGATTAACCGTAGACAGTAGGACTAAGTCACCTTTATTAAATAAAAGAGTGTTTGCCCTTCCATTCTTGTCGGCGTTTTGCTTTTGCTTATCCACCGCTTCGGCGATGGAGTCTTGCACAAAACGGACTACCGTTTCACGAGCCAGTATGAACTCATCTGATGACTCGTTAGCTTCAGTGTGCTGTGAGCGCACTGCAGCAACAACAACCTTTTCTTCAGTGAGGGCTTCCGCACTCTCACTGGCATCATCTTCTTCGATATCGATGTTATCGATATCGGCATCAAACGCAATGACTTCTTCGTCAGAGCGTGATGAGCGTGAACCAAATCGGTTTTTGCTCGCGCGAGTCCCTCCCCCCCTTAAACCAGAGTTACACTCTAGTAAGGTGGGTACACGCGGATGGCGCAAGCCATTCACGTAAAACGGTGTATGTGTCGTGGACGCATGCACCGAGTTGTTGATGGCAAACTCTACCATTGGCAAAAACTCACTCTAACTCTTAAAGGAGTGTACGTATCCTCGAAGTATCTCTTCAAGGACACGATTGGCACGTTCCGTCTGACCATCTGACTCTGGATGATCAGATGTAGACATCTTCAAGCGCGTTCCGAGTGATTTGAACACGAAACGCCAGAAATCAGCAGTGAATCGTGGATCTCTGTCTGATACGAGTTCACGGGGCAACCCATGAAGTCGGGAGATGGTGTCAATAAAGACACAAGCACAGCCACTTGCCGTGATTGTCTCTGGTACAGCCACAAGGTGTACCATTTTGCTGAATCTTTCAACAAATACGAGAATACCCGTATTCCCGCGTGCGTCTTTGGGTAACCCGAAGACGAAATCCATTGAGATGGATTCCCAGCACTCAGCCGGAACCGGTAGAGGCTGTAAAGGTGCACGCAGTGAAGGACTTGACTTCACTCGTTGACAGACTTCGCATGCGCGAACATACTTTCGCACAAACTGATACTGGCGGGGCCAGTAAAAGTCTCGACTTACCGTGAGATATGTTTTCTCGCGGCCACGATGTCCTCCTATAGGAGCATCGTGATACTCGAACATGATCCGCAAACGCAGATCAGTATCATCTGGAATGACAACACGTGGTGTATCACCAGAAACGGCTGTATAATACAGTAAACCGTTACGAGTAGTGTATCGATCTGATGCAGATCGATACGCAGGCGACAATCGTTTCAACGATTCTCGGGATGGTTGGGAGAGATGTGTCAACAACTTCACAATCTCACTATCTTGGGCGTATGCCCGCCTTACATCATCATACAACGTTGTAAATGGGACTGAGGACGTCATAACCGCAACAGTGACTGTCTCTCTGTTGGGTTTCACGACTGGTTCAAAGTCGGGACGACGTGAGAGTGCATCAGCGACGACATTAAGTCGTCCTGGTTTGTACTCGACCGTAAAGTTTTATTCCGCAAAGAATGACAACCACCGCGCCATTCGTTGAGAAAGGTGCGGGCTGTTCACTGCCGTGCGTAATGACGCATGGTCAGTGTAAACAACGAAGGGTCTATCTCCTAATAGATAGACTCTGAACTTCGCGAGTGCATACGTCATGGCAAGGAGTTCCTTGTCATGCACTGGATAGTTCCGCTCAGCTGGTTGCAGCTGACGCGACTGATAGCAGACGACGCGTTCAATGTCTTCAAGATCGTACTGCATTAATGCACAGCCGATTGCGAAATCGCTGGCATGACAGACCACATGAAATGGTCTGTCCTGATCGGCTATTGCTAGGAGTGGGGATTGTATCAAGCTCTGCTTGATACCATCAAAGGAGCGTTGACATTCAGCGTTCCATAACCACCTCTCGTTCTTTTTCAACAAACGAGAGAGGTGCAAAGGCATCTCGGCGTAATTGCGTGAATACTTATGCAAATACGCCGCTAGCCCAAGGAATTTTCGAAGACCTTTGACATCAACCGGCACAGGCCAGTCGGTGATCGCCTTGATCTTTTCGGGATCAGGACGTACACCGTTCTTACCAACGATGCACCCAAGAAGTGGTATTTCGCTTGCTGCAAATATACACTTCTTGAGGTTTGCATACAATTGATGCTTTCGCATGATTGTAAGAACTTGTCGGACGTGGTACCTGTGAACCTCAACGTCCGACTTTCCATCCACAGCTCGACTATGGATGAATACGTCATCGAAATAACTCGGCGCGAATTCTCGTACTGGTCTCAACAGATGTGATACACATCTGTTGAACGTGGCAGGGGCATTACTAAGCCCTTGTGGCATTACTAGCCATTCCCAGAGCATGCCGCTAGGCGTGCTAACTGCGGTATAGGGTATATCCAGTTCCCGCATAAGGATTTGATAGAAGCCATCCATCAAATCCATGGACGAAAAGATGGTACTCTTTGACATACCATCAATGATTACGTCCTTCCTTGGTATCGGCGTCTGAGCCGGTACCGTTGCAGCATTCAACTTGCTAAATGCATGCACTATCCGCCACCCTCATGTTGCTTTTCGCACACAGAAGGTCGGAGAGCTATGTGGGGAAGTTGATTCCCTCACATGGCCCGCAGCTAAACGATCGGCAAAGAACTTGTCGATCGCAAGTACTTGTTCACGAGGCAGTGGCCACTGCTTCATGACACAGTACTTCGAGCCTGGTTTAAGCTCGACCTCGTGTCGAATACCTTTATCCTTCAGTAATTCACACGGAACAGTTTCAGGGAATACATCCTTGAATTCAACCAAATCTTCATAGAGAGGATTTGTCTTGAGCGATTCCCACGATCGGGAGTCAAATCGCTCAATTCGTGTCTTTTCATCTAGGACACTCTCGTCCATAGATGAACTACTGAGAACTCTCTCGTTCTCAGTGAACACTGTTGCTGACCTTATGTCGGTTACACACTCGTCGTCAGCGACGAGTATGCAGATCTGCTTGACTTTGCCACTACGCAGATCACGCAAGAACCTTTTATGTTCGAGCGTTGGCAACTGAGTGATCTCCGAAGTTAACTTCGGAGGCGCAATCAGATCAAGTGCATAAGCGCCTACACTTGATCCGTTATTGACTATGACATTCAATGTCTCTGTCATTTCCTGGGGACTTATCCCCTCAGGCTTCGAAGGACTTATTCCTTCGGCTTCCCGGGGACTTATTCCCGCGGGTTTCGGGGAACTTATTTCTGCCGTGTTTGTAATCTTGGGACTTATTCCCTTTACTTCCTCTAGCTGGGGTTGCGCAACCACAGCGAGATCCTCTAAGAAAGACTCTCCAGTCGATCTAGGATTATCGTTTCGCTTAACCTGAGCGATCGATTGTTTCTCTTCTAGATGTTCCCCGCTAGGGATACATCTTTGTCCCAGTCCACCCGACTTATTCGAGTGGTGGACCTTCGGCGCAGCCTGTGTTTCCTCACAGCCGCCGGAACTTTGCTCCGAAGTGTAACCGTTTGGTACACTAAGGTTTTGTGCAGTCGTACTAACGACCGTACCACAAGTGAGGCCATCGCACTCACTCGTAGTACATCCACACGCTTGTGGACGCTCCAAAACGTTCATCAGATGGCCATCTGATGAACAAGCGGCAGGCATCGTTACTGTTCGATGTTGCCAGTTTACCCGTGGTTCGTACCTTCTGAGCCACGGTATTCCAAGGATGACATCAAATTTGTCATCCAATTCCAATACGATAAAGTCATCGTCATATTGGGTATCTTCTAGCGTATAGTGGATCTTCACTATACGCTTCATGACGGTTACGGATGCGCCTGTCGCAAGACGTACCGTCATCCTCGTAGGAGGTGTGTCACATTCACTGAATTTAAAGTGACCATCTTCTAGCGATTGGCGTCGCACAAAATTGTTGGACGCCCCACAATCGACTAGAGCTCGAAGGGACAACTTATTCGTCACTTCGAGTTTCAAGGTAATGAGTGAGACCTCATTACCTAGAGCAGCAACGCACAACGTTTGTGTGTTGGGAGCAACCTTCATCAAGAGGCCTACAAATTCTCTTGGCGTTGCTAGACCAGTAGGGTGCTCCGCACCTACTGATCCTGTCCGTTTTTTGACGGTCCATCCCGTTGTTGCGTCTTTGCACCAACTGCGGACCCTCGTCCCTGCCCCTTTCTCATGGGTGGACGGTCACTACGCCCAGTGTCGCGAGACACTGGACGAGGGGCACTACACTCGTAAGCGTAGTGTCCTGTCTTTTGACATCTGTTGCATCTCTGCAACTTCTTGTAGCCTGTAGAGCGAGCCTTCTCGCTCTCTACATAACAGAGTTCCATCGGCTCTGGACCTCCGTTGTCATATCGTCTCGGTGGACGATATGATGTCGAGCTGGCGCGAGCCTGTCTCAGACTGAAGTCTTCCTGCTCCGCAATGGAAATGGCTTGTTCTAGTGAATCTCGTTCAAGTCGGAACAGGTGAGTTTTGACGAGACCATCCGCAAGACCCTGCATGAACACCGAAACCAACGTGTGTTCATCAACCGGGTTGGAACTTATACAACTCGTAAGATGTCGTATATGTTGAGCGTAAGCGTGCACATCACGCTTACCCTGTTTGAGCTTCAAGAGTTCGGTTCGAGCCCTGAACTCAGCTCTAGGCGGTTCAAACGTTTGTCTGAGCCGCGACTTGAAGACTTCCAACGACCCAAACGCATATGGGTCGTGCAACTTGAGCCCCAGTGCCCAAGTTTTGGCACGTCCTACCAGATTTGACTGGGCAAATGCAACTTGCATATCCCCGTCGTCGATGCGACGCGCCCTTATGGCGTCATCCAATTCGACGAACCATCTCAAGAGGGAGTCCTCTTCGACTCCCCTATACTTGGAGATGTCAATCTTCAAGGTTTCGGGTCGACGCGAGTGCATCGACCCGCCAGCAGCAGCCTGCTGCTGTCTCAACAGTTCAAACTGTTGAGCACCCTGTTCTCTTAGCAACTCTGCTTGTTGAGAACCTTGTTGGTGAAGCAAGGCTACTTTCTCGCGTTCAGCGTCAAGTTCATTTTGAATGAACTTGGCGATAGTAGCATGTTGGGCATCTCTATTGAGAGCCTCTAGCATGACGCTAACAGCATGGATGCCCATGGTCGAACCCATTCGTTCAACCGCATCCCATTCGACATCGCTCAAATGGGAGTAGCCGTCACGCGTAGCGCGAAAGCTTTGGTCATCTTCATCATCCAACATATTCATGTTGGATGTGAACGCGGTCCTTGGACGGACTACGAAGTGCTACCAGGTGTAACGGGGCACCCTGAAGCTTGTACTGGTGACAGTACAAGCTACTTATTCTGATGACAGAATAAGGCGGTGCCTCGTAACTTCACGTACACTGGTACGTGCAGAGGAAGACGGTAAGAAGAAGCGAGTACTTGGTTAAAGTAAAAAGTAGAACTGTATTTATAATAGTTAATGTCTGCAATAAATCACTATTTATCTTCATCTGACTATGTCTAAATACAAATGTGTAAATCAGTTATCTGCTCACCACTCATTGCGTGCGTCTGTCGTGGCGCGTCTTCGTTGGTTGATATAATGGCCTATATCAACCAATTAGGATTTACTCGTAAGTGCTACAGAATATTTGTCCTTATGACAATATTCTGAGAATATAACTCTTATAGTTATATTCTATTAACAGTTTCTTATAAATTGTAATGTAACGATTCACCCCGTTACATCAGTGTAAAGTAACTCATCAATTGATCAACCGAGATCCAGCGTTTGCAAAGTTGCAGGCGCGGCAGTCAAAATCTTCAAAAACGAGAACGACAACGCTACCTGTAACGGGGCACCCTTTGTTTGGGGTGCCGCGAAACTTCACGTACACTAGTACGTGCGAGGAAGCTAATCTACTTAAACAACTAGGTTGAGTAAAGGTAAAAAGAGAACTGTATTTAATATAGTCAAGCTATCAATATCACTTCAGTATTTATTTAACTGTATTAAACTACGTCGTCATATGACGACAACCTGCTCACCACTCATTGCGCGCGTCTAGCTGCGATTGGAGGCAATCTATGGTTGATATGTCTTTATCAACCAATCTTGGAGCAGCGCATGAAAATATACCAAACGGGGATTATAATCCTTCAATATTAACCATATCGGATAATAGTGGTAGAATATTGTCATGCTAGACAATATTCCTATTGACACTGTTTGGTGTCAATTTGATGTAACGAGCTACCCCGTTACACTACCTTTTCCACCCCAAATAAATAAAGCGCTGCTACAAAAAGTGCGAGAGGCACGATTACATTTGCTGTGCGGTTACACGGGATACCGCACTGCCCACAAGGAGGAAAAAGTCTCATATTATAGTTCAGAAAGGCACAAGTATTGTAGGATAATCGTTTGATGCAGTCCTTTCGAGTCCCAGTACAGTCCAATTAGTGATAACAGCTAATAGGGTTATGTATTTGTCCATTTGAGAATCAAAAAGGGTTGGAAAGGTAAAGATATAGACGTATAATAAGTGAAATATGAATCAGTCTCAACATTATCCCTAAAAAGACTACCACTCCTCTTCTGTATAATGTCATGTACAATTGTTATGAAATGACGCTTTTGAGTAGTGCTATGTGACCCCACTGATCACCCAAACAAAAAATTCGTGGATGCTTAAATTAATTTTCATGCGTCAAGTGTCTTAGTGCGCTATCGGTGGCAGAGTTCGTCGTTGAAATCGTGCGAGCAATTGAGTTACTATCTCGATCGTTGTAAAATGTTGCATTATGGGTCAGCTGATGATTCAGTCGCCAATAATTATCCTGTTCATTGTTCCTTCTAACAGCATCACATTCTCCGACATTTTTGACATAAATCACCTCACGAACGTTGACGCGATGGAGGCGCATGACCCAGAGCTGTAGTATCCATTCGACATGAAAATGCTGAAGGCGAAAGCTAAAAGTGAATGCTTATATTTAAATGGAGACCAAGTACAAGCGCTATCGAGAAATTCCCGGACCTCGCAAAAGGAGCTTTTGGACGTGTAATCATGCGTGTGTTACCATATTGTTGAGCAGACTTGATTGTATTGATCACCTTGATTATTTGTGCTATGTGTTTTCTCTGAGCAACTATTTTTCATCAACTTACCTTATTGATCTTGATCGGCCTTGTGCGTCCAAAGCCGTGTCAATTAAAATTCCAGCATCCATCGATAAATACACATTGTCAATATTATACGCTCGAGCTGCTGAATTACACCAAAACTATGCTCAAACCAGCAGGAATTAATGTCACATCAACGTCGATATTGCCATACCCAGTACGCCTATTTTCAATAATTTAGTATCATATAAGCCGAAAAATTTCTTTTAAATAGATGACCGCAAATAGTTCACGATTCCTCATTCACAATCTGCTGTTGGCTCCATCTATCCACTACTTTATAAATCATCTGGCAGCATTGACGGACGCAGAGTCACACTACGAATCACAGCCTACAGTCAGCCATAAGCCCTACGTGCCAAGAAACAGCTGTACGATGGTAGGTGCTCATCGCGACGCGAAGCTCACATCCGAGACAACGCTAAACCAACCTCGATAATGCATCTCTAGTCGTCGCGTCCACGCATTGTTAAGAAAAATTTCTCTGCATAGCGATTAGCTCAAGCAGACCAAACGATTTTCGGTGTGAGTGATTAGTTACATCACCTAGCATGGCATCCTGGGTAGGGGCTGTGGTGGAGCACGTATCAACCGACTAGGCTCCACCCGTCGGCATACCTCGCAAGCAATAATATTATTGCGCACGAACCGATAGATTCGGGCCAGTAAAGTCGCGACTTACCGTGAGCTGAGTCCTCTCACCACCACAATGCACACTGGATAGTGCATTATGAAACATCATACAAGATGCGCAGGCGCAAATTGCTGTGAATGAGGACAAAAACACGAGGTGTGTCGCCGGAAAGGACTATATAGTTCAGCAACCCGTTGCGCGTTATGTATCGATCCACGGAAGATAGATAATAGGCCGGTAATTCCTTGAGAGATTTGCGAGATGGAGTCACCAGATAAATTATTGTTCGTAGAAGAGCCTTATATTCTGCATCGAATTTTTTATGTAGTCTAGCAATGTTTACGAAGATGCACTAGTGACTAGCCATGCAACATTGAAATTAATTCCACTTTTGCACTGCGCAGCCGAATCGAATCGGGTTGGCGAGGCAACGCGTCAGCTACTACATTAAGTCGTCCTGGCTTTTAGTTACCGGAGAATTTGGACTCCGCGCAGAAGAAAAGCGATTTTGCCATGCTTTAGGAGAGGTGGGGCTGTTTACGGCCGCGTGTAATGACGCGTTGCTAAGCTCGAATGGCATTACTAGCCGCTTCCAGATCATACCGCTTGGAATGCTTACTGCCGTGTACGGGTCTCCCGTTCACGCATTAGGGTATGATAGAATCCGTTCATCAGATCCATGAACGAGAAGATGGTACTCTTCAGCGTACCATCAATGATTACGTCCTTCCTCGGTATCGACGTCTGATGCGGTACCGTTTCAGCATTCAACTTGTTAAATGCGTGCAATATCCGTCATCCTCCTGTGGTCTTGCGCACACGGAAGGTCGAATATGTATTTGGGGAGGTTGAATCCCTCACACAAACCGCAGCTAAGAAATCGGTAACGAACTTGTCGATAGCAAGTACTTGCTCACGAGGCAGTGGCCACTGCTTCATGACACAGAAAATCAAGCCCTGTATAAGCTCGAATTTACGTCAAATGTCTTTCCTTAGGCAACTCGCATGGTACGGATTCGGGCAACACATTCTTGAGATCGATCAAATACTTGTATAAAGTATCTACCTAAATCCATGTCGAGATTGAGACGTGTATCGCTCAATCCGATACTTTTTACCGAGGACACTTTCGTCTATTGAAAAGCTGCTGTGGACCCGTTCGTTCTCTGCAAATAAAACTGTCGACCAAAACTCGGTCACTTACTCGTCCTCTGCGATGAGTACATATGTGACTGACTTTGCTACTACGCCTTTCTCGCAAAACTCGTTCCGATTCTAGCACTGGCAACTGATTTATCTACACAAGAAACTTTGGAGGCACGATCAGATCAATTTTATACGCGCCCCACACTTGCCCCGTCATTAACCACGACAAGCAATGTCTCGGTTTCTTCCTGGAACCCCTTCTAACAGGATGCTGGTGATATGTTCCCTCAGGTTGATGAGATTTTGCTACCTCATCAATAACCGATGGCGGAATTTATTCATCAAGTACGTGAAAAATTATTCCCTTGACGTTTTCCAGCTGTAGTTGCGCTACCGTGTCCAGGTCCTATACGATCGACTATCCAGCCTATCTGGGATTGTCTTGTTGTCCAGTGTGGGCAACCGTTTTATTCTTTATAATGCCGCCCGCTAGGTGTACACCCATGCACCAATAAAATCGACTTCTTCGGGTGGGGGACCTTCAGTGCTACTTGTGCATTTGCACAGCCTCCGGCAGCTCCCCCCACGATGTGATTTTTAGCTACACTGTAATCATGAGCGGTTGTGCTAGCGACCGTACCGCAAGTGAGACCATCGCACTTACTCGCAGTGCGTCCACACGCTTGTGGACGATCCAAGACGTTCACCAGATGGATACCTGCTGAACAAGTTGCAGGCATCTTCACGGTTCGATGCTGCAAGCTGATCCTTAGCTCGTAATTTCTAAACAAAGGCAAACCTAGGATGACACCAAACTTGCCGTCTAAAATTTTATACGATGAAATCATCATTACACAATATACATTCTGGCGTGCAGTGAAGCCCACTGAACATTTATTAATGTTATCGATGCGCCTGTTGCTAGGCGCACCGTCATAATCTTTAGAGTGGTATCACGCCCAATAATTTAGATCCTAGATCCCTCTAGCCGCTGGCGACAAACGAAGTTTTTGACGCCCCACAGACCATTAGGGTACAAAGTGACAAATTTTATGTCACTTATAACTGTAGGGTGATGAGTGATATATCATCACCAAGTGCAGCGATACACAATTATTATGAGCCTGGAGCAATTTTCATCAAGATGTTTTCATAATTTTGTTGAGGTTGCTGGGTCAGCAAGGAGCTCAGCCCTTGTTGATTCTGACCGTTTTTTACGGTCTAGTACACTGTTGCAATTTCGCAACAACGTTGAACCCGCGTCCTCTGCCCTTATTGAGAAGTGTTTTACAGTTCGATCAGTGTTTCGAGATACTGGATGTAGGGCACTCCACTGGTAGGAGAAGTGTCCTATTTTTTTTAACAGTGATTGATTTTTTTGCAATCGCTAACTGTTTAAAAAGCGAGGGTTTTTGCTTCTAACATTACAGAGGTCCATAGGTTCCAGACTTTCGACTTCCTGTCGTCTTATGGGACGATATGAACCTAAACTAACACGATCCTGTCTCATGCTAAAGTCTCTCTGTTTCGCCACTGAGATCGCTTGTTCGAGCGTATCCAATTACAAGCAGAATTTATGCTTCTGGACGGGACCATCCGCTGGATTTGCATGAACACCGTAATTAACGTACGTCAATGGACCGGGTTGTCCTTAATACAACTCGCAAGGAGTCGTATGTGTTGGACGTTAGCGTGGATAATACGCTTTGTCTGTTTGAGTTTTATGAGTTCTGATTGAGCCTTTGACATAGCCCGTTGCGGCTTAACGTTTTTACGAGCCGAGTCTTAAAGACCTTTAACAACTGAAACACTTATGGATTGTATAACTAGAGTCCTAATTCTCAGATTTTAGCACTTCCAGCCAGGTTTGACTGATCAAATGTGACTTGTATTGCTCATCGACGATGGGTCGAGCCCTTATGGCGTCATCCAACTCGACGTACCATCTCAGTAGAAAGCCTTCCTCGATTACTCTGTACTTTGAGATGTCTATCTTCAAAGGTTCGGATCGACGCGCGTGCGTCGGCCCGGGAACAACAGCATGTGTAATGTTAGGTAAAAAGTTCGAACTGTTGAACACCCTGTTCTCTCAACAGCTCGGCCTGTTTAGAACCTTGATGAAGAAGCAAGCTTCCTTTCTCCCATGTAACGTTAAGTTAATTTTTTATAAGCTTGGAGACGGTGGCATGAATCCAACTATGTCCATTGCAGACAGCATGGCAGAGACGATATGTTCGCCCACGGTCGAACCCATTCGTTCGACCGCACTCCATTCTATATTGTTTAAATAGGAATATCTTTTACGCGTGGCGTGAAAATTGTCACTGTCATCATTCAACATGTTTCTATCGGATGTAGGGGTTGAGTTCCTTGGAAGGACTACAAAGGCTACCAGGTGTAACGGGGCACTGGTCACTAGTACTGCTTCAGTACTAGTTCACCTACACAGAAACAGTGTAGGTATTGCCGCGCGTCACTTCACGTACACCGTACATGCAGAGGAAGGCTATTGCAACGGGGCACCCTGAAGCTTGTACTGATGACAGTGCAAGCTACTTATTCTGATGACAGAATAAGGCGGTGCCTCGTAACTTCACGTACACTCGTACGTGCAGAGGAAGACGGTAAGAAGAAGCGAGTACTCGGTTAGAGTAAAAAGTAGAACTGTATTTATAATAGTTAATGTCTGCAATAAATCACTATTTATCTTCATCTGACTATGTCTAAATACAAATGTGTAAATCAGTTATCTGCTCACCACTCATTGCGTGCGTCTGTCGTGGCGCGTCTTCGTTGGTTGATATAATGGCCTATATCAACCAATTAGGATTTACTCGTAAGTGCTACAGAATATTTGTCCTTATGACAATATTCTGAGAATATAACTCTTATAGTTATATTCTATTAACAATTTCTTATAAATTGTTATGTAACGATTCACCCCGTTACATCACCCCCCTTAACCATCAGTCACTTTAGTGACTGATTGACTGAATGGATACTCGTCCCAAATCATTTGGGACAGGGTTTGCACTTGTTGGTCCGCGTCCACTTTCCAACATTTCATCGCATGGTAAACAAGCCCATGCGATGCGCGAACAAGGCCGCTGAGAGCGCGTCTGCACGTCTCTGTGCAGACGCCGAAGCAGAAACCGCTGCTACCGATGTGTCATCGGTTGCTAAAGCGTCTCAGCCTGATTCATCTGGTGATGCAGGCGCTCGTCATGAATCACTCATGTCTTCACAGAGTATGAGCTCGGTGTCTCATACTCCCCTGATACAGAAGAGGGGTCTGTATCGACGGCGATTGAATCTAAGCCGCCAGCCAAGCGTGGCATGGACGATGCTTTGCGTCGCAGCATCTTTGGTTCATCTGATGAATCAGATGAACCATCGCCGAAGCAAAGGCGCTCGAGGTCGCGAGACTCGGGCGCTAATAGTGGTGTCGGTTTTCCTATGGACACCACTTCACAGCGAGGTGCCAGTACTTCTGTCGGCACGTCACAGGAAGATCGGGACTGGAACGTGTTGCGTCTCGCTCCTGAGAAGAAGGCATGGATGCCTCAAAAATCAGTCATGGATCGCTTGTCGGCGACGACGAGTGTTCGTTATCGAACACGGTTGTTTGATTCGTCAAGGATCCATCACCTTGACCCCAGCGCGAAAAACTATCGCGCTGAACATGAATTCTTCATCGATGCTTTCTTTAAGCATCGATGGTACAGTGGGAATCACAAGCGTGATGGTCCCTCACTACTTTAAGCGTTGAACGCCTACATCCATAACCTCGAGGATGTAGGTCGTGACGCTTGGAACGACAAACTTATCAAAGCTCGTGATAAGTTTGAAAAGCAAACCCCGACAGGTGCACGCTACAAGCTGCATCGTCTGTCAAGGGAGAAAGGATTACCCTGCCTCTCTTGGGGAGACTCGTGCCCATGTTGTGTGAACAACTCTGCACTAGCACCTAAGGAAGCTTACCTCCTTAATAGCCCGTGGTGGCGCGTACGTATCTCTACTGAGATGTACGAAGGGATTGACAACCTGAAATCCCTTTACGACCGTGCCGGGAAGACTTTCTCCGGCGGTCCTTCTGCAGCACAGGATGTGCCGCGTCGTACTGCTCAACCAGACCCAGTACGTCGATCATCAGTTGGGAGCGGGGCTCCCAAGAATCCCAGGACGGGAGATAGCCGTGCCATCGGACGAGATAACTCGTCCGACGTCCGTTCACGTCGCGGTGGTTCAACAGCTGCCCAACTAGATAGCGCTGGCCACCGCGAGAGTCATCTAATGGAGGTGGAGGAGGAGGAAAGACGCTCTCCACACGATCATGAGGATCCGTGTGTTCCCGAGAGCTTCTTTGATCGCGTAACGCAAGGGTTACGCAACGATCTCGAACATGAGCGGAATAGGCGTCTCCAAATGGCGGACACTGTCTCGGAGCATCGAGCTGAGTTTGCCTTTGCTCAGCTTGAGAACGAGAGAGCTCTGACACCTCTTCGTGACGAGCTAAGGGTAGCTCTTGGGATTGTTGATCGGTCTCGGGATGAGATAGCTGCTCTTTAGACCCTTGTTGATGCCCACCATCGGGAGCACAAGGCTCTCTGCGAGATGCTTGAGCGCAAGGGCGTTTTTCATCGGAAGAAGCAGCGTACTGATGGTACGGCTTAAGCCGACCAACGTAAAACGTGGGATGCGTTCGCATCTTACGTGGTAACTCGATCGTGTATGCATTGCCTAGGCGGTGCAATACACGAAATGGGCCAATGTACTTGGGTAGTAGTTTACTGCTACCCAAGTTAGTCACTACATGCTTTGGTAGATTAACCGTAGACAGTAGGACTAAGTCACCTTTATTAAATAAAAGAGTGTTTGCCCTTCCATTCTTGTCGGCGTTTTGCTTTTGCTTATCCACCGCTTCGGCGATGGAGTCTTGCACAAAACGGACTACTGTTTCACGAGACAGTGTGAACTCATCTGATGACTCGTTAGCTTCAGTGTGCTGTGAGCGCACTGCAGCAACAACAACCTTTTCTTCAGTGAGGGCTTCCGCACTCTCACTGGGATCATTGTCTTCAGTGAGGGCTTCCGCACTCTCACTGGCATCATATTCTTCGATATCGATGTTATCGATATCGGCATCAAACGCAATGACTTCTTCGTCAGAGCGTGATGAGCGTGAACCAAATCGGTTTTTGCTCGCGCGAGTCCCTCCCCCCCTTAAACCAGAGTTACACTCTAGTAAGGTGGGTACACGCGGATGGCGCAAGCCATTCACGTAAAACGGTGTATGTGTCGTGGACGCATGCACCGAGTTGTTGATGGCAAACTCTACCATTGGCAAAAACTCACTCCAACTCTTAAAGGAGTGTACGTATCCTCGAAGTATCTCTTCAAGGACACGATTGGCACGTTCCGTCTGATCATCTGACTCTGGATGATCAGATGTCGACATCTTCAAGCGCGTTCCGAGTGATTTGAACACGGAACGCCAGAAATCAGCAGTGAATCGTGGATCTCTGTCTGACACGAGTTCACGGGGCAACCCATGAAGTCGGGAGATGGTGTCAATAAAGACACAAGCACAGCCACTTGCCGTGATTGTCTCTGGTACAGCCACAAGGTGTACCATTTTGCTGAATCTTTCAACAAATACGAGAATACCCGTATTCCCGCGTGCGTCTTTGGGTAACCCGAAGACGAAATCCATTGAGATGGATTCCCAGCACTCAGCCGGAACCGGTAGAGGCTGTAAAGGTGCACGCAGTGAAGGACTTGACTTCACTCGTTGACAGACTTCGCATGCGCGAACATACTTTCGCACAAACTGATACTGGCGGGGCCAGTAAAAGTCTCGACTTACCGTGAGATATGTTTTCTCTCGGCCACGATGTCCTCCTATAGGAGCATCGTGATACTCGAACATGATCCGCAAACGCAGATCAGTATCATTTGGAATGACAACACGTGGTGTGTCACCAGAAACGGCTGTATAATACAGTAAACCGTTACGAGTAGTGTATCGATCTGATGCAGATCGATACGCAGGCGACAATCGTTTCAACGATTCTCGGGATGGTTGGGAGAGATGTGTCAACAAATTCACTATCTCACCATATTGGGCGTATGCCCGCCTCACATCATCATGCAACGTTGTAGATGGGACTGAGGACGTCATAACCGCAACAGTGGCTGTCTCACTGTTGGGTTTCACGACTGGTTCAAAGTCGGGACGACGTGAGAGTGCATCAGCGACGACATTAAGTCGTCCTGGTTTGTACTCGACCGTAAAGTTGTATTCCGCAAAGAATGACAACCACCGCGCCATTCTTTGTGAAAGGTGCGGGCTGTTCACTGCCGTGCGTAATGACGCATGGTCAGTGTAAACAATGAAGGGTCTATCTCCTAATAGATAGACTCTGAACTTCGCGAGTGCATACTTCATGGCAAGGAGTTCCTTGTCATGCACTGGATAGTTCCGATCAGCTGGTTGAAGCTGACGCGACTGATAGCAGACGACGCGTTCAATGTCTTCAAGATCGTACTGCATTAATGCACAGCCGATTGCGAAATCGCTGGCATGACAGACCACATGAAATGGCCTGTCCTAATCGGCTATTGCTAGGAGTGGGGATTGTATCAAGCTCTGCTTGATACCCTCAAAGGAGCGTTGACATTCAGCGTTCCATAACCACCTCTCGTTCTTTTTCAACAAACGAGAGAGGTGCACAGTCATCTCGGCGTAATTGCGTGAATACTTATGCAAATACGCCGCTAGCTCAAGGAATTTTTGAAGACCTTTGACGTCAACCGGCACAGGCCAGTCGGTGATCGCCTTGATCTTTTCGGGATCAGGACGTACACCGTTCTTACCAACGATGCACCCAAGAAGTGGTATTTCGCTTGCTGCAAATATACACTTCTTGAGGTTTGCATACAATTGATGCTTTCGCATGACTGTAAGAACTTGTCGGACGTGGTACCTGTGAACCTCAACGTCCGACTTTCCATCCACAGCTCGACTATGGATGAATACGTCATCGAAATAATTCGGCGCGAATTCTCGTACTGGTCTCAACAGATGTGATACACATCTGTTGAACGTGGCAGGGGCATTACTAAGCCCTTGTGACATTACTAGCCATTCACAGAGCATGCCACTAGGCGTGCTAACTGCGGTATAGGGTATATCCCGTTCTCGCATAAGGATTTGATAGAAGCCATCCATCAAATCCATGGACGAAAAGATGGTACTCTTTGACATACCATCAATGATTACGTCCTTCCTTGGTATCGGCGTCTGAGCCGGTACCGTTGCAGCATTCAACTTGTTAAATGCATGCACAATCCGCCACCCTCCTGTTGCCTTTTGCACACAGAAGGTTGGAGAGCTACGTGGGGAATTTGATTCCCTCACGTGGACCGCAGCTAAACGATCGGCAAAGAGCTTGTCGATCGCAAGTACTTGTTCACGAGGCAGTGGACACTACTTCATGACACAGTACTTCGAGCCTGGTTTAAGCTCGACCTCGTGTCGAATACCTTTATCCTTCGGTAATTCGCACGGAACAGTTTCAGGGAATACATCCTTGAATTCAACCAAATCTTCATAGAGAGGATTTGTCTTGAGCGATTCCCACGATCGGGAGTCAAATCGCTCAATTCGTGTCTTTTCATCTAGGACACTCTCGTCCATAGATGAACTACTGAGAACTCTCTCGTTCTCAGTGAACACTGTTGCTGACCTTATGTCGGTTACACACTCGTCGTCAGCGACGAGTATGCAGATCTGCTTGACTTTGCCACTACGCAGATCACGCAAGAACCTTTTATGTTCGAGCGTTGGCAACTGAGTGATCTCCGCAGTCAAGTCCGGACTCGCAATCAGATCAAGTGCATAAGCGCCTACACTTGATCCGTTATTGACTATGACATTCAATGTCTCTGTCATTTCCTGGGGACTTATTCCCTCAGGCTTCGAAGGACTTATTCCTTCGGCTTCCCGGGGACTTATTCCCGCGGGTTTCGGGGAACTTATTTCCGCCGTGTTTGTAATCTTGGGACTTATTCCCTTTACTTCCTCTAGCTGGGGTTGCGCAACCACAGCGAGATCCTCTACGAAAGACTCTCCAGTCGATCTAGGATTATCGTTTCGCTTAACCTGAACGATCGATTGTTTCTCTTCTAGATGTTCCCCGCTAGGGATACATCTTTGTCTCAGTCCACCCGACTTATTCGAGTGGTGGACCTTCGGCGCAGCCTGTGTTTCCTCACAGCCGCCGGAACTTTGCTCCGAAGTGTAACCGTTTGGTACACTAAGGTTTTGTGCAGTCGTACTAACGACCGTACCACAAGTGAGGCCATCGCACTCACTCGTAGTACATCCACACGCTTGTGGACGCTCCAAAACGTTCATCAGATGGCCATCTGATGAACAAGCGGCAGGCATCGTTACTGTTCGATGTTGCCAGTTTACCCGTGGTTCGTACCTTCTGAGCCACGGTATTCCAAGGATGACATCAAATTTGTCATCCAATTCCAATACGATAAAGTCATCGTCATATTGGGTATCTTCTAGCGTATAGTGGATCTTCACTATACGCTTCATGACGGTTACGGATGCGCCTGTCGCAAGACGTACCGTCATCCTCGTAGGAGGTGTGTCACATTCACTGAATTTAAAGTGACCATCTTCTAGCGATTGGCGTCGCACAAAATTGTTGGACGCCCCACAATCGACTAGAGCTCGAAGGGACAACTTATTCGTCACTTCGAGTTTCAAGGTAATGAGTGAGACCTCATTACCTAGAGCAGCAACGCACAACGTTTGTGTGTTGGGAGCAGCCTTCATCAAGAGGCCTACAAATTCTCTTGGCGTTGCTGGATCAGTAGGGTGCTCCGCACCTACTGATCCTGTCCGTTTTTTTACGGTCCATCCCGTTGTTGCGTCTTTGCACCAACTGCGGACCCTCGTCCCTGCCCCTTTCTCATGGGTGGACGGTCACTACGCCCAGTGTCGCGAGACACTGGACGAGGGGCACTACACTCGTAAGCGTAGTGTCCTGTCTTTTGACATCTGTTGCATCTCTGCAACTTCTTGTAGCCTGTAGAGCGAGCCTTCTCGCTCTCTACATAACAGAGTTCCATAGGCTCTGGACCTCCGCTGTCATATCGTCTCGGTGGACGATATGATGTCGAGCTGGCGCGAGCCTGTCTCAGACTGAAGTCTTCCTGCTCCGCAATGGTTATGGCTTGTTCTAGTGAATCTAGTACAAGCCGGAACAGGTGAGTCTTGACGGGACCATCCGCAAGACCCTGCATGAACACCGAAACCAACGTGTGTTCATCCACCGGATTGGAACTTATACAACTCGTGAGATGTCGTATATGTTGCGCGTAAGCGTGCACATCACGCTTACCCTGTTTGAGCTTCAAGAGTTCGGTTCGAGCCCTGAACTCAGCTCTAGGCGGTTCAAACGTTTGTCTGAGCCGCGACTTGAAGACTTCCAACGACCCAAACGCATATGGGTCGTGCAACTTGAGCCCCAGTGCCCAAGTTTTGGCACGTCCTACCAGATTTGACTGGGCAAATGCAACTTGCATATCCCCGTCGTCGATGCGACGCGCCCTTATGGCGTCATCCAATTCGACGAACCATCTCAAGAGGGAGTCCTCTTCGACTCCCCTATACTTGGAGATGTCAATCTTCAAGGTTTCGGGTCGACGCGAGTGCATCGACCCGCCAGCAGCAGCCTGCTGCTGTCTCAACAGCTCAAACTGTTGATCCCCTTGTTCTCTTAGCAACTCTGCTTGTTGAGAACCTTGTTGGTGAAGCAAGGCTACTTTCTCGCGTTCAGCGTCAAGTTCATTTTGAATGAACTTGGCGATAGTAGCATGTTGGGCATCTCTATTGAGAGCCTCTAGCATGACGCTAACAGCATGGATGCCCATGGTCGAACCCATTCGTTCAACCGCATCCCATTCGACATCGCTCAAATGGGAGTAGCCGTCACGCGTAGCGTGAAAGCTTTGGTCATCTTCATTATCCAACATATTCATGTTAGATGTGAACGTGGTCCTTGGACGGACTACGAAGTGCTACCAAGTGTAACGGGGCACTCTCAAGCTCGTACTGGTAACAGTACAAGCTACTTATTCTGGTAACAGAATAAGGCGGTGCCTCGGAACTTCACGTACACTCGTACGTGTAGAGGAAGACGGTAAGAAGAAGCGAGTACTTGGTTAAAGTAAAAAGTAGAACTGTATCTATAATAGTTAATGTCTGTTAATAAATCACTATTTATCCTCGTCTAACTATGTCTGAATACAAATGTGTATATCAATTATCTGCTCACCACTCATTGCGTGCGTCTGTCGTGGCGCGTCTTCGTTGGTTGATATAATGGCCTATATCAACCAATTAGGAACTACTCGTAAGTGCTACAGAATATTTGTCCTTATGACAATATTCTGAGAATATAACTCTTATAGTTATATTCTATTAACAATTTCTTATAAATTGTTATGTAACGATTCACCCCGTTACAGCTATCTAACAAACGACGCGTTCAATAGGAGTAGAAAGTAAAACTGCATTAAATTTAATTAAGTCCTAATGATTAACCTATGTTTAGTTTCAGCTTAATTACATTCATTTACAAAAGTGCATGCTGAAGTCTCATTCACCACTCATTGCGCGCGTCCATCATTGTTTGGACCGCTAGAGCTGGCTGGTGTGATGACCCATATCAACCAATCGGTGAGTGTTTCTGAATAGTACCCCTCACATAATAATGTTCACGAACTTCATCACCCTTTGAGATAATATTCTAATTAACAAGTATCAGGGTAAATTACATGCTACAGGCTCATCCCGATACAGTGGCTGACTCCGCGTCAGACGGGTGTCCTGTTTGAACTTGAGACACAATTCAAGATAGGCATAAAGCCGAGCCCCACATACTGCGGTTGCTGCAGTGACAAAGCTCGCGTAATGGGATGGCCGTCAGCTGGCGAAGACCAATTTCAAGCATTTATAGACGCTGAATACTGGAGATGGCAGTTCTCCTTAAAATACCACCTCCATTCAATCCTTCAGTAGTTATGCCGTCTGGAAAACAATTTTGCAAACGCACGAGAAGTTGTTGGGATGTCGATGGAGTTTAGCATGATCTGATGTAAAAGCTCGAGCATCAAGTGTAAATCGGTTCCGTCTGGATTCCGCGTGATGTGCAAATGGCTCTTCTACTCCGATGAGTCACCTTCTATTCGTATGCGTCGTCCTTCTGCGCATTACAAATAGCTGCATCAAGCCAGTTGGCGCTTGGCTTCAACCCGTCAGCATTCGGCTCTCTTAACCTCGCTCGCAACCAACAAGTATCCGATCGAGCAACCACCACTTATCAGAAACTGCGACAGACGTCCAGCTGGAGATTCACTTTTCAATTTGCCATCGACACACCCCAAGTCCAGTTACAAATCGCGCGACGATGGTCAATGGCGACCTTGTCTTGGCCGTGCGTTTCTGGATCCTGTGTAGCACACTGTTGATGATCTATATGCCGTCGCTCTTTGTGCGTAAGATCTACCGAGAAAAAGCGGTCGGCTCTGCATCCCTCACTCCCATCTTTCTCGTGCTGGCCAACTCGCACGTGTGGATGATGTACGGGTACTTGGGTCGAACGTGGTTTCCCAGCTTCCCCGTCTTCCTCTTCGGTGACGTCGTTACAGTATGCTACCTCTACATCTTCTGGCGGTACTCAGACGATCGACGCCAAGTGGCCCAAACGATCAGCATCATGTTTGCTTGGCTTGCAGTACCAACGTTCTACGTCATTGTTGGCAGTTTGGGCCTCACCGATCAGACACGAGCACAGGTCTGGAAAACACACGGCTTGTGTTTCTGCGGCGTGACTGTCGTCATTAGTCACCTGCTTATGCTGAAGAATCTACTGCGTGCAATCTACCACCGATCTGCTGCGTCGATTGTGCCGCGGTCTTTGGCTGTGACTACCTTAAACACATTTGGCTGGTTTACCTTCGGTCGAGTGACTTCGAACTGGATCATTGCAGGACCTCAAGTGTTTGTCATTACACTCCACGTGGCTGCATGGACTATCTACGTCGTGTTCACGCGCCGAACCGGTTCAGAACATGTCGTGTGTGGGATGGAGGAGGGCTCCGGTCTGTCTGTCGTCGGTCCCTCACCCAAGATCGATTTGGACGTGTATGCTGGTATGAAGGAGGCACCGACTTCTGGTAGCGTAGAATACTGCTCTTTGCGGTCACCTTTACAGAAATAACGAACAAATTTACATAGCGGATGACTCTGCGTCTTGAGATTGTAGTATCGGGGGTAAGCCGCTATGGTATCGGTAGATGTAATAGACTGAAGTCTGTGCAAATGGGAGTCATCTGATCGCGGTCTGGTCTAATGTACTACTTGATGTAGCTTCTGCGACGGGTTTGTACAGAAGTCCCGATACAAACACTCTATTGAGACTGGCTCTTCTTGAACTGATCGTGCTGCCGCGGTGTTGTACCTCATGTCTGATGCATACACGCTCAGTTTCGATAGGTGCGGAGCCCACAGCAACGACGTCGCATAAAGTGCGTCGTTTGGCTGTCCATCGACGGTGTTTATTACCCATTAGGGGGAAAACGTGAGAGTAAGAACAGATCCAGTCACGAGTCTGTTACACTTTCAAATTTGAACTGGTTTGGCTGTAAGATCACAAGAAAAGGTCTCTTTTTTGGGCATTAGTGTCATTTGTAGGCTCTGCGTGCTAAAATGCCTCGGTAATGCGATTATCTTACAGAAACTGAGGTAATTTATTGCTGCCCGTCCCCGGACAACGCATTTCTTACAAAGTCAAAGACAGAACCAAAGAGATAGTGATGGGGAGGTTACGCGAAGGTTACTCTGACAAACCAGAAGCTCATCAATGGGCTGCAACAAGTTGCTCGGTCTGGACTTTTCCTGAATGCCCGTGGTACAATTGGCTGAAACGATCATGGGAGTCTCGTTAGAAACAGTCGTTGCTACTTTGCATCACAATTGACCAAAATCACCTCTGATCTCTGACCGTTTTCAGATTAAGTTCTACATGACATCATCACGGCTTGGAACAGAACAGCACCCGCGATGCATCGGCTGCCTAGTGAGTGAGAAGGTGAGGTATATTTAGGTACGCGTACGACCTGCTATATCCTGTCATCCGGCAACAAAGTTACCTAATCGACCGCTACTTTATATACTAGGTAGCGCTAGTCCTCGCACAGCAGAGCGCCTTCGTGTAACGGGGCACCCTGAAGCTTGTACTGGTGACAGTACAAGCTACTTATTCTGATAACAGAATAAGGCGGTGCCTCGTAACTTCACGTACACTCGTACGTGCAGAGGAAGACGGTAAGAAGAAGCGAGTACTCGGTTAGAGTAAAAAGTAGAACTGTATTTATAATAGTTAATGTCTGCAATAAATCACTATTTATCTTCATCTAACTATGTCTAAATACAAATGTGTAAATCAGTTATCTGCTCACCACTCATTGCGTGCGTCTGTCGTGGCGCGTCTTTGTTGGTTGATATAATGGCCTATATCAACCAATTAGGAACTACTTGGAAGTGCTACAGAATATTGTCCTTATGACAATATTCTGAGAATATAACTCTTATAGTTATATTCTATTAACAATTTCTTATAAATTGTTATGTAACGATTCACCCCGTTACATCACCCCCCTTAACCATCAGTCACTTTAGTGACTGATTGACTAAATGGATACTCGTCCCAAATCATTTGGGACGGGGTTTGCACTTGTTGGTCCGCGTCCACTTTCCAACATCTCATCGCATGGTAAACAAGCCCATGCGATGCGCGAGCAAGGCCGCCGAGAGCGCGTCTGCACGTCTCTGTGCGGACGCCGAAGCAGAAACTACAGCAACTGATGTCCCATCGGTTGCTGAATCGACTCAGCCTGTATCACCTGGTGATGCAGGCGCTGGTCATGAAGACACTCGTGTCTTCACAGAGTACGAGCTCGGTGTCTCGTACTCTCCTGATACGGATGACGGATCCGTATCGACGGCAATTGAATCCAAGCCGCCTGCCAAGCGTGGCATGGACGATGCTTTGCGTCGCAGCATCTTTGGTTCATCTGATGAGTCAGATGAACCATCGCCGAAGCGAAGGCGCTCGAGGTCGCGAGACTCGGGCGCTAATAGTGGTGTCGTTTCTCCAATGGACACCACTTCACAGCGAGGTGCCAGTACTTCTGTCGGCACGTCGCAGGAAGAGCGGGACCGCAATGTGTTGCGTCTCGCTCCAGAAAAGAAGGCATGGATGCCTCCTAAATCCGTCATGGATCACTTGTCGGCGACGACGAGTGATCGTTATCGAACACGATTGTTCGATTCGTCAAGGATTCATCACCTTGACCCCAGCGCGAAAGACTATCGCGCTGAACATGAGTTCTTCATCGATGCTTTCTTCAGACATCGATGGTACAGTGGGAATCACAAACGTGATGGTCCCTCACTACTTCAGGCGTGGAACGCCTACATCCATAATCTCGAGGATGTAGGTCGTGACGCTTGGAACGACAAACTTATCAAAGCTCGTGATAAGTTTGAAAAGCGAACCCCGACAGGTGCACGCTACAAGCTGCATCGTCTGTCAAGGGAGAAAGGATTACCCTGCCTCTCTTGGGGAGACTCGTGCCCATGTTGTGTGAACAACTCTGCACGAGCACCTAAGGAGGCTTACCTCCTTACCAGCCCGTGGTGGCGCGTACGTGTCTCTACTGAGATGTACGAAGGGATTGACAACCTGAAATCCCTTTACGACCGTGCCGGGAAGACTTTCTCCGGCGGTCCTTCTGCGGCACAGGATGTGCCGCGTCGTACTGCTCGACCAGACCCAGTACGTCAACCATCAATTGGGAGCGGGGCTCCCAAGAATCCCAGGACGGGGGAGAACCGCGCCACCGGACGAGATAACTCGTCCGACGTCCGTTCACGTCGCGGTGGTTCAACAGCTGCTCAACTAGATAGCGCTGGCCACCGCGAGAGTCCTCTAATGGAGGTGGAGGAGGAGGAAAGACGCTCTCCACACGATCATGTGGATCGGTGTGTTCCCGAGAGCTTCTTTGATCGCGTAACGCAAGGGTTACGCGACGATCTCGAGCATGAGCGGAATAGGCGTCTCCAGATGGTGGACACTGCCTCGAAGCATCGAGCTGAGTTTGCCTTTGCTCAGCTTGAGAACGAGAGATCTCTGACACCTCTTCGTGACGAGCTAAGGGTAGCTCGTGGGATTGTTGATCGGTCTCGGGATCAGATAGCTGCTCTTCAGACCCTTGTTGATGCCCACCATCGGGAGCACAAGGCTCTCTGCGAGATGCTTGAGCGCAAGGGCGTTCTTCATCGGAAGAAGCAGCGTACTGATGGTACGGCTTAAGCCGACCAACGTAAAACGTGGGATGCGTTCGCATCTTACGTGGTAACTCGATCGTGTATGCATTGCCTAGGCGGTGCAATACACGAAATGGGCCAATGTACTTGGGTAGTAGTTTACTGCTACCCAAGTTAGTCACTACATGCTTTGGTAGATTAACCGTAGACAGTAGGACTAAGTCACCTTTATTAAATAAAAGAGTGTTTGCCCTTCCATTCTTGTCAGCGTTTTGCTTTTGCTTATCCACCGCTTCGGCGATGGAGTCTTGCACAAAACGGACTACCGTTTCACGAGCCAGTATGAACTCATCTGATGACTCGTTAGCTTCAGTGTGCTGTGAGCGCACTGCAGCAACAACAACCTTTTCTTCAGTGAGGGCTTCCGCACTCTCGCTGGGATCATTGTCTTCAGTGAGGGCTTCCGCACTCTCACTGGCATCATATTCTTCGATATCGATGTTATCGATATCGGCATCAAACGCAATGACTTCTTCGTCAGAGCGTGATGAGCGTGAAACAAATCGGTTTTTGCTCGTGCGAGTCCCTCCCCCCCTTAAACCAGAGTTACACTCTAGTAAGGTGGGTACACGCGGATGGCGCAAGCCATTCACGTAAAACGGTGTATGTGTCGTCGACGCATGCACCGAGTTGTTGATGGCAAACTCTACCATCGGCAAAAACTCACTCCAACTCTTAAAGGAGTGTACGTATCCTCGAAGTATCTCTTCAAGGACACGATTGGCACGTTCCGTCTGACCATCTGACTCTGGATGATCAGATGTTGACATCTTCAAGCGCGTTCCGAGTGATTTGAACACGGAACGCCAGAAATCAGCAGTGAATCGTGGATCTCTGTCTGATACGAGTTCACGGGGCAACCCATGAAGTCGGAAGATGGTGTCAATAAAGACACAAGCACAGCCACTTGCCGTGATTGTCTCTGGTACAGCCACAAGGTGTACCATTTTGCTGAATCTGTCAACAAATACGAGAATACCCGTATTCCCGCGTGCGTCTTTGGGTAACCCGAAGACGAAATCCATTGAGATGGATTCCCAGCACTCAGCCGGAACCGGTAGAGGCTGTAAAGGTGCACGCAGTGAAGGACTTGACTTCACTCGTTGGCAGACTTCGCATGCGCGAACATACTTTCGCACAAACTGATACTGGCGGGGCCAGTAAAAGTCTCGACTTACCGTGAGATATGTTTTCTCTCGGCCACGATGTCCTCCTATAGGAGCATCGTGATACTCGAACATGATCCGCAAACGCAGATCAGTATCATCTGGAATGACAACACGTGGTGTGTCACCAGAAACGGCTGTATAATACAGTAAACCGTTACGAGTAGTGTATCGATCTGATGCAGATCGATACGCAGGCGACAATCGTTTCAACGATTCTCGGGATGGTTGGGAGAGATGTGACAACAACTTCACTATCTCACCATCTTGGGCGTATGCCCGCCTCACATCATCATACAACATTGTAGATGGGACTGAGGACGTCATAACCGCAACAGTGACTGTCTCACTGTTGGGTTTCGCGACTGTTTCAAAGTCGGGACGACGTGAGAGTGCATCAGCGACGACATTAAGTCGTCCTGGTTTGTACTCGACCGTAAAGTTGTATTCTGCAAAGAATGACAACCACCGCGCCATTCGTTGTGAAAGGTGCGGGCTGTTCACTGCCGTGCGTAAGGACGCATGGTCAGTGTAAACAACGAAGGGTCTATCTCCTAATAGATAGACTCTGAACTTCGCTAGTGCATACTTCATGGCAAGGAGTTCCTTGTCATGTACTGGATAGTTCCGCTCAGCTGGTTGCAGCTGACGCGACTGATAGCAGACGACGCGTTCAACGCCTTCAAGATCGTACTGCATTAATGCACAGCCGATTGCAAAATCGCTGGCATCACAGACCACATGAAATGGCCTGTCCTGATCGGCTATTGCTAGGACTGGGGATTGTATCAAGCTCTGCTTGATACCCTCAAAGGAGCGTTGACATTCAGCGTTCCATAACCACCTCTCGTTCTTTTTCAACAAACGAGAGAGGTGCACAGTCATCTCGGCGTAATTGCGTGAATACTTATGCAAATACGCCGCTAGCCCAAGGAATTTTCGAAGACCTTTGACATCGACCGGCACAGGCCAGTCGGTGATCGCCTTGATCTTTTCGGGATCAGGACGTACACCGTTCTTACCAACGATGCACCCAAGAAGTGGTATTTCGCTTGCTGCAAATATACACTTCTTGAGGTTTGCATACAATTGATGCTTTCGCATGATTGTAAGAACTTGTCGGACGTGGTACCTGTGAACCTCAACGTCCGATTTTCCATCCATAGCTCGACTATGGATGAATACGTCATCGAAATAACTCGGCGCGAATTCTCGTACTGGCCTCAACAGATGTGATACACACCTGTTGAACGTGGCAGGGGCATTACTGAGCCCTTGTGGCATTACTAGCCATTCCCAGAGCATGCCACTAGGCGTGCTAACTGCGGTATAGGGTATATCCCGTTCCCGCATTAGGATTTGATAGAAGCCATCCATCAAATCCATGGACGAAAAGATGGTACTCTTTGACATACCATCAATGATTACGTCCTTCCTCGGTATCGGCGTCTGAGCCGGTACCGTTGCAGCGTTCAATTTGTTAAACGCGTGCACTATCCGCCACCCTCCTGTTGCTTTTCGCACACAGAAGGTCGGAGAGCTATGTGGGGAAGTTGATTCCCTCACATGGCCCGCTGCTAAACGATCGGCAAAGAACTTGTCGATCGCAAGTACTTGTTCACGAGGCAGTGGCCACTGCTTCATGACACAGTACTTCGAGCCTGGTTTAAGCTCGACTTCGTGTCGAATACCTTTATCCTTCGGTAATTCGCACGGAACAGTTTCAGGGAATACATCCTTGAATTCAACCAAATCCTCATAGAGAGGGTTTTCCTTGAGCGATTCCCATGATTGGGACTCATATCGCTCAATTCGTGTCTTTTCATCTAGGACACTCTCGTCCATAGATGAACTACTGAGAACTCTCTCGTTCTCAGTAAACACTGTTGCTGACCTTATGTCGGTTACACACTCGTCGTCAGCGACGAGTATGCAGATCTGCTTGACTTTGCCACTACGCAGATCACGCAAGAACCTTTTATGTTCGAGCGTTGGCAACTGAGTGATCTCCGAAGTTAACTTCGGAGGCGCAATCAGATCAAGTGTATAAGCGCCTACACATGATCCGTTATTGACTATGACATTCAATGTCTCTGTCATTTCCTGGGGACTTATTCCCTCAGGCTTCGAAGGACTTATTCCTTCGTCTTCCCGGGGACTTATTCCCGCGGGTTTCGGGGAACTTATTTCCGCCGTATTTGTAATCTTGGGACTTATTCCCTTTATTTCCTCTAGCTGGGGTTGCGCAACCACAGCGAGATCCTCTACGAAAGACTCTCCAGTCGATCTAGGATTATCGTTTCGCTTAACCTGAGCGATCGATTGTTTCTCTTCTAGATGTTCCCCTCTAGGGATACATCTTTGTCCCAGTCCACCCGACTTATTCGAGTGGTGGACCTTCGGCGCAGCCTGTGTTTCCTCACAGCCGCCGGAACTTTGCTCCGAAGTGTAACCGTTTGGTACACTAAGGTTTTGTGCAGTCGTACTAACGACCGTACCACAAGTGAGGCCATCGCACTCACTCGTAGTACATCCACACGCTTGTGGACGCTCCAAAACGTTCATCAGATGGCCATCTGATGAACAAGCGGCAGGCATCGTTACTGTCCGATGTTGCCAGTTTACCCGTGGTTCGTACCTTCTGAGCCACGGTATTCCAAGGATGACATCAAATTTGTCATCCAAATCCAATACGATAAAGTCATCGTCATATTGGGTATCTTCTAGCGTATAGCGAATCTTCACTATACGCTTCATGACGGTTACGGATGCGCCTGTCGCAAGACGAACCGTCATCCTCGTAGGAGGTGTGTCACATTCACTGAATTTAAAGTGACCATCTTCTAGCGATTGGCGTCGCACAAAATTGTTGGACGCCCCACAATCGACTAGAGCTCGAAGGGACAACTTATTCGTCACTTCGAGTTTCAAGGTAATGAGTGAGATCTCATTACCTAGAGCAGCAACGCACAACGTCTGTGTGTTGGGAGCAACCTTCATCAAGAGGCCTACAAATTCTCTTGACGTTGCTGGATCAGTAGGGTGCTCCGCACCTACTGATCCTGTCCGTTTTTTGACGGTCCATCCCGTTGTTGCGTCTTTGCACCAACTGCGGACCCTCGTCCCTGCCCCTTTCTCATGGGTGGACGGTCACTACGCCCAGTGTCGCGAGACACTGGACGAGGGGCACTACACTCGTAAGCGTAGTGTCCTGTCTTTTGACATCTGTTGCATCTCTGCAACTTCTTGTAGCCTGTAGAGCGAACCTTCTCACTCTCTACATAACAGAGTTCCATCGGCTCTGGACCTCCGTTGTCATATCGTCTCGGTTGACGATATGATGTCGAGCTGGCGCGAGCCTGTCTCAGACTGAAGTCTTCCTGCTCCGCAATGGAAATGGCTTGTTCTAGTGAATCTAGTTCAAGCCGGAACAGGTGAGTCTTGACGGGACCATCCGCAAGACCCTGCATGAACACCGAAACCAACGTGTGTTCATCCACTGGATTGGAACTTATACAACTCGTAAGATGTCGTATATGTTGAGCGTAAGCGTGCACATCACGCTTACCCTGCTTGAGCTTCAAGAGTTCGGTTCGAGCCCTGAACTCAGCTCTAGGCGGTTCAAACGTTTGTCTGAGCCGCGACTTGAAGACTTCCAACGACCCAAACGCATATGGGTCGTGCAGCTTGAGCCCCAGTGCCCAAGTCTTGGCACGTCCTGCCAGATTTGATTGGGCAAATGCAACTTGCATATCCCCGTCGTCGATGCGACGCGCCCTTATGGCGTCATCCAATTCGACGAACCATCTCAAGAGGGAGTCTTCTTCGACCCCTCTATACTTTGAGATGTCAATCTTCAAAGTCTCGGGCCGACGCGAGTGCATCGACCCGCCAGCAGCAGCCTGCTGCTGTCTCAACAGTTCAAACTGTTGAGCACCTTGTTCTCTCAACAACTCTGCTTGTTGAGAACCTTGTTGGTGAAGCAAGGCTACTTTCTCGCGTTCAGCGTCAAGTTCATTTTGGATGAACTTGGCGATAGTAGCATGTTGGGCGTCTCTATTGAGAGCCTCTAGCATGACGCTAACAGCATGGATGCCCATGGTCGAACCCATTCGTTCAACCGCATCCCATTCGACATCGCTCAAATGGGAGTAGCCGTCACGCGTAGCGTGAAAGCTTTGGTCATCTTCATCATCCAACATATTCATGTTGGATGTGAACGCGGTCCTTGGACGGACTACGAAGTGCTACCAGGTGTAACGGGGCACCCTGAAGCTTGTACTGGTGACAGTACAAGCTACTTATTCTGATAACAGAATAAGGCGGTGCCTCGTAACTTCACGTACACTCGTACGTGCAGAGGAAGACGGTAAGAAGAAGCGAGTACTCGGTTAGAGTAAAAAGTAGAACTGTATTTATAATAGTTAATGTCTGCAATAAATCACTATTTATCTTCATCTAACTATGTCTAAATACAAATGTGTAAATCAGTTATCTGCTCACCACTCATTGCGTGCGTCTGTCGTGGCGCGTCTTCGTTGGTTGATATAATGGCCTATATCAACCAATTAGGAACTACTTGTAAGTGCTACAGAATATTTGTCCTTATGACAATATTCTGAGAATATAACTCTTATAGTTATATTCTATTAACAATTTCTTATAAATTTTTATGTAACGATTCACCCCGTTACATCACCCCCCTTAACCATCAGTCACTTTAGTGACTGATTGACTGAATGGATACTCGTCCCAAATCATTTGGGACAGGGTTTGCACTTGTTGGTCCGCGTCCACTTTCCAACATTTCATCGCATGGTAAACAAGCCCATGCGATGCGCGAGCAAGGCCGCCGAGAGCGCGTCCGCACGTCTCTGTGCGGACGCCGAAGCAGAAACAACAGCAACTGATGTCTCATCGGTTGCTGAAGCGACCCAGCCTGTGTCACTTGGCGATGCACGCGCTGGTCATGAAGACACTCGTGTCTTCACAGAGTACGAGCTCGGTGTCTCGTACTCTCCTGATACGGATGACGGATCCGTATCAAAGGCGATTGAATCTAAGCCGCCTGCCAAGCGTGGCATGGACGATGCTTTGCGTCGTAGCATCTGTGGTTCGTCTGACGAATCAGATGAACCATCGCCAAAGCGAAGGCGCTCGAGGTCGCGAGACTCGGGCGCTAATAGTGGTGTCGGTTCTCCTATGGACACCACTTCGCAACGAGGTGCCAGTACTTCTGTCGGCACGTCGCAGGAAGAGCGGGACCGCAAAGTGTTGCGTCTCGCTCCTGAGAAGAAGGCATGGATGCCTCCTAAATCCGTCATGGATCACTTGTCGGCGACGACGAGTGATCGTTATCGAACACGATTGTTCGATTCGTCAAGAGATCCATCACCTTGACCCCAGCGCGAAAAACTATCGCGCTGAACACGAATTCTTCATCGATGCTTTCTTCAGACATCGATGGTACAGTGGGAACCACAAGCGTGATGGTCCCTCACTACTTCAAGCGTGGAACGCCTACATCCATAATCTCGAGGATGTAGGTCGTGACGCTTGGAACGACAAACTTATCAAAGCTCGTGATAAGTTTGAAAAGCGAACCCCGACAGGTGCACGCTACAAGCTGCATCGTCTGTCAAGGGAGAAAGGATTACCCTGCCTCTCTTGGGGAGACTGGTGCCCATGTTGTGTGAACAACTCTGCGCGAGCACCTAAGGAGGCTTACCTCCTTAATAGCCCGTGGTGGCGCGTACGTGTCTCTACTGAGATGTACGAAGGGATTGACAACCTGAAATCCCTTTACGACCGTGCCGGGAAGACTTTCTCCGGCGGTCCTTCTGCGGCACAGGATGTGCCGCGTCGTACTGCTCAACCAGACCCAGTACGTCGATCATCAGTTGGGAGCGGGGCTCCCAAGAATCCCAGGACGGGGGATAGCCGCGCCACCGGACGAGATAACTCGTCCGACGTCCGTTCACGTCGCGGTGGTTCAACAGCTGCTCAACTAGATAGCGCTGGCCACCGCGAGAGTCCTCTAATGGAGGTGGAGTAGGAGGAAAGACGCTCTCCACACGATCATGTGGATCGGTGTGTTCCTGAGAGCTTCTTTGATCGCGTAACGCAAGGGTTACGCGACGATCTCGAGCATGAGCGGGACAGGCGTCTCCAATTGGCGGACACTGTCTTGGAGCATCGAGCTGAGTTTGCCTTTGCTCAGCTTGAGAACGAGAGAGCTCTGACACCTCTTCGTGACGAGCTAAGGGTAGCTCGTGGGATTGTTGATCGGTCTCGGGCTGAGATAACTGCTCTTCAGACCCTTGTTGATGCCCACCATCGGGAGCACAAGGCTCTCTGCGAGATGCTTGAGCGCAAGGGCGTTCTTCATCGGAAGAAGCAGCGTACTGATGGTACGGCTTAAGCCGACCAACGTAAAACGTGGGATGCGTTCGCATCTTACGTGGTAACTCGATCGTGTATGCATTGCCTAGGCGGTGCAATACACGAAATGGGCCAATGTACTTGGGTAGTAGTTTACTGCTACCCAAGTTAGTCACTACATGCTTTGGTAGATTAACCGTAGACAGTAGGACTAAGTCACCTTTATTAAATAAAAGAGTGTTTGCCCTTCCATTCTTGTCAGCGTTTTGCTTTTGCTTATCCACCGCTTCGGCGATGGAGTCTTGCACAAAACGGACTACCGTTTCACGAGCCAGTATGAACTCATCTGATGACTCGTTAGCTTCAGTGTGCTGTGAGCGCACTGCAGCAACAACAACCTTTTCTTCAGTGAGGGCTTCCGCACTCTCGCTGGGATCATTGTCTTCAGTGAGGGCTTCCGCACTCTCACTGG
This sequence comes from Peronospora matthiolae, assembly GCA_921007115.2. Lineage (NCBI taxonomy): Eukaryota > Oomycota > Peronosporomycetes > Peronosporales > Peronosporaceae > Peronospora > Peronospora matthiolae. The sequence goes on along the minus strand of CAKLBY020000043.1, from coordinate 27,728 downwards.
CATCATATTCTTCGATATCGATGTTATCGATATCGGCATCAAACGCAATGACTTCTTCGTCAGAGCGTGATGAGCGTGAACCAAATCGGTTTTTGCTCGCGCGAGTCCCTTCCCCCTTAAACCAGAGTTACACTCTAGTAAGGTGGGTACACGCGGATGGCGCAAGCCATTCACGTAAAACGGTGTATGTGTCGTGGACGCATGCACCGAGTTGTTGATGGCAAACTCTACCATAGGCAAAAACTCACTCCAACTCTTAAAGGAGTGTACGTATCCTCGAAGTATCTCTTCAAGGACACGATTGGCACGTTCCGTCTGACCATCTGACTCTGGATGATCAGATGTAGACATCTTCAAGCGCGTTCCGAGTGATTTGAACACGAAACGCCAGAAATCAGCAGTGAATCGTGGATCTCTGTCTGATACGAGTTCACGGGGCAACCCATGAAGTCGGGAGATGGTGTCAATAAAGACACAAGCACAGCCACTTGCCGTGATTGTCTCTGGTACAGCCACAAGGTGTACCATTTTGCTGAATCTTTCAACAAATACGAGAATACCCGTATTCCCGCGTGCGTCTTTGGGTAACCCGAAGACGAAATCCATTGAGATGGATTCCCAGCACTCAGCCGGAACCGGTAGAGGCTGTAAAGGTGCACGCAGTGAAGGACTTGACTTCACTCGTTGACAGACTTCGCATGCGCGAACATACTTTCGCACAAACTGATACTGGCGGGGCCAGTAAAAGTCTCGACTTACCGTGAGATATGTTTTCTCGCGGCCACGATGTCCTCCTATAGGAGCATCGTGATACTCGAACATGATCCGCAAACGCAGATCAGTATCATCTGGAATGACAACACGTGGTGTATCACCAGAAACGGCTGTATAATACAGTAAACCGTTACGAGTAGTGTATCGATCTGATGCAGATCGATACGCAGGCGACAATCGTTTCAACGATTCTCGGGATGGTTGGGAGAGATGTGTCAACAACTTCACAATCTCACTATCTTGGGCGTATGCCCGCCTTACATCATCATACAACGTTGTAGATGGGACTGAGGACGTCATAACCGCAACAGTGACTGTCTCTCTGTTGGGTTTCGCGACTGTTTCAAAGTCGGGACGACGTGAGAGTGCATCAGCGACGACATTAAGTCGTCCTGGTTTGTACTCGACCGTAAAGTTGTATTCCGCAAAGAATGACAACCACCGCGCCATTCTTTGTGAAAGGTGCGGGCTGTTCACTGCCGTGCGTAATGACGCATGGTCAGTGTAAACAATGAAGGGTCTATCTCCTAATAGATAGACTCTGAACTTCGCGAGTGCATACTTCATGGCAAGGAGTTCCTTGTCATGCACTGGATAGTTCCGATCAGCTGGTTGAAGCTGACGCGACTGATAGCAGACGACGCGTTCAATGTCTTCAAGATCGTACTGCATTAATGCACAGCCGATTGCGAAATCGCTGGCATGACAGACCACATGAAATGGCCTGTCCTGATCGGCTATTGCTAGGAGTGGGGATTGTATCAAGCTCTGCTTGATACCATCAAAGTAGCACTGACATTCAGCGTTCCATAACCACCTCTCGTTCTTTTTCAACAAACGAGAGAGGTGCACAGTCATCTCGGCGTAATTGCGTGAATACTTATGCAAATACGCCGCTAGCCCAAGGAATTTTTGAAGACCTTTGACGTCAACCGGCACAGGCCAGTCGGTGATCGCCTTGATCTTTTCGGGATCAGGACGTACACCGTTCTTACCAACGATGCACCCAAGAAGTGGTATTTCGCTTGCTGCAAATATACACTTCTTGAGGTTTGCATACAATTGATGCTTTCGCATGACTGTAAGAACTTGTCGGACGTGGTACCTGTGAACCTCAACGTCCGACTTTCCATCCACAGCTCGACTATGGATGAATACGTCATCGAAATAATTCGGCGCGAATTCTCGTACTGGTCTCAACAGATGTGATACACATCTGTTGAACGTGGCAGGGGCATTACTAAGCCCTTGTGACATTACTAGCCATTCACAGAGCATGCCGCTAGGCGTGCTAACTGCGGTATAGGGTATATCCCGTTCTCGCATTAGGATTTGATAGAAGCCATCCATTAAATCCATGGACGAAAAGATGGTACTCTTTGACATACCATCAATGATTACGTCCTTCCTTGGTATCGGCGTCTGAGCCGGTACCGTTGCAGCATTCAACTTGTTAAATGCATGCACAATCCGCCACCCTCCTGTTGCCTTTTGCACACAGAAGGTTGGAGAGCTACGTGGGGAATTTGATTCCCTCACGTGGACCGCAGCTAAACGATCGGCAAAGAGCTTGTCGATCGCAAGTACTTGTTCACGAGGCAGTGGACACTACTTCATGACACAGTACTTCGAGCCTGGTTTAAGCTCGACCTCGTGTCGAATACCTTTATCCTTCAGTAATTCACACGGAACAGTTTCAGGGAATACATCCTTGAATTCAACCAAATCTTCATAGAGAGGATTTGTCTTGAGCGATTCCCACGATCGGGAGTCAAATCGCTCAATTCGTGTCTTTTCATCCAGGACACTCTCGTCCATAGATGAACTACTGAGAACTCTCTCGTTCTCAGTGAACACTGTTGCTGACCTTATGTCGGTTACACACTCGTCGTCAGCGACGAGTATGCAGATCTGCTTGACTTTGCCACTACGCAGATCACGCAAGAACCTTTTATGTTCGAGCGTTGGCAACTGAGTAATCTCCGCAGTCAAGTCCGGACTCGCAATCAGATCAAGTGCATAAGCGCCTACACTTGATCCGTTATTGACTATGACATTCAATGTCTCTGTCATTTCCTGGGGACTTATTCCCTCAGGCTTCGAAGGACTTATTCCTTCGTCTTCCCGGGGACTTATTCCCGCGGGTTTCGGGGAACTTATTTCCGCCGTATTTGTGATCTTGGGACTTATTCCCTTTACTTCCTCTAGCTGGGGTTGCGCAACCACAGCGAGATCCTCTACGAAAGACTCTCCAGTCGATCTAGGATTATCGTTTAGCTTAACCTGAGCGATCGATTGTTTCTCTTCTAGATGTTCCCCGCTAGGGATACATCTTTGTCCCAGTCCACCCGACTTATTCGAGTGGTGGACCTTCGGCGCAGCCTGTGTTTCCTCACAGCCGCCGGAACTTTGCTCCGAAGTGTAACCGTTTGGTACACTAAGGTTTTGTGCAGTCGTACTAACGACCGTACCACAAGTGAGGCCATCGCACTCACTCGTAGTACATCCACACGCTTTTGGACGCTCCAAAACGTTCATCAGATGGCCATCTGATGAACAAGCGGCAGGCATCGTTACTATTCGATGTTGCCAGTTTACCCGTGGTTCGTACCTTCTGAGCCACGGTATTCCAAGGATGACATCAAATTTGTCATCCAAATCCAATACGATAAAGTCATCGTCATATTGGGTATCTTCTAGCGTATAGTGGATCTTCACTATACGCTTCATGACGGTTACGGATGCGCCTGTCGCAAGACGTACCGTCATCCTCGTAGGAGGTGTGTCACATTCACTGAATTTAAAGTGACCATCTTCTAGCGATTGGCGTCGCACAAAATTGTTGGACGCCCCACAATCGACTAGAGCTCGAAGGGACAACTTATTCGTCACTTCGAGTTTCAAGGTAATGAGTGAGATCTCATTACCTAGAGCAGCAACGCACAATGTCTGTGTGTTGGGAGCAACCTTCATCAAGAGGCCTACAAATTCTCTTGACGTTGCTAGACCAGTAGGGTGCTCCGCACCTACTGATCCTGTCCGTTTTTTTACGGTCCATCCCGTTGTTGCGTCTTTGCACCAACTGCGGACCCTCGTCCCTGCCCCTTTCTCATGGGTGGACGGTCACTACGCCCAGTGTCGCGAGACACTGGACGAGGGGCACTACACTCGTAAGCGTAGTGTCCTGTCTTTTGACATCTGTTGCATCTCTGCAACTTCTTGTAGCCTGTAGAGCGAACCTTCTCACTCTCTACATAACAGAGTTCCATCGGCTCTGGACCTCCGTTGTCATATCGTCTCGGTTGACGATATGATGTCGAGCTGGCGCGAGCCTGTCTCAGACTGAAGTCTTCCTGCTCAGCAATGGAAATGGCTTGTTCTAGTGAATCTAGTTCAAGCCGGAACAGGTGAGTCTTGACGGGACCATCCGCAAGACCCTGCATGAACACCGAAACCAACGTGTGTTCATCCACCGGATTGGAACTTATACAACTCGTGAGATGTCGTATATGTTGAGCGTAAGCGTGCACATCACGCTTACCCTGCTTGAGCTTCAAGAGTTCGGTTCGAGCCCTGAACTCAGCTCTAGGCGGTTCAAACGTTTGTCTGAGCCGCGACTTGAAGATTTCCAACGACCCAAACGCATATGGGTCGTGCAACTTGAGCCCCAGTGCCCAAGTCTTGGCACGTCCTACCAGATTTGAATGGGCAAATGCAACTTGCATATCCCCGTCGTCGATGCGACGCGCCCTTATGGCGTCATCCAATTCGACGAACCATCTCAAGAGGGAGTCCTCTTCGACTCCTCTATACTTGGAGATGTCAATCTTCAAGGTTTCGGGTCGACGCGAGTGCATCGACCCGCCAGCAGCAGCCTGCTGCTGTCTCAACAGTTCAAACTGTTGATCCCCTTGTTCTCTTAACAACTCTGCTTGTTGAGAACCTTGTTGGTGAAGCAAGGCTACTTTCTCGCGTTCAGCGTCAAGTTCATTTTGAATGAACTTGGCGATAGTAGCATGTCGGTCATCTCTATTGAGAGCCTCTAGCATGACGCTAACAGCATGGATGCCCATGGTCGAACCCATTCGTTCAACCGCATCCCATTCGACATCGCTCAAACGGAAGTAGCCGTAATGCGTAGCGTGAAAGCTTTGGTCATCTTCATTATCCAACATATTCATGTTAGATGTGAACGTGGTCCTTGGACGGACTACGAAGTGCTACCAGGTGTAACGGGGCACCCTGAAGCTTGTACTGGTGACAGTACAAGCTACTTATTCTGATGACAGAATAAGGCGGTGCCTCGTAACTTCACGTACACTCGTACGTGCAGAGGAAGACGGTAAGAAGAAGCGAGTACTCGGTTAGAGTAAAAAGTAGAACTGTATTTATAATAGTTAATGTCTGTTAATAAAGCACTATTTATCTTCATCTAACTATGTCTGAATACAAATGTGTAAATCAGTTATCTGCTCACCACTCATTGCGTGCGTCTGTCGTGGCGCGTCTTCGTTGGTTGATATAATGGCCTATATCAACCAATTAGGAACTACTTGTAAGTGCTACAGAATATTTGTCCTTATGACAATATTCTGAGAATATTCTTCTTATAGTTATATTCTATTAACAATTTCTTATAAATTGTTATGTAACGATTCACCCCGTTACATAATGTCTTCGCGCTCCATAGTGGCCGGGCACAACAGCTTAAGACGCTTTCCGCGAACCAAAATCATGTTTGCATGCCATCTTGCTGCTGCCGCTTGATCCGGCATAATGAAAGTCAGTCGCCTCGTTTCGGCATCGTAACTGGTCCGCTTGGCGCCCTTGACCAATTCCCGACTCATGACATCGGACTCCGTCTGCCCCTCACTGCGTTCCAAGAGCTGGAGTAGCAACGTTTTCTCGGCGATGTACTGAGGCATGCGCACGTACGGAGGGACAATCGCAATGACCTTCCCTTCCAGGTACTCTTCGAAAAAATCAAGCATTACAACTCGCGTAACCCTCGGGTGCGTGCACACCAAAAATCCAGGCGAAGACTGGAGCATGATAGCCCCCATCATCCATGCCGCTAGAGCTTCTTCTTCAAGCGGAATCATCGAACGGAGATCATCGTCTGATCTGTCGGTCCACACTCTCGTAGCCGCCCGCACCAGCACCCGGGTGTGGTCAGCAGATGAGCGCTGACTCCCATCCTCTTTGGAGTTAGCGAAAAGTCCCGCACCCTGCCCGTCTACCGTGTCGGCCCTTCCCTGCTCTGTTGCAGCTCTCACCGGTCCCGAGCCCGCAGACACCAACAAGTGAGGCTCATACGCCGACCCGAAATTTCGAGATCGAGCCACAACGTCACAGGAAAAAGCTCCCGCGATAGGAGAGGACCCGACCCGCGGTCCTTTCCCCTGATGCATCGGCTGCCTAACGTGCGGTGATAATGATGTAGGAGATCTGTGGTTGACCAAGCCGAGTAGAAGAATTCTGTACACATAGGTCACGACTCAACTATTTCTAGACGACCAAAAGCTTGTCGCATGGGCATCCTGGTGCAAGAACAGAGACAGACATTTGCCAAAAGGTACAATCGACGAGTATACCGAGGTACTGACACACATAAGTCCCTCTGCAACCACCAGTAGACGACGGAGTTTTCCTGGCTGCGAGTGCACTCCAAATATGGTGGTAGTCCTGGTGCCGGATTGCCACTCGAATTTGATGACCAAATGTGACCGCAGATAGAGTCTCGAACGGTACCGCCGATTGCATTGCTTGTATTTACATCAAACAATGTGTAACTAATGTCAACTCCAAGCAACCTAAAAGAGTAAGCATCGAACATCAGTGCCAGCCACAGACAGCGCCGTGCTGTACGCATAGATAAGTATCTAATACGCAACCTTATAAGATAGCCGGGTTTCTGCATTGCTTGCCAGGATATGTGCCCGGGCCCGCCGGCGCAAACATCCTGGCTCGGGACATTTCAGAGATCTTGTACACGAAGAATCTCATGAAATAGACGTGTGATTTCTTTGTAGACAAAGTTTGCCTGAACGAACTGAAACACGCCGAACGATAGACAATAAACGGTCAACATTGCATACAAGTCCTCTCCTACAAGCAGACATCGTGACGCAAGCCGACAAGTGTAGCAAAAATCGCGCTTCTACAACGAAGAATGAATGTGGCAGTGCTTGTCGGCGACGCAGCCAGGGCTAAACACGGTCTTGTCACAGCATTTTCCCGCTATTATTTGAACGCCGACATTTTTTGATCGTGGTACGACGCAATCTGGAACGAGCTGGGAACCGGCTGACTACCAAAACGGTTGGTAGGAAGCCTCGCGCCCATGAAAAGCGAACAGTAAAAGGCACAATCGTGCCTCCTGGTCCCGGCGTTTTAACAGTCTCAGCTTTGGCGGGAATGACGTCGTCTGATACGAGTAAAGAAAGGAAGATTTGTAGCTGGACCTCGAAGCATGGATGGTGAACATCTCTATTCCAGAAAGCACGCATGCTTGATTTTATCAGAACTACCTAATATCCTTTGTTTGTCAGAAGCGGATCTACGACCTCCTCCGACAAGCGATGATATCGATGGTCGGAGAATTTGATGACTTATCAGAGAACGCATCAATTTGAGGAGTGTGGTAGAAAGCTAAACGTTGATTCGATGCAACTTATCATAAAAACGGCTGCAGCAAACAAAGGAACAACTTCACTCCTTTGATTCAACTACAGGTAGAACAGGACAAGAAATCTAACTTAGGTGGATACATTCTTACCCGATTTTTGTGGTATGGATACGATGAAAGCTGTAGCCACGCAGTGTTTTGACACTGTCTTCTTTCAAGCTTGATATTTCTCAACCTCACGTCGCGGATGGTCGACGCTTGCCCACGTCGAAGTTTAGCTGCTTGCACTAAAACGACGGTAAAGATTGGACCGATAACGCTGGTGTCTTTCTGGCGTTTAAGCGGCACTGCCTGTTGACGCGATCGATTGTGAAGGGCTGAAAGAGGCCGGCAAAATGTACGGACTTGGCTGACTTGCTGTCTTGCGATGATCAGTAGCTGCTGGACCGAGATCTTGGCGACCTACTTTACAAATTGCTTCAATAACAAGGAAATAGTACTGAGTCTCCTGTCGTGAAACTGCAACGGAGATGAAGAGACACAAGGATATTTCGATGGAGAATGGGGAGGCGTAGAGTAAGATGGAAGCAGTCGCTAGGTGCCATAATTCTAAAAGTGCGTATTTGGATCCTTTTTGTCAATGTTGGGGCTTCTTACTCCCATCGAAAACCTATGAGTGTTTCGAGCCAGAAAAATGATTGAAGACCAGATTCTGGGAGAAGTTTAATATGCAGAGGAAGAGGTAGTAATGTACCAATTGTGGTGGTGCTCTCGTTGTAAGAGCAATGTCCAAAGTCATATAGTCATTCTGGTCTAAACTTGTGACGCCTCACGTAGTGGTCACACTATGAGGTCAAAAGACGCCGAACTTAACAGCATACCAAAGGACATATCGTTCCTGTTCAAAAGAGAGAAAACATGGTACAACACTTCTAAATTTAAACGCACGCCAGACGCGTTTCGTCAGTTACTTATCCAATCCAGAAAGAGATTTTCTGTATCCTGCGCTAACCAAACTAGAACCGTCTAGAACTTGGAATAACCACACAAATCACCCACTATACCGACCAAACCTGGCAGCTAGGGCGTCAACCCGGAAAAGAGTGTCCGCTATGACAACTCCACTTCCAACAGTTTCGGAGGGACCACTGCATCTCTTACTTTCTTCAGCATAAAAGTTTAATAATGACGTACAACAAATAGCAATGGACTGATCACTGCACTTTGAACTGTATGTAAAACCGATAAGTGTTCATGATGCCTTGATGTAGATGAACCCCGAAAAAGCTTCGGAACTCGGTCAGCTTTCTCGCACATCTGCACAGCGTGCTGTACGTCATGTGGCCTCGGTTTGGACGGAAGACAAGCTCCTCGGTATCGCGCAACGCTTTGGCTAACCGGGTCTGAAATTGTTGGACTTTCTTCGGCTCAACATGCACGCCAAGGTGCGGTCAGCGAGGTCTGTAGACGAGCCTTGTCGTTTACGTCGAGAGCAGCAGTCGCCTATAATGAAGACGTTAGTGTCACAATTGATGTTCGGCGGGTTATTGATGACAGATTGTGCGTTGGGATGCGAGCTGATGTAGCAGCATCAGGGCGATTTGACCACCGGTGGCTGGCATACGCCACGCTTAAGGATATGTCGTGGCTCAGAGATCGACAGGGTAAGGCATACAGCTTGAACGGGGCCGACTTTGCGCGAAACTTGAATTACCTTGGCGAGACAATGACGTGGACGACCCTGCAGAGTGGCATGGTCTTGTTCTCTCCTACGCGTGACATGGCGTCCCAGTCTATGGCAAAGCGACGGCATTTTGGGTCCTTCTGCCTCGCGCTGCTTTACAATTTCCCGTCACTGGTATATCGACCACTGGAGCCTGGGTCTGTGATTGCATACTCTACAAAGGTGCACCAGTTCCATGACTGGCTTCTAACTGGTGACGGTAAGTCGCTCAGACATTTCGATACGGGCATGGAATGTGGAGTGCAACCGGTCGCGTCGATGGCGGCATGCGATATAGCCGCGTCAACAGCTAGTAAGTCTCCTGTTCACTTTGGAGCGCATCCGGCGCTTACTCGCGTTGTCCACATGTGGGCTGGACGACGAAGGTGGCGGCCGCAACGACGTAAACTGAAACAGATTATCACCCGGCGGCGCCGTGCTGTAGGGAATAGACTTCTTAATGAACGTGTGGCAACGACGGACTTTCACGTGATCTCGGAAGGTACAACATTGATTACTTGGAGGGACATTCGACGAATACGAGCGTCCTTTCCGACAAACGCTCAGACGCTGTATAGGCTAAAGAGTAACAGTTTTCCGCTCTGGAATTGGGCGAAGCAAGATCTGTCTTGCCCGGTCCCTGAGTGTGCGACTGCTGGTCCAGCTCTGGCAAGCCATATCTTTTGGACATGCTCTAGTGCGCGTCGTCACTGGGAGTTTCTCCTTGATCGGTGGCGATGGCTTGGAACTTTCCAGGAGGCTGAATTGAATGTTTGGGTGTTTGGCCTGGACCTCCCGGCGATTCCACCCTACGCCTGGGATGTAATTAAGCAATCCATGGACCCAGGCACTAATTTATCAAAAGCTCAGGCTGCTATATTTCCGGCAGCTAGAGAGCTGTGGCGTTTTGTCGTATCAACGACCCTTCATGCAATCTGGGTCGAGCGCCTCCGCCGCATGGAAGACTCGTCGTTATCACAGGAGGTGCACATAGCCAGCGCCAAGACGAGCTTTCGTCGGTCGGTCATACGGTTTCGGCGATCAACCTATCAGCCCGAGATGGGGGAAGATGGGCAACTGTTTGCGCAGGTACGGTCGGCCTTGGCTGATACCCTACTCTGCTACGATGAACCTCCTTCGTTACTAGTCCGGCCTATCGACCGGCTCCCTGGCGAGCTTTACCTCCTCTTCTTTGACGGCGGGTCCCGCGGAAATCCAGGTCCAGGTGGAGCCGGGTCTGTGATTGTACGACTACACGTTCCGACTCACGCCGCATGCATTCTGTGAGTATCAAGTATGGCTTATGCATCTGCCGATACCACTAACAATGTCGCTGAATATTGGGGGCTCGTGCATGGTCTTCGGCAAGCAAAGACAGGCGACTACTCACCCCTGCACGTCATTGGGGACAGTGCGCTTGTACTTTCTCAACTCCGAACACAACACCCTCCACGCAAGCCGCACTTGGTGCGTTTATTCACTCTTCAATCAGCGTTATTTGGAGGAGGAGTATAAACAGGACCAGTACTGGCATCAGCCAGATACTCGAACGACGGCCATCAAGCCACCTCCGCGCCTCCCCCCCCCCCGATAGGGGGGAGGGGAACAGCACCCAATTCGACGCGCTACCCGATAGGCAGAGCCACACAGGAATGGCTCGCGGGATGGTAGCGGTTCATGGCGGGCAGGACGATTCCCCTGCCTCTACTGGCGTCACAAGACCACTCGTTACCCAGACGGCAGGTGGAGATATCGTAGTTGACACCATCATGGCAGACGACCAGCAGGCGGTTTTCGTATCGAGCCACGGGCCAGACACGGTCGGAGCCTCGGTCGATCACGGTTTACACTCGTCAACGCCTGGCGGCGGCGACAGAGCGTCGACGCGTCAGACAGCGGTATCACAACCCCGATTACCTGAGGGGGTAAAGACGACTTCATCCACGCCGGCCGTGGAGCACGTACCTCCTAAGGAGCTTTTTGAGGCTCTAATTGAGTCGATGAAAGCCTCACCAGGCCCAACCAACGTTGATGTCTGGCGTCTGTCCATCCAGGACCTATTTACAGCGGAATATGCTCGGATACCGGTAAGCGTCGACGCGTTACCGGCCGGACGCACAAGGTTTCCCAAGCTTAAGGGACCTGAGGCGGATAGCTTGCTAGATCTTTTTCGACGCTGTTATGTGTCAGCTTCTGGAAGTTTCGCCGACTGGAAACGACTGGCTCAACAGATCAGCAACGAACTCCTCCTGACGAAGTGGGCATTCAAGGAGATCATAAGAAAATTGGTCAGTCAGCAAAAGTGGGCCACTGCTCCTGTCCCCAATCAATGGGCAGAAGTCGTGCGGGCGGGTAATACGGCTCGCCAAATGGACAGGGAGAACAAAGGGAGCATAACCTATGAAGATTTTATGTTTGACCCGGCCACATTCTCGTTGGAAGACTCGATTACACTAAAGGCCATATGTGTGGCCCGGCTAGGTAACACGGGCTTCCAACGGCTACGTGAGGGGTCTGATGACGAATGGCGCATTATTGTGGGTATTGCCGAAGGGCATATAGTCTGTCGCCGGATGCCAGACTTTCTACGATCGGTTCTGGACAGCAAGGAACGTCTCCGGCTGTACAGTACCTTTCAGGCGCAGGTGGAGGGTCAGTTAGTTCTCCATATCAGCGGTGGGCGTGACATTCCTCTAAGTCGTCAGACAACGAAGGCCATCACGGAGAAGATTCTGGAATCAGCCGAGCTGTTGAGGGTCAGTTTGCCCGATCTCCATCGCCTGCTGGGATCAACGAAAACGATCAGTTACAATCGATCAACCCGGTCGGTTCACTTTTTCTTTTTTTCGCGGGACAAGGCAAAGAAGCTCCAGGACGTTCAAGTGCCTTTTCAAGGTCGAGTTTATACGCTGGAGAACGCCCATCAGCCGGTAAGGGGATCGGTATGGCAGAACCAGCGGGGTCCAGATGGTCGGTCGGGGTACCCAAGATCGGCTTATACGATTATCCTCTATAATCTTACCAGATTCGACGACATTGGACGCATAGCAGCTTACTCGCACTCGAAGATTCAAACAGAATTTGAGCTGGAGGACATGGACACATGCACACCAAATTCAAGAACATCAACAGCGTGGAAGGTAACCTTTTATCTAGCGGGCTGCCCGAAATTCCTACAGGGTATAGTACGATTACTTTGGTTTGGAACACTAATTATCATCAGGCATCCAGATGTGGGCCGTCGCCTCCAATGTCTGCAGTGTGGAACTTTGGGACACCCGGCGGGCAGATGTCAATTCACAGATGCGCAATTACGCGGGCCGGGTGGCGTAGAAGTTATCGAAGCAGATCTTCAAGCTGTTGAAGACCTCGCCAAGCCTTTTAGCAGTCCAGACGAAATGAGGCAGATGGCAATGAGACGTCTTCAAGTCCAACAATCGGAGGATGCGGCAGCGCAGGCTGCAGTGACGCCGGTGGCATTGACAGTTGTCCCCAGTCCGTCGCCAGTGGCAGAACCCCCTAGAACTGGCATACCTCTCCAACCGGTATATACTCCACCAGGCACGCACGAGGGGCCACCACCACCGGCCCCAAAATGCCGACCAGCGCAACCACGGCTGACCCGGCCTGTACGGAGAGGGAGGAGGATATGGTCACCCCTGCAGGCCTCGAAAGGCGATCTCAAGGTTAGCAGCGGTAGTTATCACGTGCTCCAAGAGGACGAGCTGGATGAGACCGAAACGTCCTCGAATTCTGTTAATAGAGATACCCATGATCTGCCAAGGCAAGCATCAAGTAAGATGACGGATCGGGATGCGTCTTCCAAGAAGGGACCACCCACGTTGACACCTGAGGATCTAGCACGACAAACAGCAGCCGCCAGGAGAGGACATGTGTCTGTTGTTGCGGGCCCAACGCTTTTGGCCAATAAACGCCGGGAGCGTTCAACATGTGAGCGGCTAACTAAACAGTTGTCACCAGGGACAAGTCACGCGATCCCCATGGAACCAATGCCTCATGCTGAACCCATGCATGTGACAGAATTGGTACAGATTTTGGGGCTCCGTGAAGTCGCCACACCGGCCACGGGCAATTGTTTGGCGATAGCCATAGCTCAAGCTCTCGCAGAATCTGCTTTGGACAACCCTACCAAGGACCTTGAGATTTTAACGGCTAGTATTAAACGGGGAATCTCCAACGCCGGACTACTAAATTTGGAGGATCAAATGGCTCATGACGTACGGGTTCATGCTTTAAAGAACGTTGGCAGAGGTTGGACGACGATGACCAGGGGGAGTCTGCGTCCCAACTACGGTGGTTTTTGCATGACTATGCAGCCTCCCCTTCCAACAGAGAAGCCCTGGTTGAGGAGCATAGCTGGGGTGGAAGTGACACTCTTGGAATGGCAGCCAATTTTTTGCATCGCACTATCTATGTGTTGAACTGTGGCCGCGGAACGGGTAACTGGAGTGGTCGCAAGTATTGTCCTGCTACGATCAACAGACACGGTCGAGTAGTGGAAACTGCCAAAGAATTTCCACTCACTCTCTTGGCGTGTATAGACGAGCTGCAAGCGGCAAAAATAGAGGCGCCTCGCGCTCCACCACTGGTGCTTAGATTCTGGGGCCGCCATTATTCGGCTTTTCTGCACACTGCCAGGGCGGCAGATCGGCTCAGCCTAACTGACTCCTCGGACGGAACAGGCTCAGCGCTGCAGCAAGGTCAGGACTCGCAAATTGTGGATACTTTAGCTGTGCAGCTAGAAGAGAAGCGCTCCCGTATTTTATCCCCTATCAGGGATCATATGTCGGTTGTGGATGACAACACTTCGATAATCATCCACTCTTCAAGGAACTGCGGTCTTGCCAAAGCGTCATCGCAGCAATTAGCTATTGTTCCATCGCAGATCAGGGGGGCCAATCAGGGCAGTTCGCTATCGGCTCGAAAACGTGGGCACGTCAGCACGTCGGAGTCCATCGAGGTCAGCGAAGGGGAGAACTGGAGTGGACTTGAGAGTTCCAAACAGAAAAAGGCAGGATCAGCGTTGCTTCTCCTCAACCCTATATCACCCGGATGGAGGAACGAATGGATACCGACGACTGGCCGGATCTCTGGCATGCTCTGGGCGTTGAATGGCCAGTAACGGCTTCTACGCCATATCCACTAGTGTATGGTAACCCTGAGGCGTGGCTGAAAACTGCCCAGGTCGAGCCAGAGCTGCTGCTCCATCACGTGCGACGCTTTGTTTTCCCGGGTGAACTGCTGGCTAGCCTAGGGGATCACGTTCTCGGGATGTGGACGGCTCAGTGGCGACAGGCGTGCTTGCTGTCTGGTCTACTTGAGTACAGGCGTCGAGTGCAAGATTCTATACAATCACTGTGGCTAGATCAATGGATCGTGCGAACACAGCAGCGATTGCCTTCCTCCCGGCTGGCCCCATTAATCGACAATACCGACGATTGGGTCAAGCTGAGGGAGGTAGACTACGCTACCGATGATATTTTGCGTCTTTGTGACCCTCACCGACGTATACGCCTGAGTTATCACCTACTATGTGCGGTATTGTTCGACGCTGAGATTTTTGCGCTGACCGGGGATGGGGAAAAACCACTTGAGCCTCCCGAGCAACTTCGAGGGCACCTACGCTTACTTCGGAACAACAGTCACTACAAGGAGGTGTATTACGCTGACGGGGGATCCAAGGTGGATTGGCGCAAGCTGGTTTGCTTCTTTAATACTGCGTTGGCTCCTGCAGAGCAGCAGTTTCTACTTGAGTACTAAGGGCAGCTTACGGAGCAACGAGGCCTTCAGGCCCGGTGGTGCATCACTCGACGCATCGGACGCCTATGGCCGCCATCTCTTGCTTAAGGAATGGACCAATTCTTTTGAGCCAGTTACATCTCGGCTCCAAGGCTGGATGGGTGACATGCTTTACATATCTCAAAATGTACGAGGATTCAAGGACAGCGTGCGCGACAGTTGGATGTCGGGTTGGCGGGCTAAGACAAATCGACACAGAACAGGGGCTTGGTGCATCCAGGACACACATGTGCACACAGAAGCAGAGGCAACTCGGCTGCGATATCAGTGGGCTCGACTATGGGGTCAGCATCTTAACCCGACTTCCCCTGTCCTATCGTACTGGAGTATTGGCTCGTCAAAACGGGCAGGAGTTGCTATTCTACTCACTCCACAAATTGCAACACATACGACGGCCTGGTTACCGGATTTCTGGACCACACGCGCGATCGCTGTATCTATGGGGGGAAGTCCTTGTGAATGTGTACGCTCCTACTTTGCGGTCCGAGCGAGAGGCTTTTTTTACCTCCCTGCTGACCTTAAATCTAGACCCCTCAAATACGATGATCGTCGGCGACTTTAATTGCGTCCAGAGTCCCCTTCTGGATCGATTTGGGAAGCATCGCTCCAACCGGTCAGAAAGCCCGGCCCTGGACCACGTTGTGTCTACGATAGGATTGGCTGATGCAAGATGGCTTCGCGAACACGCAGACGACGACTCAATGGATACTTTTGTGGACCATTTCACATACTGGGAAGGGGATAGGGCTAGTCGTATTGACAGATTTTATGTACCGGAAGGCTGGGTGGACCGCGTCCTGTGGGTTGAGACGCGCTTACCTTCAAATTTGTCGGACCATCAGGAGGTAGTTCTACACCTGCGAAAACCAACCAGGCGTCGCCCTCATATTCGACGTGATAGGGTGGTGTATCCCATCACAGCATCGAACCCCGATAACATTATAGCCGAACTTGTCGAGGAAATGGATGGCATGGCTGTTGGTCAAGCTTTATCTACCAGGACTTGGGATCTAGACGTTGCTGAGTGTGTACGCTGTATTCGGCGTGTCAGTAAGAGGGTGAAGCAGCGCAGGGCTCGATTTCGCCATAACATTCAGAGACGGGCACAGCAGCACTTGCTTACCAGGCCACAATGGATATCCTGTAAGATGGAAGAATTGCGTCAGGAACATATTGTGCGACTCGGTCAACAGCTGGTCAGGACAACAGATCGGTTACGGTTTTTTTATCGCAAAATAGCCGACTGGGAGCGCGAGCAAACCGTCACCGGTATTAAGCAGCTTCATGGACCGGTTTTTAGTCGCACCATGTCGACGGCAGATAAATTTGCCTCAGAGTGGTCCACTGTTTTAGGCGTGGTACATCGCAGTACCCCTTTGGAAGCCTTACCAGCCACCATTCGTCATTTTGTTCAAGTTCCCACCCAACGGGTACTTTCTTCGAGCGAGAATCGGTCTTTAATGGCCGATTTCACTGAAGATGAGGTTATTACAGCCATCACGGGCCTATGTCGACATAAATCGGCTGGATCTGATGGTTTAAACAACGACTTTTACAAGGATACGCCGGCGCTTTTGGTTCCAGCCCTGGTGCGAATCAGTAATCAAATATTGGCGGGCTCAGATCCTCCACCTTCTTTTCTGGAAGCGCTGATCATACCTTTGCGGAAGAAAGGTGACTCAGCTGATGCTATGGATTACAGGCCTATTTCGCTACTTCAGACCAGTTACAAAATCTTCGCGAAGGTGCTGGCGACTAGGTTACAAGTTGTATTACCTAAAGTCATTGGTGACTCACAACAAGGTTTCGTCCATGGCAGGCAGATGTTGAAGTCTGTCCTGATGATGCTCTCCCAACTGGCAACGGCTTCTTCTGATGCAACTCTCGACGCGATTAATAGCAGGGTCATCCTTCTACTTGATTTTCGAAAGGCATATGATACTGTGGACAGAAGCTTTCTTTACGAGGCGCTTCGACAATTTGGATTTGAGGAACGATATATTCAGCTAATTACTCGGCTGCATGAAGGGACTACGGCTACATTCCTCGTAAATGGGGAACGGTCCAGTCCAATATCCGTCGTGTCAGGAATTCAGCAAGGCTGCCCTCTGGCCCCTTTGCTATTCCTCGTGGTGGTCGAGTTGTTGGGAATTGCAGTTCAGCAGTCTCCCACCTTGAAAGGACTCCCGGTCCCAGGTAGCCGTACTCAAACGCACCGCTTCTCAGCGTTTGTCGACGACTCCACGATTTTTCTCGAGCAAGCGAATCAGCTGGCACCGGCTCTTGCCCTCGTATCACGCTTTGGAGCCTTATCTGGACTGGAAGCCCAGCCGTCAAAGAGCAAAATCATACTCTTGAACACAGGGGTGCAGATGCGAGAAATGGTTGGCATTTCGGTGCTACACCAGACAGAAACAGTAAGGTACCTGGGCTATGAGGTTGGTCTTGGTGCCTTACATAACCGCAATTGGGCTTTAAGGATTCGAAGGCTTCAACGGCGGCTAATCACAGCTTCCAGGGTCGCGACTAGTGTGGAGAATCGAGTGTTGATTCTAAACTCCATCATTCTTCCATCCATTTTATTCACGGCAGCGGTATTCGACATCCCAGAATGGGCGAGGCAGGCAATCCAAAATTTGTACAAACAATTTTTGTGGGCTCATGCCACTTCGACAGAAGCTAGCAGGCACAAGATCAACCCAGGACTGCTATTCACTCCGAAACACGCAGGCGGAGTAGGGCTGGCTTCATTCGAGGTCGCAATCAAAACTCAGCACACGAAACATGCACTGCGGTGGCTAACGCAAGCCCAGGACAAGTATTTTGCCTCTTGGTGTCACTGGGCTTATCAAGGTAGGCCAACTTCCTCATCCCTGGTCCTTTATGGAAGGGGTATACCAGGGATAACATCTTCTTGCACTTCGAAGCCGTCGAAACCTGCATGGATACAAGACATGGACAAGCTTTTGCAACCCACGACGGAGCAATTGAATTTTATTCGAGATCGCGTCCGCATGCACTATTCGACTTTGCTCGAAGGAGCCAGTAGCTGGTGGGAAGAAGATGAATGGGTAATATCTTACCATCACCCTTTTCCGGAAGCATTAGCATCCAACGACGTCCAAGTACTGGCACTGCACCGCTTTTGGGGAACGTTCGGATGGAGTAACAATTCGTGGATTCGCGACGGGCAGGGTCGGCAGCTTGTACGCTCCAAATACGACCGGATAGCTGACTGCTCCATCTCGGACTTGCACATTCGCAGAACCGGACCGAAAGAGTTTATCTTCAGTATCTCACTGGCTGGACCTGCCTCTAAGCATCACTATCAGCCGAAGTTAAGGCGCTGGGCTACATCTATCTTGCTCGCTTCGCCTTCTATTCGAATTGGGTCGGAACTAGCGCTGGAACCGAAGTTAGCACTTCGTCATGCGCCTCCGTTTCGGTATCATTTTGACTTTTCGACGGTGCGACATGGTTACGTCGTCGGGAATAGACGGGAGTCTGCGGATAACGGGTGTGAGCACGTCAAATTGCAGGCAAAGTGCCGACGGACTTAGATGGTTTTTTACCACATCATTACCTGAGTTGGTTACTGAAACTGTCGCTGAGAGGGACATTTGGCAGTAATTGCCTCATTGGGGCAGCGGCGTCGTCGTGGCTTCAGGAAAGGGGTGCCAGACGATACGATCCTGTAGCCATTCAGATGCCGTGCGGTAGATGTGCGACGTGTGACGAAGAATGCAACGGTCGTACCTTAAGTGAAACACAAGCAGCTTTGGCTGGGCAAAGTACGCCAGGAGATTTTCCTCGAGGTTCGAAGAGTGTCTACGCACTCGAGAAACATCATGAATTGCGGCAATAGATAGAAATGGGACGGAAAAAGTGAGTGGATGTCTGCGGGAATTGAAGAGATACTGGACCTTGTCTGGTGCTATTGATATGGCTGCACTCAGCAGGTAGGAAGATAATGAGAAATGTTGAAGCCGACGGACGGATGGCGAATAAAAGGGGTGAGATTGTCTTTGTGCATGTTATGCAGCTGCAACTAGGGTAAGCGGTTGGTCGACGGCTGCGTTGTTGTTGTTGGAAGATTGCAATTGCGTCCTGTTTGACAGCCTGTTGGTGTTTGCGTGTGCAGAGGACGATGATTGGAATCTCAACAACTAGGAAGTTGACGTTTCAGAAGGATGTCCATCGCAGCTCTTGGGTCAAGTTTGAGATAGCGACGGCGAGCGCCCTGGTCTAAACCGGTGACTTTTGTCTGAACTCCCTTTCCACACACAAGCAGCAACTGACCAAGAATTGGCAGCTAATTTCTCGACCTCCCTATCGCATCGTTGCAGCTTATTTGCAAGAAACAGCAGGCCACTACTGCACAGTCTCAGAAGTCATGATATCCCTTCAACTGTGCGCCGTTGATACAGTGGTGAGTGCTTATAAATGTTTTTTTCGAGCAAAGATCGTGGAGGCATGCCACTTAATTGGGTTGCGTTGGCATGAAATGGACTGCAACTTTGCCGTGAGTTCGTACAGGTCGATACTTGATGTTGGATGTGCCCGCCGAAATGCTTTTTGGTGAACACCGACGAGTCGATAGTTCCACGTATGACGGACATGAGGGAACTAGAAGACTCGTGAATGAGGAAACCAGGTTTGCGTTGGAAAGGAGCGATAACTATTCCGGCTCAAGCATCTTCCCGCTCTCAATGTCACTTGCTGAATTTGTTCTTCATCGTACGCCTACTGTCGGCCACGTCCTGGCAGGATCAACACACGTAATGGTACCATACTTTCGACACTTGTTAACGACACGAATACGCAAGACTCGCGGATAGAAAAACCTGACGCTGCCGAGATGCTATTACGTATGCCATCGTCTCCAGTTGAGTGATGCTGCGCTCACACTAGTTGATGATCCCACGCGCTTTGCCGCACTCGATGAAAGCGTCCACGGCCTTGTCAACATCTTCAATGCTGTGTGCAGCAGAGAGCTGCACGCGGATTCGAGCTTGATCCTTTGGAACAACCTGGTTGGGCAAACAATAGCAAGCATGCGTCAGTCAGAAAACAGTGCGTTCACGGTAAACAGTCGGGTCTTGCTGAGCGCGAATGATCGTACGGGGTAGCTGAAGCCAATCACGTAAATGCCGCGCTTGAGCATCTCATCAGCCAATTCAGACGCTAGACGAGCATCGCCCAGCATCACAGGCGCGATCGGGTGATCACTGTATCACACAGGACGATACAACAAGTACCATAAGATGACGCCGTCCCGAGTCAGCACTAGAAAACGTCAACCACTGTTATCCTACCGAGATCCCTTGAGTGAGAAGCCTGCAGCAGTCATCCGATCGCGAAAGCGGTGCGTGTTGGCCCGGATCTTGTCCACGAGCTCGGACGATTCCGTGAGCATTTGAAAGACCTTGAGCGAGGCACCAACCACTGACGGACCAAGCGAGTTGGAGAACAGGTACGGCCGCGACCGCTGCCGCAGCAAGTCCACGACTTCCTTGCGGCCAGTCGTGTAGCCACCAGTGCTACCACCCAAAGCTTTGCCAAGTGTCGAGTTGATCACGTCCACTTTGCCGCTCACCCCGCAGTATTCGTCACTCCCGCGTCCCGTTGGGCCGAGGAACCCCGTCGCATGACACTCGTCAATAAACAGCTGAGCATCGTACTTGTCAGCGAGCGCGACAATCTCCTGCAACGGGGCGACGTCTCCATCCATACTGAAGACCCCGTCCGTTGCAATGAACCGCGTCCGGCAGTGCTGCGTCTCTTTGAGCTTCTGTTCCAGGTCTTGCATGTCCATGTGTTTGAACCGATGACGTTCCGCTTTGCAGAGCCGAATGCCGTCAATGATACTCGCGTGGTTCAGCTCGTCCGTGAGAATAGCGTCTTCCTTGTTCAAGAGCACCTCAAAGAGTCCTGCATTGGCGTCAAAGCACGAGGGGTACAGGATCGTGTCTTCCGTGCCGTGGAAAGCCGAGATGGCGGTTTCCAGCTGCTTGTGGATGTCTTGAGTACCACAGATAAAGCGGACCGAGCTGAGCCCAAAGCCTCGGTCCTGGAGCGTCGAAGCTGCACCTTGGACCACCAGAGGGTGGTTACTCAACCCCAAGTAGTTGTTCGCGCAGAAATTGAGCACGGCCTTGCCGTTGACCAGGATCTCGGCATCCTGAGCAGACGCGATCACGCGCTCGTGTTTGTACGTGCCAGCGGCTTCGATCTCGGTGAGTTCATCGCGTAGGCGGTCGACGAAACTATTGCGAGTGGCACTGGAGAGGCAGCGACGAAGGGAAGAGGAGGAGGGGGACGAGGACGAGAGCGCACGGGCGGGGAGCATGGTGATTAATGAAGATTGGCCGAGGAGGATCCACTGATGTGCAAGTGCTCGAGATACGACGCAAGGGCGTGGCATCCTATCCCCCTTCCAATCCTTGAAGAGCAGAGGTCTACAATCTGAGCCTCTCTTTGACTGGCTGTGCACTATTGAAAGGGCGGGAAAGAAGAGACCGAGCGCCCTCGTGCGTCAAAGTGCAGGGTGGGAGGTGACGTATGGCTGCGTAAATGTATCTTTTGTTCGCACGGCGTGTGTCGATATGGACAGTGAACGAGACTTTGGTTCTTCGGTATGGAGTTCAGGCGTTCTTGGACAGTGGCGGACTGAATTTGGGCTGAGAAGACTTCCGTATAGCACATTCAAATTTCCAGCACGTTTTGGTGACTTGCATCCGAAGTGCATGTACTTCCGGTGTCTTGCTAGCCGTCGCTTGGCTCACTTTCTGCCTCATGGACTCATACTGTGTGCATGGCCTTGTCCACGGAAGTTGGACTACCATTTCTTTGCAGAAAACGATGCTGGCCTGACGAGGCATACAGACCCACGACTTTCTTGCACAACCTTTGCTAAGCACGACACTGACAAGCTACAATCGTTTTTTCGTTTATTCGATCTTGTCATGCTACGGTTATGATACGGCTACACTTGATCTTCTAAGCTCGCATTGATATTCCGTGCTTCATCTTTTATGATACACATACCCGAGTTTCAGCTGCAATATGACGATCCCTTTTGTCAACGATATGATTCAACAATTCGTGTTCGCCACACAAATTGGTCCAGAATTTTATGCTCGTCACAATCTGCACCCGCACTTCATCTCGATTTGGCTGGACATCAAGTCGTGTAGCCATCCCTGGACATCGTATCGTGTAGCCATTCTTGCTCGGAGCGTCGTCATGGGCAAAGCCAAGAAGCTCCGATCCATTAGCCACAAGAAGCGCGTGCCGCCCACAGGTGGTCCATCCGCCGAAGAATTGAGCGAGCTCGAGACGATGGATGTACAGACTGTGGCAGCAGACGAAGCGCAGCTGTTCAGGGGCCTCGTGGACGTCCAAGGCGCCGTGCGTGAAGCCACTTGCGTCGTGCTCGCCACGATGTTTGGCGACCTAGAAAGCGACGAGACGGAGGCCAAGAGCCGGTGCAAATTGCAGCGGATGGTGGACGCGGGCCTTTTGACGAGACTCATTCCGCGGGTCGTGGATCCGCTGCCAATGGTCCGTCTACACGCGCTCGGAGCGCTGCGCAACATGAGCGTGACTGGCGGCTTGGAGCTCTGCGAGGTCATGACAAGGCAGAACGTTGTCACGCCGCTGGTAAAAGTCATTATTGAGAACGCTACGGACACGGCACTGTGTAGCAGTGGCAATCAGCGGGCAGTGCAAGTCCTGGAACAAGCAGTGGCCCTACTTGGGAATTTGTGCGAGAGCTGTCAGGCAGCAATCAACGAGCTGACTCAGGGCGACCTGCTGCCACCGATTTTCAGGATTGCAGCATTGGCTCGTGCACACCCGATGCTGCACCTCGAGACGCTGAAGCTGCTGTTGCTCATTACTGAGAGTAATGTACAGCTGAACGAGGTGATTGGAGCTGATGCAACGTACCAGCAGACGATTCGTGATCTCGTGCAGGCACCAGCAGATCAACTGTCGCTGCAAACTCGGCTTGAAGCTGTGGGCATTGCTGTGAACTTGCAGTCAATGATGCAGGTGGAAGATATGGTGGCTCGAGTTGTGCCGGTGCTGGAAGCGGCGCTGGCGTATGATGCAGTAAATGTAGTGCAGATGGCACAGCAAGTGTCTTTGAACTATGAGCGGTCACAACAATCCATACTGGACGATGAAAATGTGGACGATGATACGTTGACATCTGAAGAGAAGCAGGAGATTACGGCTGCGCAGCTGAAGGTTCGCGCGTGGCGCGATAGTGTGCACATACTTACTTTGGCACTTGAATTGGTGGCTCAGCTTGCTGCGTCTGGAGATGATTACGACGATGAAGAGGAATGGGCCAGTGACGACGATGATGCCATGGAAGAGTATGCAGCATCTCACATGGACACGGACGCAGCAACTGGTGCGACAAGCAGCCCCTTGTTCAAGTTTCTTGAAACAAGTCGCGTGCTTCCGCTTTGCATGAGTATTTTGCAGGGACTTGTGTCCATCCCGCAGCTTGCCACAAGGACAGTCGGTACGTCTTGGGCTACTCTCCTTTCTTCTGCATACCGCATGAGCTAAGCCGTTTTGTGCTCTTCCAGGAAAAGATTTCGAGACGATCCGTATTCGTGTGTGCAACGCTATTAACAATCTTCTGCTGAGTGTGTCGTGGAAGGTGCTCAGTGATGAGATGGTGGCCCAGATCTTCAGTAACCTGTGTGCTTTGTATGGAAATCTCAA
This sequence comes from Peronospora matthiolae, assembly GCA_921007115.2. Classification (NCBI taxonomy): domain Eukaryota; phylum Oomycota; class Peronosporomycetes; order Peronosporales; family Peronosporaceae; genus Peronospora; species Peronospora matthiolae. The sequence goes on along the minus strand of CAKLBY020000043.1, from coordinate 4,041 downwards.
GCGTGAAGTTGAGTCCGTTCCTACTGCTCCCACCCCCTTCTCACTCGAAAGTAGCGCAACGAATGACCTTGAGGTTGCAGTGACTACAGCGATGCGATCTATGTTGCGTCGTAGTGGACCTGAAAGCTGCCAACTAGCTGTCACAGCTGAAGATGCCCAGCTGATCTTGAACTGCGCTGCTCAAGGACGCTCTGTTGAGTCCCGGGTCAATGCAATTGGTATGATTGGCTGCGTGGGTAAGCGTTGCTCTAGTACAGCTGAAAAGGAAGCTGTTGGACGTGCTCTGGTATTGCAACTAGACGACTCGAGCCTTGAGGTGGTCGCTGAGACCTTGAATGCCATCTTTGACGTGTACGACGACGAGGAGTTTGATGACACGTTCCGGGCGCTTGGGTTCCTCAATACACTAGAGCGGACGTCCAGTGCAATGAAGACCAAATTGAAAGCAGAACAGAAGCAGTTAGATCGCGCTCTCGTGGCCCACGTAAAGGAGACCCGCCTCAACCTGTTGCGCTTCATCAAGTACAAGAAGAAGCACCTGTAACAATGACACGAGCAGTAAGCTCCGTTTTTGTGTACAGCTGAACGATGTACCTCGTTCTCGTTTGCATGCTTGGTTGTCTTGTGTGCTGGTGCTTCTTTCGGGTTACAGAAGGTGTGAACCTGCGCTGGAAAGCAATCGTATCCATTGATGTGCTTGACCCGTGGAGTTAACATACCGCAAAGTGCTGCATGGATATGAGAGAGTCATTATAGTCAGAAATGAATGCACCACAGTTGCTGCTTGACATTCGTAAGGCTTTGGTATCATCAATACATGCGACGTTACCGCGTTGATTAAGAAAGACCTAGAATGTCAGAGTCAAACATAGCATTCTGACCGAGAGCCAGAATCATGATTTGGCCTGTCAAGGGATCTCTGTCTATGATTGAAGTTCATCGTCTGCCACCTCTGATTGGTCCGTCCGACTTTCAGCAAATCGCTGCGCTTCACGTGGCCCTCAGCAGCTCGCGCAAGACCATTGGATCATTTTCCCATTTACCTCGTACCCCCCAGAGAGCCGTGAGAGGCATGAGATTGCTCTCGTGCATCGCTGTGACGAGTCTCCTGACTCCCGTACGAGCTCTGTACTCGGAAGAGGACCATGTCAAGATACTGGACGACGAGGACTTTCGTGTCCAGGTGCAGCAGGACTCGGGCGTGTGGCTCGTGGAGTTTTACGCGCCATGGTGCGGCCATTGTAAAGAGCTGGCTCCAGAGTACAAGAAAGCGGCCAAAGCGCTTGCAGGTGTCGTGAATGTAGCGGCAATTGACTGTCAGGAGAACGAGGGCTTTGTACAGGAGTTTGCTGTGACCGGGTATCCTGCCATCATGATCTTTGGCGAGGATAAAACTAAGCCGACCTTGTTTGACGGGGACCGCACAGCGAAAGGAATTGTGGAAGCTGCGCTGACAGCGTCTCGTCGAGTGGTCAAGGCCCGGTTGGACGATGGTACGGAGGAGAAGAAGAGGAAGTCTCGGTCGGAAGCCAAGAAGAAGAGGAAGGCGAGTGGCAAGAGCAGCGTGGTACAGCTTACAGATGCGACGTTTGATGGCATGGTGCTGAACAGTGGAGACGTGTGGCTCGTGGAGTTCTATGCGCCATGGTGTGGCCACTGCAAAGCTCTGGCTCCAGAGTGGGAGCAAGCGGCGTCTAATCTGAAGGGATCCGTGAAGCTAGGAGCTCTGGAAGCGACAGTGAACGAAGAGAAGACAACTGAGTACGGGATTCAAGGGTTTCCTTCGATTAAGGTATTTGGACCCAATGCCATGGGTCCTGCGGATGCCCAGGACTACACGGGCGAGCGCACGGCTTCTGCTATTACGGACTTTGCTTTAACAGCGCTGGAGACAATGGGTGGTGGTTATCAAATCAAGGAGCTTGTCTCGGAGGATGCCGTGGCCGATATTTGTAACGGCAGGTCGAGCTGCGTGATTAGCGTCCTCCCGCATATCACTGAAGGCGGTAAGCGTGCGCGTGATGGCTTTATCAAAACCCTCGAAGACGCAGTGAAGCTGGTACTTGGCAAGCCGTTCAAGTTTGGATGGATGCAGGGCGGCGACCAGCCGGAGTTTGAGAACCGCTTCGAGCTGACGTTTGGATACCCATCGTTGGTGGCTATCAACTTGGATCGGAAGCGCTACGTCGTGCAACGCGGTGCTTTTACGGCCGAAGCCATTAGTGAGTTTTTGCAGGATGTCATGCAAGGTCGCGAGTCGACGGTGGGCTTTGATGAGCTACCGGCGATCAAGACGGTGGAGCCGTGGGATGGCGAGGACGTGCAGCTCGACGAGATTGAAGAGGATGATGATGATGACGATATCTTGAGTGAGATCCTTGCCAATGCCGTCAAAAAGGAAGAGCTGTGAGACGCATGCAGCGTAGTAGGTGTCTGTCTGGCCTGTGACGCATTGATTTTATCGCGTACTGGTGTTACTTTGCCGCCGGTTTTTGACGCTTTCCGACTTTCTAACCTTTTTTTTTTTTGCCGAATTGCATTGGTGGATGGTTAAGAGCTAGTTCCGTCTCACTTCAGCTATCGAATGACTGCAGCACTACATTTACGGAACGATGTGGCTGAAGTAAGCCAATTTCTCACGAAGACACGAGCTGACAAGCGCATTCGCAGCAATGCAATAGCGTTAGAGTCGGCTCTATGTCATCTGAAGCACCGTCAATTGACTCTATGCACATTGTCTCTCAAATGTCAGAAAGACAATGTTGAGTCTATCAGACCAGTTCTCCCCCGAAAACCATATGATGAACCTCAAGTGGATTCACGCGACCACGTTGTGACGCAAGAGTAAATCGCAAATCCAGTCCTACCCAACTGCAACCGCTGCAAACCCGCATCATTCGCATAACCCGTGCCACCTCGTGACGGGATTACTGTGTACCACGCTATTCTATGGGCAACGGATCAATCTGAGGCTGCAGTTGCGAAGCATAGTATTGACATGGACTGAAAAACCGTTATTGCGTTGAAATGGCCGGGAAAAAGGCCAGCGATCGACTAAGGCGCGGTTCGTATGCCGCTGAAATGGTATTTTCCGTTACAACAAATGGTCGCTGCGAAGAAATTTACCTGGTGATGTAATGGTCCACTGATGATGTTGCCATTTTGTTACTAGACTGCGACCGCTGTGCCTGTCATCCTTCCGAATCAATCCTGTAAGTGAGTAATCCATTTCCATCTTACTAAACAAAGATGCAGTTCGTAGCCCAGTGACATCGCATTAATAAATATGATGGTTAACATATTGGAGCAACTGAAGTTGCAATCAGGTAAACATCAAAACGCTTGCCTGATGCATGCTGTTGTCTAAGCCTGGATGAATAAACCTGTATTTGGTCATTTCGAGTGATTATACAATACTTATCATGTCGGCACGATAACGGAAAAAGGTCAGTTACGCTGCTGTTTCATTCACAATAATAATGTCATTCAGCGCTAAAGTGAGAACAGTGGACGATGAAGAAGTGCACATCAATAAAATCTCATCACTGCGGTACCTTCAGTCGCAAAGCACATCTGATCGAAAAGGGCATGGTTTAAATCTAATCATTCACGAATGCCGCAGCAGTCACATGTTACGGTGGCTGCCAATGCTTAAACCCACCTGAATTCATAAATTAGCGTGGCTTACCGTCGTTTTCTGAGCTTTCACCCTGTCCTGAACCTCCTTGCACATTCTTAGCTGGATCAAAAGAGAGGCCTGCACAAGACATTCCCTACACAGTTCTCAGGTTTTAGCAAATGACGACCTCCGATGAAGGTAAAGGGCCATAAAGGGGGGCAAACGTCCTGAGTGTGTGGCTACTGCATATAGAATGGGAGGTTAGAGTTATGGTAGGATGAAAACAGCGTGGTACACATTAATTCCGTGCCAAAGCGGTGCGGGTTTTGCAATGTTCGCATTCGGATGGTGCTGGGTTTGCGATGTACTCGTGACGCAACTCCATTACCGTCGCAAATGATTCTTGCAACTGCCTCTGAAGT